>CM038677.1:298564273-299044397 GCA_021605205.1 Aegilops longissima
TAGCGACGCAAAGCTTGCTGATAACGAGCAGCTCGTACAATGCCTGAAGACGGTCCTCCTCAAGGAGCAGCGCGTCATCTTGTCGCAGCTGCTCTTGCTCGAGCTCATCATAAGCGAGCACTCGAGGTGATCCGTATCACGAGTTCCGTGGGAGAACTGCCTCTCGCTCCATAGACTAGAGCGAAGGTGTCCGCCGATGGCTCGATTTGGCATCGCTCGATCGACCAAAGAACCACCGCAGCTCCTCAATCCAGTTTCTTCCGCACTTGTGCAGCCTGTCGAAAGTTCTGGTCTTGAGTCCTCGCAGCACTTCGGCATTTGCCCTCTCGCTTGACCGCTGCTTCTCGGATGAGCAATGTATAAAGCAGACTTTGGCGCCAAGATCTTGGACGTCTCGCATGAAGGTGCGGCTCAGAACTGTGTGCCGTTGTCGGTGATGATCCCGTTAGGAATCCCAAAACGGCAAACAATTGACCAAGAACTTGATCGCTGACCGTGTTGTCACCTTCCTCACTGCTTCCACTTCCGCCACTTTGTGAACTTGTCGATTATGACGTACAAGTACTCAAATCCCCGACAGCTCGGGGAAGGGGCCGAGATGTCGAGCCCCTGATCGAAAATGGCGAGGATAAAGGGATTGTGCGGAGAGCTTGAGCTGGCTGGTGTACCTGCTTGGAATGGGCCGCACGCTTCACACTTGGTTACTTGTGCAGTTGCATCACGAGGGCTGTCGGCCGAAGAAACCTTGCCGGAAAGCTTTGCCGGCAAGTGCTTTTGCGCCAATGTGGTGACCACATATGCCTCCGTGTATCTCGCCAACAGCTTTCATCCATCTTCCCGATGAATACACTTCAATTTCACACCGCTGAGTCTTCTTACATGCAGGATGCTGTCAACAAACTGGTACATACTTGACTGCCGGGCTACTCTTTCCGCTTCTTCTTGCTCTTCGGGAAGTTCTCCTGTCTGAAGGAAATGGACGATCCGCTGTGCCCATGCTGGAGCTTGCGGCTCGACAACAAGGACTAAAGGCACATTTGCTGCTACGGGAACATCAGCTTCTACGGCGAGAACCTGTGGCTCTGCCGGAGCTTGATGATCCCCGGCAAGCTTGCCAGGGCAAAACTAGTCGGGAGCGTCTGCTTCAACGAAACAAACCCTTAGGCTTGTCGGAGCAGACTGCTCCTCAGCGATATCTGTGTTGATTTTGGGGACCTTCTTGGCGGCGGCTTCAGGGAGCTCTGCCGGAAAGTAGTCACCGGAAACCAACTTCCTGTTCTTGCTCTGTCCAGTTGATGGCATTACAGTCGGTTGAGTTAGCTTGAGCACGAAAATCCCTGGTTCCACAGGTAACTTAAGTGCGGCGCACTTCGACAGGCCATCAGCAATGTCGTTCTGAGCTCTTGGAACATGTTCCATTTGTAGGCCGTCAAAGTGATCTTCTAGCTTTCTCACTTCATCAACGTATGCTTCCATCAACGGACTCTGATAATCTTTGTTTACTTGGCGGACGACAAGCTGCGAGTCACCCCTGACAATGAGCTTCTTGATCCCAAGGTCTACTGCAATTCTGAGATCGGCAAGCAAACCTTCATACTCTGCAGTATTATTTGTTGCTTGCTCCTTGGGAAAGTGCATTTGGACTATGTACTTGAGGTGCTCTCCGGTGGGTGCGATAAGCAGACGCCAGCACCGGCGCCTTGCAGCGAGAAGGCACCATCAAAGTACATCAGCCACTCTTTACTTGCCTCCTTGACGGGGATGCTCGTCTCTGGAATCTCTTCATCTTGCGTTGGCGTCCATTCTGCTATGAACTCTGCCAGTGCTCTGCTTTGGATAGTTGAAGTGCTTTCAAACTTGAGGCCGAAGCTCGACAGTTCCAGTTCCCACTCGACAATCCTGCCTGTTGCTTCTGGATTTTGCAGTATCCTCTTCAGCGGGAAGCGAGTGACAACTGTGATCTCATGTGCTTGGAAGTAATGGCACAGCTTTCTCGAGGCCATGAGGAGGCCGAAAAGCAACTTCTGCACGCCAGAGTACCTTGACCTAGCCCCCTGCAGAAGGGAACTGACAAAGTAAACTAGGCGTTGCACCATCCTTTTCTGCATATTCTCATGCTCCTGCGCAGATCCGTCCTTGTCGGGACCAGAGCTTGTCGGTGAAGCCCCCTGCTTGTCGCTGGATGCATCTGCCATGGTCGCCAGCTCATCATCCGCCTCCCTCTCCGCTACTAACGCAGCACTAACCACTTGATTGGTTGCCGCTAAATATAGCAGCAACTTCTCTTGTGGTTTAGGTGCGACAAGTACTGGAGTGGAGGATAGGTATCTCTTCAAATCCTGCAGCGCAGCCTCCGCTTCAGGAGTCCATTTCATTGGACCTGCCTTTTTCAAAATTTTGAAAAATGGCAGGGCGCGCTCAGCAGACCTAGAGATAAACCTACTGAGAGCAGCAACGCAACCGGCAAGTCTTCGTACATCCTTGACGCTCTTTGGTGCTTCAATCTGCTCAATGGCCTTGATCTTGTCGGGATTGGCTTCAATTCCCCTCTGAGACACGAAGAACCCGAGAAGCTTTCCGGAGGGAACTCCAAATACGCACTTCTCGGGATTGAGCTTGAGGTTGATCTTGCGCAGATTTGCAAAGGTTTCATCCAAATCTTGAATCAGAGTTCCTGTCCTTGCTCTTGACCACTATGTCATCCATATAGGCTTGCACATTTCTGTGTATTTGCGGCTCAAAAGCGTGATGGACTACTCTTGCAAATGTTGAACCGGCATTCTTTAACCCAAAAGGCATCCGTACAAAGCAGTATGTGCCACATGGGGTGATGAATGCGGTTTTCTCCTCATCCTCTTCTGCCATGAAGATCTGATGATATCCTGAATATGCATCAAGAAATGAAAGCAAATCACATCCAGCCACAGAGTCAACAATCTGGTCGATGCGGCAAGGAAATGGGTCTTTGGGACAAGCTTTATTAACATCTGTGAAGTCGATACAGTCTCCATTTCCCATTTACCTTCGAACAACTACAGGATTGGCCAACCACGTGGGATGGAGCACTCCTCGACAAGGCCCGCTGCTTCCAACTTCTTGATTTCTTCTGCTATGAATTCTTGTTGCTCCACTGCCTGCTTCCTTACTTTCTGCTTGACGGGTCGCGCATGAGGATAGACAGCGAGATGGTGCTCAATTACTTTCACAGGAACACGGGGATGTCGACGGTTGCCATGCAAACACGTCGGCGTTCGCCCGCAGAAAGCAACAGCCGCTTTCCTATTTAGGGTCAAGCGTGGCACTGATGGTAAAGGTACCACCGGTGCCGTCCTCCTTGGCGGACACCTTCTTGGTCTCTGGAGCCGCCATCGTCTTCTTAAACTTGCCGGTGGAGCTCGATGGTGCGTCCTCGACGGTAGCGCAGCACTCCGAAGAGGTGCGCTTGCCGGAGTGTGCATCAGAGCTCTTGCCGGACTTGGTCTTCTTCTTCCCCCCGGGAGCTTTAGCGGCAAGTGACTTGCTATCTGTTGCAGCTGCTGCCTCCCGGTAGATCTTGTCGGCGCAGATAAGAGCATCCTTCTTGTCGCCAGGGACAGAAATGACACTTATCGGGCCAGGCATCTTGAGTAAGTTGTATGCATAGTGAGAGGCCGCCATGAACTTGGCGAGTGCTGGACGGCCAAGTATCCCATTGTAAGGCAATGGGAAATCAGCAACGTCGAACGTGACCCTCTCAGTCCTAAAGTTTAGCTCGCTGCCAAATTTTACCGGCAACGTGATCTTCCCCTTCGGCTTGATCCTTCCTGGATTAATTCCTTGGAATGTGCCAGTCTCTTCGAGCTCGATGTCAGGGATCTGGAGCTTCTGGAGCACTGCAGAGGAGATCAGGTTCAAGCCGGCCCCGCCGTCAACCAACATCTTAGTGACTTTGAGGTTGCGGATAGTTGGTGAAACCAACATCGGCAAGCACCCGACCGCAGTTATGCGATCAGGGTGGTCCTCAATATCAAAGATGATGGGCGTGCTGGACCACTTCAGAGGCTTGCGTGACTCTACGGATGGTTCCGCTGCATTAACTTCCCGCATCCACTGCTTGAGTTGGCGGTGTGAAGTATGCAGAGAGGCACCGCCGTCAACGCAAAGGACCTCTGTGGCTTTCTGAAACTCCTGCTCATCGGCTTCATCATCCTCCATGTCTTCGTCGTCGTCGTCTTCATCTTCATCCTTGTCGCGGCCGCGGGGAGGTCGGTCTCCTTGCCGCTGCTTGGCCTTGCCGCGGCGTCCTCCCCGGCCGGGTCGCTTCTTGCTAGCTGCCCCAGCACCTTCCTGGGCCTTCTCCTTATCGCGCCGCTCGTACTCAGCTTTCTGTTTTTCAACAAGCTGCTCGACCTTCTTGCAGCTCTGGAGGTCATGGCCCTTGGTGCGGTGGATCTTGCAGTACTGCTTGTTGGAGTTGTCCTGCTTGTCGGCGGCCACCACAGCCTGGCAGTTGGCGCCCGCGGCAACCTCCTTGTCGGAGCTGCCAACCTTAGCTTTCTTGGCGGCGCCTCCGTCGCCGGATTGCTTGACAACTAGCACGTCTTTGCCTTTCTTCTTTCTGTTGTTCCGCCGCCGGCTCTTCCTTGCCGGGGCAATCTCTTCACTATCAGATCCTGCTTCTGCATTCTCTCCTGGGAGTCTCCTTCCTTCCTCAGCGCGTGCACACTTGTCGGCCAAGGCATACAGCTCACTGACGTCCTTGACTTTGCACATCACCATCTCTTCCCTCATCTTGCGGTTCCGCATGTTTTGATGAAACGCGCTGATCACCGTGGCAGGGTGGACATCTAGGATGTTGTAGTGCACACGGCTGAATCTCTGGATGAACTTGCGCAGGGACTATCCTTCCTTCTGGGAGAGCAGGTGAAGGTCGCTTTCCTGGCCATGAGGCTTGTGGCCGCCTGTGAAAGCGCCGACAAACTGATGGCATAGATCTGCCCAAGAGGATATGGAGCTGTCCGGCAAGTGGATGAGCCAAGATCTGACATTCGGCTTGAGCACCAGCGGGAAGTAGTTGGCGAGGATCTTGTCGTCTCGCCCCCCGGCAGCTTGCACCGCGATGGTGTAGATGCTGAGGAACTCCGACGGGTGCGTCCTACCATCATACTTCTCTGGCACATCTGGCTTGAAATTTTTCTTGTCGGACCCATTGGACTTGCCGCAGCTCACGAGTGAAGCAGGGCAACCTACAGCGTCTGACAAGTCACTGGTTCCCCTGACGCTTGCATGTCGACAGCGGGCCCAGCGCGCTGGTCGGATTGGCGCCGCGCTTCTCTTCGGCGCTCGATGCGAGTTTGTGCATCTTCTTGTTGTCGTTCCTGGAGAACTTGGCGCTGGTCGCGACGAGCTCGTGGATCTGACGACGCAGTGGAGTCGCTGTCGAGGTGGATCCGACGAGTCGGCGATCTTGGCCTTCGGGATGGAGAGTGCATGGTGGTTGCACCCCCGCAGGTCTCGTCGCCACCGGCTCGTGCCTTGTCGTCCCGCCGCGGCAGCGATGTGCTTGGTTGCTGCGGGGTGTCGCCGTTGGCAAAGCCGATGAGACTCTGGATGGTGGCCCTCCATTCGTCGGCCTTGTCTGCCATCGGAGGGCAATCCAGGAGCAGTTGAGCTCGTGCCAAAGCTTCTGCTTGAGTGGTGGGCGACAATGGCGAACGGTGCAAGGAGCGGGATATGCTCGGACTTCTAAATACATTAGAAGGAGCGATATCCCGCCCAGCGACCGTGCCCTTCGCCGCACCAGCTTGTTGGCCAGCGAAGCTGCTCTTGGCGTCTCTGGATCCACCAGCTCGATCTTGGCCTAACGAAGCGTATGGTGCTGCGAGCACCATGGCGCTGTCGGTCTCGCGCCTCCTGAGATGGACGCGCACGTATCCGGACGCCGAGGTCTGTGCCGCCTTGTCCTTGGACTTGGCAGCGTCCAGGCTCCCTCGACGACGCCCGTTCCTCCGCCAGCGTCTTCCCCACCACTCGTCAGCTCCGGTGGTGGTGGGTTCGACGCGGACGGCTCTGCCGCCGCCGAAGCCTTCTTCTTCGGTGGCATGTTGATGAGTATGATGAAGATGATCAAGATGTTGCTCGTATGAACGCCGGATCAGGTTCACACAGCCTCGACGCACCCTTACCTAGCGCGCCAAAGATGTCGGGGAAGCTGATCGTAACCCACGAACACCTGCCACGTGATGGACTACTCTTGCAAATGTTGAACCGGCATTCTTTAACCCAAAAGGCATCCGTACAAAGCAGTATGTGCCACATGGGGTGATGAATGCGGTTTTCTCCTCATCCTCTTCTGCCATGAAGATCTGATGATATCCTGAATATGCATCAAGAAATGAAAGCAAATCACATCCAGCCGTGGAGTCAACAATCTGGTCGATGCGCGGCAAGGGAAATGGGTCTTTGGGACAAGCTTTATTAACATCTGTGAAGTCGATACACAGTCTCCATTTCCCATTTGCCTTACGAACAACTACAGGATTGGCCAACCACGTGGGATGGAGCACTCCTCTGACAAGGCCCGCTGCTTCCAACTTCTTGATTTCTTCTGCTATGAATTCTTGTCGCTCCACCCCTGCTTCCTTACTTTCTGCTTGACGGGTCGCGCATGAGGACAGACAGCGAGATGGTGCTCAATTACTTTCCTGGGAACACCGGGGATGTCAGACGGTTGCCATGCAAACACGTCGACGTTCGCCCGCAGGAAAGCAACGAGCGCGCTTTCCTATTTAGGGTCAAGCGTGGCACTGATGGTGAAGGTACCACCGGTGCCGTCCTCCTTGGCGGACACCTTCTTGGTCTCTGGAGCCGCCATCGTCTTCTTACACTTGCCGGTGGAGCTCGATGGTGCGTCCTCGGCGATGGCGCAGCACCGAAGAGGTGCGCTTGCGGAGTGGGCATCAGAGCTCTTGCCGGACTTGGTCTTCTTCTTCCCCCCGGGAGCTTCAGCGGCAAGTGACTTGCTATCTGTTGCAGCTGCTGCCTCCCGGTAGATCTTGTCGGCGCAGATAAGAGCATCCTTCTTGTCGCCAGGGACAGAAATGACACTTATCGGGCCAGGCATCTTGAGTAAGTTGTATGCATAGTGAGAGGCCGCCATGAACTTGGCGAGTGCTGGACGGCCAAGTATCCCATTGTAAGGCAATGGGAAATCAGCAATGTCGAACGTGACCCTCTCAGTCCTGAAGTTTAGCTCGCTGCCAAATGTTACCGGCAACGTGATCTTCCCCTTCGGCTTGCTCCTTCCTGGATTAATTCCTTGGAATGTGCCAGTCTCTTCGAGCTCGCTGTCGGGGATCTGGAGCTTCTGGAGCACTGCAGAGGAGATCAGGTTCAAGCCGGCCCCGCCGTCAACCAACATCTTAGTGACCTTGAGGTTGCAGATAGTTGGTGAAACCAACATCGGCAAGCACCCGACCGCAGATTATGCGATCGGGTGGTCCTCAATATCAAAGATGATGGGCGTCTTTGGACCACTTCGAGGCTTGCGTGACTCTACGGATGGTTCCGCTGCATTAACTTCCCGCATCCACTGCTTGAGTTGGCGGTGTGAAGTATGCAGAGAGGCACCGCCGTCAACGCAAAGGACCTCTGTGGCTTTCGGAAATTCCTGCTCATCGGCTTCATCATCCTCCACGTCTTCGTCGTCGTCGTCTTCATCTTCATCCTTGTCGCGGCCGCGGGGAGGTCTGTCTCCTTGCCGCTGCTTGGTCTTGCCGCGGCGTCCTCCCCGGCTGGGTCGCTTCTTGCTAGCTGCCCCAGCACCTTCCTGGGCCTTCTCCTTATCGCACCGCTCGTACTCAGCTTTCTGCTGTTCAACAAGCTGCTCGACCTTCTTGCAGCTCTGGAGGTCATGGCCCTTGGTGCGGTGGATCTTGCGGTACTGCTTGTTGGAGTTGTCCTGCTTGTCAGCGGCCACCATAGACTGGCAGTTGGCGCCCGCGGCAACCTCCTTGCCGGAGCTGCCAACCTTAGCTTTCTTGGCGGCGCCTCCGTCGCCGGACTGCTCGACAACTAGCACGTCTTTGCCTTTCTTCTTTCTGTTGTTCCGCCGCCAGCTCTTCCTTGCCGGGGCAATCTCTTCACTATCAGATCCTGCTTCTGCATTCTCTCCTAGGAGTCTCCTTCCTTCCTCAGCGCGTGCACACTTGTTGGCCAAGGCATACAGCTCACTGACGTCCTTGACTTTGCACATCACCATCTCTTCCCTCATCCTGCGGTTCCGCACGTTTTGATGAAACACGCTGATCACCGTGGCAGGGTGGACATCTGGGATGTTGCAGTGCACACGGCTGAATCTCTGGATGAACTTGCGCAGGGACTCTCCTTCCTTCTAGGCGAGCAGGTGAAGGTCGCTTTCCTGGCCATGAGGCTTGTGGTCGCCTGTGAAGGCGCCGACAAACTGATGGCATAGATCTGCCCAAGAGGATATGGAGCTGTTCGGCAAGTGCATGAGCCAAGATCTGACATTGGGCTTGAGCACTAGTGGGAAGTAGTTGGCGAGGATCTTGTCGTCTCGCCCCCCGGCAGCTTGCACCGCGATGGTGTAGATGCTGAGGAACTCCGACGGGTGCGTCCTGCCATCATACTTCTCTGGCACATCTGGCTTGAAATTTTTCTTGTCGGGCCACTGGACTTGCCGCAGCTCACGAATGAATGCAGGGCAACCTACCGCGTACGGCAAGTCACCTAGTTCCCCTGACGCTTGCATGTCGACAGCGGGCCCAGCGCGCTGGTCGGATTGGCGCCGCGCTTCTCTTCGGCGCTCGATGCGAGTTCGAGCGTCTTCTTGTTGTCGTTCCTGGAGAACTTGGCGCTGGTCACGACGAGCTCGTGGATCCGACGACGCAGTGGAGTCGCTGTCGAGGTGGATCCGACGAGTCGGCGATCTTGGCCTTCGGGATGGAGAGTGCATGGTGGTTGCACCCCAGCAGGTCTCGTCGCCACCGGCTCGTGCCTTGTCGTCCCGCCGCGGCAGCGATGTGCTTGGTTTTCGCGGGGTGTCGCCGTTGGCAAAGCCGATGAGACTCTGGATGGTGGCCCTCCATTCGTCGGCCGTGTCTGCCGTCGGAGGGTAATCCAGGAGCAGTTGAGCTCGCACCAAAGCTTCCGCTTGAGTGGTGGGCGGCAATGGCGAGCAGTGCGAGGCGGGATATGCTCGGACTTCTAAATACATTAGAAGGAGCAGTATCCCGTCGAGCGACCGATGCCCCTTCGCACCAGCTGTTGGCGCGCGAGCTGCTCTTGGCGTCTGGATCCACCAGCTCGATCTTGGCCCAACGAACGTATGGCGCTGCGAGCACCATGATGCTGTCGGTCTCGCGCCTCCTGAGATGGACGCGGTACGTATCCGGACACCGAGGTCTGCGCCGCCTTGTCCTTGGACTTGGCAGCGTCGTGGGCTCCCTCGACGATGCCCGTTCCTCCGTCAGCGTCTTCCCCACCACTCGTCAGCTCCGGTGGTGGTGGGTTCGACGCGGACGGCTCTGCTGCCGCCGAAGCCTTCTTCTTCGGTGGCATGTTGATGAAGATGATGAAGATGATCAAGATGTTGCTCGTGTGAACGCCGGATCAGGTTCACACAGCCTCGACGCACCCCTACCTGGCGCGCCAAAGATGTCGGGGAAGCTGATCGTAACCCACGAACACCTATGGGACCGGCGGACCGAGTCCCTTTTGGTTCGGTGGGGGGAGGAGATTGCACGAAGAGCAGATCGAGGCGATGCACACGAGCAGTTTACCCAGCTTCGGAGCTCTCCGGAGAGATAACACTCCTACTGCTGCTTGGTTGATTGTATTGTTGCTAGGGAGCAATGAGAGCTACAAAACCTAGCTTGAGTGTCTCTGGTCTCGAGTGAGTCGAACCGAACTGAGCCGAACCGAACCTTTTCTACGTTGCACATGGGCCTCCTTTTATAGGCTCAAGGGGTCAACACAGGTGGCAACGTAGACGAGGGCAAAAATGGGAAAATGAGTTGCGGTTGGTGCAACTACTTTGTACAGTGCAATCTACCTAACTCTGACGGCAAGGGACAAAGGCATTAAATGCCCGTCCATGTCGCCTAAACAAAGGCTGAGGGACGGTCAGAGCGCCACCGTTCGCCACGATGGCCTTCTTGTCAGCGCCGCTTATCGCTGCTCTCCGCTGGCTGCACAGCCCCTTGACACGCGTGCCTGGAATAGCCTCATGGCGACACGTTGGCGGATGAGCTGGAGCGGAGATGAAGAGAGGTTGCCTGCCGCGGCAAGCGCCTTGCCGCGGCTGAATCCTTGTCGCGCTGGGAAGCTTGTCGCTCACCGAGCCTTCCCGGCAAGCTCTTCTTGCCGAGGTCTTGTCTTCTGCGTGCCTTGATTGGCCTTCCCGGCAAGCTCCTCTTGCCGGGGCCTTGTCTCCTTGACTTGAATACTTTGTTCTTGAATGGCTCCAAAGGAACCGCGGAGGATCTTGGCGGTCACTAGGCGAGCCTTGCCGCGGGGCGCTGCAACTGCCCGTGCACGAGTTCGGGATACTAGGGTACCCCTACTCTAGTACACCGACAAACTGTAGCATAGAGATAAAGATCAATATGTTATTCATTATAATTGAAGGCGATACGAATGTATCTAGAATTAGGTTATTTTGAAAACAAACACACATTAACGGTTTTATCTAAAGAATCATTGTCATGCACCCACCCGATATATCTGAAAGTTGGTAGTACAATAAATTGAAGGAATACTATTCATGGAGCAGTACTTATATAAACCTAAACAATATATGACAGAAAAGAGGTATTGGGTTAATTTCATAATATCATTTCTGCAAGAAAACAACGAATAATTATGGGAATATTTATGATGAATGACTTCGCTACACAAAATGCAACAAAGTGCACTATTGCTTGAAAACAATGAAATATACATGCTATGTTAATTTCCACTTGTGTCACCCTCTGGATCGACATGAGGACCAAACTCCGTTGGATTGCCAGAATCCATGTTCCATATTTGAAGTGGGTTGACGTGCTTGTAGATAATCAAAATTGAAAAGAATTGCCCTTGAGGTCTTTCATAAAAAAAGAACCGATTTGACATTTTCCACATTTTTTGCATAAGGTAAAAAACGCAATGCTTTTCCTGCAAACAAATGAAATGCATAGTTTGTGATCATTTTAGTACCAACAATTGTTGGCATTTATATATTGAAAAAAGTACTCATGCAATAATCTGTGCGGAAGAAAATACATGGTATTTAAGGAATGTTTTACTAAAACTTGATGAATTATATATTTATCTAAGACAGAGTCTTGTTACGTATAATTAAGACAATTATTTGGAAAATAGGTGTTTTATTTTGCTCACACAATAATATATTAGAATCTTTCCTGCTTCTCCTTGTAGTACTATCTTGAGGCTCCATTACAGAGTACAAATTAATGTAAAACCGTACAGTGTGGGAAGTAAACATAGCATGACATACATGATTTTAGAAAAGCACCAATGAGCATTTGAAGTAGTACCGCTTCATCACCAGATCACAAAAATAGCCACGTGTTTATTACGGCTACTGTTCTGAATCTATTTCCTGCAGTATTAAGACGATTTATAAAAAATTGTTTGCTTGAGATTAAAGATGAGTAATTTCATCAAATATTGTTGTTCCCAAAAGACAAATCACTAATGCAGTTTAACAAATGAAGCGGCAAAGCATGAAGGCCGCAACTTAAGAGAGATGATCAAACACCGTAACCATAGAACTACCATGACAGGAACAACTAAAACGGCAATGAACCCGTCATGATGTGTGGACAACAGCCGACATCTTTGTCGCTCATGCTCCGATGGCTAGACCCCGCAAGCTGTTGCCATCTTGAGTATCCACATGAACACCAGCTACATGGATTGATCTAATCGCCACCTTGGACATTGGGAAATGTTGCATGTTGAACTCCATAGACACTATTAGCACTCTCAAGCACTTCATTGATCTGCGGTTCTCACAAATTCCAAAGATGACCTAGTGGAGGGACAAATGATGCTCAGAAACAGAGTGTAGCAGTTTATACGATAATTAAATATTAGTCTACTAAATCTGTACTTATTAGTTCTTGTTACAAATAAAAGACATGCGGTCTCCTATAGGAGTTGGCATAATTTGTTCACTCTGGATGCAGCAAAAATATGCCAGTACCTTATAATAGAGCAATTCAACTGTGTAAGTGAGTAATAAAAAATAATGCATTAATGCGGCTTTATAGTCTGAATGCATTTTTTGACCTACACAATCTACATGAAAGATAATCTGTGTTTTCTATTCACGTATATAGATTGATTGAGAGATGCTCAACATTCTAACTTTTCATGCCGTATGGACTTTAAATATGGATATTATTTCTATTATATCTAGCAGAGTAGTATAGAGCAAAAAGGATAAGCATGATCCTGCACTAATAATGATTGTAGCCAACGCTTAATATTTGTGGTAACACATAACCAAAATCCTTAGCCTTGTTTTATATAGCTAGCATTGAGGCTGACCTCAAATCTAGAACGAATACCATGTTGAAATCAAACAATCAGCGACATTTTTTTCCCTTGAGAATGCAGACATGCACTTTGGGAGAAACTAACTGCAATCAACAATAATGAAATATATGTAAGTCGACTACTATATTGGCTTACATGAATGGTGTCTGATTCAGAATATTGCCTTTCATTACCAAAGTTAAAAGTAGGGTTCTCTTAGAACATGTTATTTAGGAGCATTGTGATAGTATATCATTTTGTATGCAGGTAGAAGCGCAACACAACTGTAAGTGCGAGAGTACACATACCATGATTTTATTACCCGATTGAACAATAAACATATAATTCTTGTGAGGGAAACCCCTCCTATACAAATGATACTTCAGAAATTTCAAAAAATTCTATCACCTAGGGTGCATCCTCTCATAGTAGGAAATAAGGAGTTGCAAAGTAATTACATGATGATTTGAACAGGGATAGAGAAGGTGATGCTTGTTTCTTCTTATAGTGGTTATGACGAATAAAAACTAACCTGAATTAAGTGAGCACCTGATCAGCATAAAAAACTCCCTAAAAAGTTGAAATATAAAAAACTTTTAATTAGCGACTCTTCCAAAACAGCAAAAAACCTATGTTCCTGAACACCAAATAAAAATCTATAATTCCAGAAGCATAATATATCAACATTGGGTCTAAGGCTTTGATCCGTAGTCCTTCCCCCCTTTTCTCAGGTACAAATGACACCAAAACCCATTCCATTCAATAAGTACATCAAGAGAATTGATTAAACATATAAACCAAATGATCAAAAGCTTCAATGAGTGTTAGAATATACTAATAATTAATTCAGGAGGTAAAATTGCAGCGTTTTTAGATATATGTACATAATTTAGAGAGTGTTACAACTCACATGGTTCAAGTAGCTGAAATGTCGCTCTGAAACTCTTGACAACCTGAAGAAATGGGAAAAGCTATAGCATTCAGGGTGTGGAACATGCACTGCTACATAATGTTTGTGGGTTTTTACCTGAAAATAAAAGAAGAACTAAAGAATTCCAATGGGACGAAGTTGTTTCCTGATAAATAAAGGACGAAGTAGTGGACTACACTGCTGCATAATGTTGGCTGAATTCGATACTGCAGTTAGTTATCCAAAAAAATTCCTAGCTTAACAACAGGTCTTACACAAAGCTAATGTATATTTTTTTTGCTGATCAAGTGCACATACATGAAAAACTTTATGGTGCCATTCCGTTTACATTAGGCTTGTCTAGTCCTCTAACATCTGCATTGCAAAATATTTGACATCGTCTTGTAAGTTTTACTAAATGACCTTATTTCATTGTATTAATCCATTTTAAAAACTATCAGCAACCATTAGCCAAAGATATATTTGCTTGACATATCATGCACATCAATGCATATACCTGACTTCTACACTGGCACATGTCCACTTCTTCTCTTATGATGTCCTGCACATCACTGTACAAATCTGACTTCAAGCAGCTCTAGAAGAACAAAATTCTGTCCTAATCTGCCACACATAAAAAGTACTTATGACAACAGTAAGGATGATGAGCAATATGCAGCTGGGTGTTGGAAATGCACTGACAGAAAATTAGATATTGCAATAATATTATAACATGTTCACACCATACATGTTCTGACCCATTTGCAATATCTGTTGGTAACTTGTGCATCAGACTATAGAAATCTATGCTATACATGCAGTTAGCAAGATTCAGACCATGAAAGTAGAGACAACACAAAGGAATCAATGAAAAGCGAGAAAACATAGAACATTGTACTCTGAATTTGCAACGATCTTCATATTTGGTCTACCTGAGCCCTACGATGGTGGCAAAATCAATATGGCGGCTGCTACCTACGTGGCTTTTCAATTTCAAAGCGAATCTGTTGACTCGAGCCAATCTGTGATGGACATGGCTGCTAGGTCATGGTTGAGGAGATCGATACGGCATAATTAGTCGCTAGAGAACGATTGCACTTTGGGCAGAGACGTCACTGCAATTGTGTGGGAGGAGGGAGTGCCATCCGATGGAAAGAGAAGCACTTCGGCATGGGGAAATCATCATGAAGCTCCGCGCAGGCTTTTGGAAGACGGGAAGAGGAGGGGCTAGGAGAGGGAAGAGGAGGGTCTGCAGGATGGGAAGAAGATGCAGCGACCTGCGAGGGGAAAGATATGATGTGTTATATTAAACATCGTGTACACTTGGGACTCTCAACACGTCAACATATATGATCCAGTGGATAAATTTCCTGTTTTCCTTTTCAGAGAAAATTTACCGTTTTCCTTTCTTAGAGAAAATTTAGTGTTTTCTAAGAGTTATAACGTGGAGCCTCCGTTAGTGCCTCCACATCGTATACACTTAGGACTCTCACCATGTTTTTTAAGGATTCTCACCACGTTCACATATTTGATCTGTACCATATATTTAAGATCTAATGGATAAATTTACTGTTTTCTAAGAGTTAATGTGGAGCCTCTGTTAGTGCCTCCAATTAGTAAATATAAGATTCTTTTGACAGAATTTCGTAATCCTATACTGGAGAGAGTATCCTAGCTCATTATTTCGAATAGCAAAATCATTATTAAGTTCATAAATTCTATCAACTAGAACATTGGTAGGAAACCCTTTTCTAAGGTTTTCATTAAAAGCAACATAGTCTAGAGATTGAAAATGCATTATTTCCTCTTGATCAAAGAGGATAGCCTCTATGGGAGGACGGCCAGCGTCCACCCTGTAGTGCGCAAAGATTTCTTTGGCCTCTTTTATTATAAATCTGAACTCATGAGCCAAAAAGATAGTAGCGGCACGCTTAACAGAAGAATGCTCAATATTAGAAAATTCTAGGAAAACCCTTTGTATGCAAGGGTGCATGTGCATAAATTGACTTTCAAGTTCAACTACAAGCATGGCAATATCGTCTGCAAGACTACTAGTTCTATGAATAATAGAACTACCCATAGAAGGCAAAGCACCGGCACAAGTGAAGAAATCTTGAATAACCCCTTTTCCAATAATATTACCACTACCGATTCGGAAACTTTTTGTATGTAAGATAGGGGGTTCTTCGGCAAGAGCATCAGAATTTTCCATGTTATTATTATTGTCCATATCAACAATAATTTCCCCAATTTCAGACAAAACGGCAGAAAACTCAAGGAACACGAGAAAAGAAGGAATGAAGAGGAGAGGGCGAATAAAACGGCAAGGGTGAAGTGGGGGAGAGGAAAACGAGAGGCAAATGGCAAATAATGTAATGCAAGGGATAAGAGTTTGTGATGGGTACTTGGTATATCTTGACTTGACTTGGCGCGAATTTCCCCGGCAATGGTGCCAGAAATCCTTCTTGCTACCTCTTGAGCACTGCGTTGGTTTTCCCTTGAAGAGGAAAGGGTGATGCATTAAAGTAGCGCAAGTATTTCCCTTAGTTTTTGAGAACCAAGGTATCAATCCAGTAAGAGACCAAGCACAAATCCCGTGCACCTACACAAACAAATAAGAACCTCGCAACCAACACAATAAAGGGGTTGTCAATCCCTTCGCGATCACTTACGAGAGTGAGATCTGATAGATATGATAGGATAATATTTTTAGTATTTTTATGATAAAGATGCAAAGTAAAATAAACGGCAATAAAAATAACTAAGTGTTGGAAGATTAATATGATGGAAGATAGACCCGCGGGCCATAGGTTTCACTAGTGGCTTCTCTCTAGAGCATAAGTATTACAGTGGGTGAACAAATTACTGTCGAGCAATTGATAGAATTGAGCATAGTTATGAGAATATCTAGGTATGATCATGTATATAGGCATCACGTCTGTGACAAGTAGACCGAAACGATTCTGCATCTACTACTATTAATCCACACATCGACCGCTATCCAGCATGCATCTAGAGTATTAAGTTCATAAGAACAGAGTAACGCTTTAAGCAAGATGACATGATGTAGAGGTATAAACTCATGTAATATGATATAAACCCCATCTTGTTATCCTCGATGGCAACAATACAATACGTGCCTTAAGCTTGTTGCCCTTGCTGTCACTGGGAAAGGACACCGCAAGATTGAACCCAAAGCTAAGCACTTCTCTCATTGCAAGAAAGATCAATCTAGCACTACTAGGGAAAAGCCTAGCAGCAGCGCGGGTTTTAGGCCTATCGATGGCGCCACGGAGCGCCATCGACACGGGCGCTCTGACTAAAGCTTAGCGATGGCGTGTTCGGACCCGCTCTTGCTAAATTGATCTAGTAGTAGCGCTTCTCGAGAGCAGCGCTGTTGGTAATTAGTAGTAGCGCTCCTCCTTGCCCGCTACTACTATTATTTAGTATTTTATTTCTTTTTTATTTCATGTTGTATTTCATACACCTTTACACAAGTTTTCATACAACAGGAATTTAGAGATTGTTTTTACATCATAATGAGTTACTACATCAGGGGGTGAAAGAACCGTGGACTAGTTTCAAGTGGATGGACATCCACTTGAAACTAATCAGCGGTTCTTTCACCCAATGATATAATAAATATCATCATCATTATCATATCATTAACAACTTATCATCATAATACATCATTGTCATATAACACCTCCTCAAGATCATCGTTTTCATCAATGAGACATCACATAGCAAATTGGTCACTAGTCGTAATCACAAGTACTCCTCATCATCAACTCTAACACATTGTATCACATAATAAACATATTGTACCTCATAGGACCTACTACATTCTCTTAGGACCTACTATATTCTCTAAGGTAAAATAGCAAAAAACAAGATAGCCCCTGACTCTCCATTATGGAGAATGGAGATTATCCTGTCTCCAATTCTTGCCTTTTGCTTAAAGTTACTTCCAAGAACCTCCTTGCGAATGTCCAAACATTTTTTCCATTCTTTGATTAGCATGTGTTCACCAGTTTTAGAAATCCGATATGCACAGTGAGCTCCTTAGATTGACTGGCTGTATGTTCAGAATCGCAAGGCGACCATTACGATACATCGATGAGGCACACAATCCATCGGGATTTTCTGTTGAAAAACATAGTAATAACTTTGTAGTTAGCAATGATGTACTAGTTTTAGAAGTATGCAAAAGATGCACGGATGTCGTAATAGTAAAAAATCTTACGGGGTATCTCCATAGAAGTTATAGTGGTTCAAACGTGCACTAGTGGCACGTATTCACCATAATTTGGAGGAGTTCGATAATAGGTGTTGTAATTATCAAGATAAGTACAATAAGCAATCAGATGACTTTTCTCCTTATAAGTTAATTCGGAGCCATCAGTGTAGTGGGTTTTGTCTACCATCTTCTACACATTCTTTGAAGATTCAAAATAAGCTGTCAATGGAAATAAGCTGTCAACTATTTTGAAATAAACAATATAAATTAGTTAATAACTATGTTTGAGAAACTCACATTGCGGTAGAATCAGAAGCGTATCAAAAAGGACCCAAATGTCCATATTGTCTTGCTCGATGTCAGGATCACCAATATCCATGGTGACAATCATACCCTCATAAAAACCATACATTTTGCAAAGTGCTTCCCAATTTTGGCAACCAAAATGGGTTACACTTTGAGCATTGTACAGATTTACTACAAAATCCATATCATGATGGGTCTTTAGGTGTATTTTCTTTGTTTCAAAATTTTCATGGTCTTCAAAACCCATCCTCTCCAAGACATAGCGTCTTGCATGGCATGGGATAAGCTAGTCGAATTGTAAAAGATGAAAATTAGACGTTGAAATAGTTGAAGTCATGCTTAATTACGAAAAAAAACTCATGTCGTTGTTGCGTACCATTTCAACATCAAAGGTCTCCTCGAGCTTAATTGAAGCGCCGATCTTCGCCCAGCTCAACGAACCTGTCGCACATACCTCGATCGTCATGGCACCAGCTGCACTCCCGGGAGACTAAATGTCGTCCGAAGTCGACATTTCCTACGTTCATAATTCAAAGATTAAACTTGTACAATTAAATATATGTACTAAAAACCTAAATTAGATCATTATTTTTCGAGAAAATCTAGGCCACTCGATATTTCCTACATATTCTAGCACAAGTCATGCCGAATTCAAGGAAAAATCCGGCATGACCTTTGCTAAAAAGGACATATCGGCGCTGAAATTTGCCGGAACGGAAATTAATCAACACTCCGGCAAAACATAGGCCACTCGGACGTGTAAACTGAACATGAACGGCCACTTGGGCAACCACATATCCTATTTGAGCAACACAAGATACACATGGATATTTGGCTGGTCTCACCTCGATGTCGGAGGGGGTCGGTGACGGGGACGACGACGGGGATGATGGAGGGGCTCCTTGATTTCTGCAAAAGCAAAAACCGTATAAGTTATCACTAATACATCCCGAATAATTGCTTAAACTAAAAAATAACAACAAATATGACGTGTTCGACTAGTTTTATTAATTCAACTAGTTCTTACTAAATATAAACTTACTATATATAGAAAAAAACTAGTTCTTTCTAAAAATAAAGTAGTTCAACTAGTTATATTAATTATCTTACTAAAAATACATTAGTTTATTAATTCAACTAGTTCAACTAGTTTATTAATTTACTTACTAAACTAGTTCAACTACAACTAAAGTAGTTCAACTACAACTACTATTAATCATACTGCCCTAGTTAACTAGTACCATCACTACTAGTAATTAACATCTACTACTACTAAAAATCATTATCTATGAACCCTAAATTAACACCTACTACTACTAAACAACATCTAGTACTAACTAAGAAGAGAGAAAGGGGGTGGGGGCGACGAAGAGGTAGGGGCGGCGAGGGCGGGATCGGGATCGGGAGGCGGCGGTAATGGGTGGGCTCGGGTGGTGGCGGTGAGGTCGAGGGCAGTGGGAGGAGGGCTGCCGGCGGAGGAGGGAGGAGGGGCGGCCGCAGGCGGAGGGAGGATGTGCGAGGAGGAGGGAGGAGGGACAGAAGGAGGGGAATACCTCGGCGGCGGACGGATGAAGGCGGCGGCGGCGGCGACGCACGACGACGGTTATCGGCGCGCGGGCGAGAGTGAGAGTGTGAGTGAGAGAGAGGGTTGGTCGTGCGCGTGGGGATAAGGTAGGGATATTTGTAGCGCGTTTGCCAAAACGCGCTACAGCTAATCTGAATAGCAGTAGCGCTGTGTATTGTTACGCGCTACTACTAAGTTGGACTACCAGTAGCGCTTTGCAGATAAACCGCTACTTCTAAGTGTAGGTATACAAAAATACGTCAATGCAAAAATACATTGGCCATCAATGATCTTTTTGTGTACAATCTGAATTGTCAATATGAGTCCTCTTCGGTAGGAACCGGAGAGGACTCATATTGACCACAAATTCTACACATAGAGTTGGTGAAGACCAACTGGTTGTGATAGTTTGAAGTAACATATTTAAGGTGGTAAACACACTGTTAGCGGAGCGAGGTGGGACTAAACTTGTGGGCTGATCTTAGCAGTGGCGATTTTCTTAGAGCGCGCTGCTGCTAACTTCTATAGCAGTAGCGGTTCAAGATAGGGCGCCACTGCTATAACTAACTGGGTTCTTGAGGTCATGGCAATTAGAGCAGTAGC
Organism: Aegilops longissima; assembly: GCA_021605205.1. Lineage (NCBI taxonomy): Eukaryota > Viridiplantae > Streptophyta > Magnoliopsida > Poales > Poaceae > Aegilops > Aegilops longissima. The sequence goes on from CM038677.1 coordinate 298,584,440, forward strand.
GCGGTTTGGTGTGGACGCGCTACTGCTATTTTCCTTTCAGCGGCGCGTTTTGCTATCACGCGCTGCTGCTAAATAGCAGTAGCGTCGTATTTTGAGGAGCGCTACTGGTATGATTCTATGTATAGGCTTTTCCCTAGTAGTGTAGTAGGCCAAACCAAACTGATAATTCGAAGAGACTTGCAAAGATAACCAATCATACATAAAAGAATTGAGAGAAGATTCAAATATTGTTCATAGATAATCTTGATCATAAACCCACAATTTATCTATCCCGATAAAAAAACCGCAAAAGAAGATTACATCAAATAGATCTCCAAGAGAATTGAGGAGAACTTTGTATTGAGATCCAAAGAGAGAGAAGAAGCCATCTAGCTAATAACTATGGACCCAAAGGTCTGAGGTAAACTACTCACACATCATCCGAGAGGCTATGGTGTTGATGTAAAAGCCCTCCGTGATCGATGCCCCCTCCGGCAGGACGCCGGAAAGGGCCCCAAGATGGGATCTCACGGGTACAGAAGGTTGCGGCGGTGGAATTAGCTTTTCGTGGATGCCTCTGATGGTTTGGGGGTACATAGGTATATATAGGAGGAAGAAGTACGTCGGTGGAGCAACATGGGCCCCACGAGGGTGGAGGGCGCGCCTCAGGGGGGTAGGCGCGCCCCCTGCCTCGTGCTCTCCTCGTTGATTGCTTTACGTAGACACCAAGTCCTTTGGATCATGTTTGTTCCGAAAATCACGTTCCCGAAGGTTTCATTCTGTTTGGACTCCGTTTGATATTCTTTTTCTGCGAAACACTGAAATAGGCAAAAAACAGCAATTTGGGCTGGGCCTCTGGTTAATAGGTTATCCCAAAAAATAATATAAAAGTGTATAATAAAGCCCATTAAACATCCAAAACAGAATATAATATAGCATGGAACAATCAAAAATTATAAATACGTTGGAGATGTATCATGAACCATGGTTCTTATGCTGTGATTGTGGTGTGTTTAATTTCCGGGTTGTGTTGTGAGATCTGTGCCTTATACGGGTGTAAAGGGGTAACTTAGCTTGATGCATCCGGGGTAGCTTGACCTCGTGAGGACGCGCACCTCTGGGCACCTCGTGGGGTTTCCCTGCTGCCGATTCGGGCGATATCACGAAGCTGCAAAAATTCGTTAAGAAATCCTTATCCCTTCTTGCACGAGGCCTCAGGCATGGGCTGGTCATGGCCAAACGCACCATGTTGCGGTACCTGTGGGGCACGGACTAAAAAAGGGATGCACCGATCACAAGCTCAAACGAGGGCGCCTCGCGGAGACCAGGGGAGTGCGCAGCATACCGTCCAGCCCCCTCGCGAGGCGCGTGAGGGAGAGCGTCGGGCAACTGCGGCCCTCCCTGGCACAAAATAAAGAATCAACGGAAGAATCGGAGAGAAGAGGGGGTTCAATCAAGCCATCGAGAAACGCTAGAACTTCAAATTTCATTTTAAAAAGGACAAGCCAACTACAGAAAGCAAATGAACAGCCGCGTCCGGAACCTAGTGTAGTCTTCTCACCAGCGCGGAGCTAAGTGCTGCCACTAGGACGTGGGAGGGAGCCCCCGAGGCCTGAGGGAGGAACTCCCGAGACTCCAGGGCATGTACAGCCCCACTCATTATTACGTGAGAGTGTCATAAGAGGAGACCTTCACATGCAATTGGCCTTGCTTCATGGGTAGAACTTCCGGAGGTGCTGGATGTTCCAGGCGTTCTAGGCGCGCGGCGCCAGGCCTGGAGACGCGGCCGATCCTAAATGGGCCCTCCCACATGGGTGAAAGCTTATGCAGCTCTTCCCTAGAGAGCACCCGCCTCAGGAAGAGATCGCCCAACTCGAGCCTCCTGGAGCAGACGCTGCGGCAGTAGTACCATCGCAGCGCCTACTGGAGCATGGCCGCCCGAAGCGAAGCTTGACGGTGGTGCTCCTCCCCTGGCACGAGGTCCATCCCCCGCAGGGCGTCCTGACGTGTCTTCTCAAATGACAGGACCCGCGTGGATCGATGCTTGACCTCGTGAGGGAGGACTGCTTCGGCTCTGTAGACGAGGAAGAACAGGGTCTCGCCTGTTGGCTTGGTGGCGGTGGTGCGGATGGGCCACAACACGGACTGGAGCTCGTCGTGCCAGCCCCTACTGCAGGCCTCGAGCTTATTCTTGAAGGTCCTGGTCTTGAGGTCCCTCAAGACCTATGCATTGGCGCGCTCGGCTTGGCCATTGCTCTTGGGGTGTGCCACTGAGGTGTAGCGTATCTGCATCCAAGGTTAGCACAATATTTCTTGAAGAGATTGCTAGTGAACTGCGAGCCGTTATCGGTGATGATGCGGTTAGGGACCCCAAACCTGCTAATGAGGCCCTTGATGAACTTAACTGCCAACCCGGATGGGATGGTGCGGACGGCTTCCACATCCGCCGATTTGGTGAACTTGTCGATGGTGATGTTGAGGTAGTGGTAGGCCCAGGCGCTCGTGGGAACGGCCCCAGGATATCCAGCCCCCAGACCGCGAATGGCCACGAGAGTGGGATAGTCAGGAGGCCCTGGGCCGGCTTGTGGATTTGCTTGGCATGGAATTGGCAGGCCTCGCAGGACCTCACCAGTTCGATCGCGTCATTGAGTGCCGTGGGCTAGTGGAACCCGCTGCGGAACACCTTGCCGACCAAGGTACGTGATGAAGAGTGATGCTTGCAGTCTCCATCGTGTATGTCAGCTAGCAACTCGTTCCCCTGCTCCCTAGAGATGCATCGCAAGGAAACATCTTTCGGTTGTTTTCTGTATAGCTCACCATCCTGTATGCAGTACGCTGTAGCCTGCTGGGCCACGCGCTCCATGTCCTCCTCTTTCTCCGGCAATGCCCCTCGCACCAGGTACGCCTTGAACTCCTCGGTCCAGCACCCCTCCTGAGGTTCGAGCGCCAGGTGCAGGCGCGCTCCTGTGGTCGGGCCATAGGCGGGGGCTCCCGAGGATGGTGGTTGGGGGAGCTCCTCGTGAGGTGATGCCGGCTCCGCAGACGGGGGTGCTACTGAAGGCTTGAAAAGCCACTCCTCGAAGACGCCGGGCTCCTGGGGCAGGCGCCTTGACGCCCTCTTGGCGATGTCGTCGGCTTCCTTGTTCGTGTCGCGTGGCACGTGCTGTAGCTCCAGGCCCAAGAATTGATTCTCCATCTTACGCACCTCCGCGAGGTATGCCTCCATGTGCTCATCCCTTGGCTTGTACACCTTGTTGGAGAAGTTGACGAGGAGCTGCGAGTCGCCCTTGATGGTGAGACGCTTCGCCCCCAAGGCCACGGCGGCCTTGAGGCCGGCGATCAACCCTTCGTATTCCGCGATGTTGTTGGAGACCTTCTCGCCCCGCTAGAAGTAGAGTTGCATGGTGTATTATAGCTTGTCTTGAGTGGGGGAGATGATCACGGCGCCGGCCCCCGCACCTTGGCGTGTGAAAGCGCCATCGAAGTACATGACCCAGCCATCTGGCGCTTCATTTCCTGGCGAGAGCGATTGGCTCTCGCCTGCTTCGGGCTCTGAAGCGTCAGTCCATTCTGCCACGAAGTCGATGAGCGCGGCTCCCTTGATGACGCTCGTTGTGCTGAACTCCGGCTGAAATGCTTGCAATTCGATGTTCCACTCGGTGACTCTTCCTGCAACGTTGGGGCTCCGGAGCACCCTCTCCAGTGGGTAGGCTGAGACGACCTTAATAGGGTGGCCTTGGAAGTAATGACGTAGCGTGTCTGAGGCCACTATGAGGGCGAGCAGGAGCTTCTATGGCATGGGATATCGTGCCCTTGCGTCCCGTAACACCGTGCTGACGAAGTACATTGGGTGCTCGACCAGGACGGGAGTGTTGATGAAGCCTGAAGCCTCCAGAGTTTGGGCCGCCTCCTCAGGTAGGGGGACCTCAGGAGCCAGGTCGCCCATCGGGGCCTCCGCAGGCCCGGAAGTGCCGCCTTGCAGGGCCTGATCTTCAGCTGGCGTCGTTGTGGCTTCGGTGGCGCCGTCTTGGTGCCGCATCGTCCCCACCGAAGGTTCAGCATTGCACGGCGGGCTCTTGGCCTGGTGTTCCTCCCGGACAGCCACCAGCGCCGCGCTGGCGGAGTGAGGCATGGCGGCCAGATAGAGCACCGGAGGCTCGATGGGACGAGGCGCTACCATCACCGGTGGGCTGGTCAGGTATCTCTTGAGGTCTTGAAACGCCCGATCGGCCTCCGGGGTCCACTCAAACGGGCCCTTGTTCTTCATCAGTTTGAAGAACGGCAGGGCGCGCTCCCCCATCTTGGAGATGAAGCGCCCCAGCGAGGTCACGCAGCACGTGAGCTTCTGCATTTCCTAGAGAGTTTGCAGCAGGTTCATGTCTTCTATTACTTTCACCTTCTCCGGGTTGGCCTCGATCCCCCTGTGCGACACGACGAAACCCAACAACTTCCCAGAGGGGACACCAAACACGCACTTCTACGGGTTGAGCCGCATGTCCACCTGGCGCAGGCTGGTGAAAGTCTCCTCCAGGTCCTGAATGAGGGTTCTCGCCTCCCAATACTTCACCACGATGTCATCAACGTAGGCTTCGGCATTCCTCCCTAGCTGCTGGCCTACGGCAATGTGCATCAGCCGCTGGAAGGTCGCCCCAGTGTTGCGCAACCCGAACGACATGAAGGTGTAGTAGTATACCCCGCACGGGGTCAAGAAGGCGGTCTTCTCCACATCCTCCACCGCCATCTTGATCAGGTGGTATCCCGAGAACGCGTCCAGGAAACACAGCAGGTCGCACTCGGTGGTGGATTCGACGATTTGGTCGATGCACGGAAGCGGGAACGGGTCTTGGGGGCAGGCCTTGTTGAGATTCGTGAAGTCGACACACATGCGTTCCTTCCCGCCTTTCTTTGTGATGACGATTTGGTTCTCTAGCCATTCCGTGTATCAGACCTCGCGAATGATATCTGCCGCTTCCAGCTTGCGAGTTTCCTGGACGATGAAGGACTACTTCTCCGTGGACTATCGTTGCACCTTCTGCTTCATAGGGCGCTCATTGGGGCAGACCCTTAAGTTATGCTCGATTACCCCCCTTGGGACCCCTACCAGCTGCTTGGGTTCCCAGGCGAATACCTCCTTGTTCGCGCGTAGGAACTTCACCAATGCCTCCTCTTGAACCGGGTCGAGGTTGGCGCCTATGGTGAAGGTGGCTCCCGAGGATCCATCTTCCTCGTCTGGTACATTCTTCGTTTCGGCCCGATCTTGGGTGAACAGCTGCTTCTTCTTCGCTGTTGTGGCCCTGAAGGCAAGCTTGACAGTCGTCAGAGCCTCCTTGGTGTCTCCAGCCACGGTGAGGACGCCACTACTGCCCGACATCTTCATGATGTTGTAGGCCGGACGGGTCAATGCCATGAACTGAGCTAAGGCAGGGTACCCGAGGATGGAGTTATACGGGAGGCCGATGCGGGCGATGTCGAAGTCGGTCAGCTCGGTGCGGTAGTTGTCTCGGGTACCGAAGGTGACCGGAAGGCGTATCTGCCCTAGGAGGCTGGTGGATCCGCTACCGACTCCGCAGAAAGGCTTTTGTGGGGCGGAGCCGGCCGTACGGCACGTGAAGCAAGCTGAAAGCTTCCACAGAGAGCATGTTGAGGCCCGCTCCACCGTTGATGAGGGTCTTGGTCATGGTGACGTTGCAGATGGTGGGCGTGCAGAGCATTAGGAGCGCGCCTGAGCCGGTAGTGGTAGCGGGGTGATCCCCTGAGTCGAAGGTGAGGTCGGCCTTGGGCGCCGCCCATCCTGGAGGGGCCCCCTGCTGCATAGAGGTGGCACCTATCTGGTGGAAGAACTGCTTGACGTGGCGGTCCGAGGGTAGTGCCTGTGAGCTGCCGAGGAGGGCCGCAACGACGGCAGGTGCCGGTGCCGTGAAGCGTGCGACGAAAAGGCTGTGCAACTCTTCCCAGGAGGCCACAAAGGATCCAGTTGAGAAGCCAGGCGCGCGGCACGCCAGCGAGGGCCACGGGGAACCAGTTGAGCAGCCAGGTGCGCGGCACGCCAGCGAGGGCCACGGGGAACCAGTTGGCCATGACCTTGTCGTTGCCTCCCGTGTCCAGAACGGCCTCCTCGTATGCCAGCAAGAAGGTCGACGGATCCGCCGCACCGTTGTAGCGAGGCAACATCTCCGGCCTGAACTTGGGCGACCACTACATCCATCGCAAGGCGGGGGTGAAGGCCCTGAGCCCCCTGGCGCCACTGTGCTCGCCCGTCGGTCCAGTCGGAGGAGCAACGCCGGCCATGGGGACCGAACGGGGAGGCAGAGCCGGCCGAGGAGCGAAACTTCGGCGCACCCCTACCTAGCATGCCAAATGTTGGATTCTGGGTTCTAGCAAACCCTTGAGGGTCGAACACTGGGATGCGCATGAAGATCTCTCTCTTCCTAGCTCGCTCTCGCAACGATCTCAAGGCCTAGCTCGCCGAACCCAAGGAACAAGAGACACGAGGGTTTATACTAGTTCGGGCCACCGTTGTGGTGTAATACCCTACTCCAGTGTGGTGTGGTGGATTGCCTTGTAGGCTGAGGATGAACAGTATAGGGGATGAATAGCCTCCTAGGGAGAGCTGTTCTTGAGCTCGGTGAGCTTGTGTGTGTGAGGATGGTCTGAATGATCTGTCCCCTTGCTTGGGTGGTGGCTAGTCCTATTTATGGAGGCCCTGTGTAACGCCCTCGATGCGTCTATATCTCCCACGTGTCGAAGCGCGACTTAGAGGCATAACCGCATTGAAAGCAATGTCGCAAGTGAGGTAATCTTCACACAACCCATGTAATACATAAGGGAAAGAGATACATAGTTGGCTTACAATCGCCACTTCACACAATACATGAGTAAAGCATTACACCATACAGATACAATCAAGGTCCGACTACGGAACCAAAATAAAAGAAGACTACCCCAAATGCTATACAGATCCCGATCGTCCCAAGCTGGCTCCACTCTTGATCAACTGAAGCGAAACAACACAATGAACAAGATCTTCATCGAGCTCCTCCTTGAGCTCGGATCGCCACCTGCAGTTCCATCGGCACTGCAAACTGGTTTTGGAAGTATCTGTGAGTCACGGGGACTCAGCAACCTCACACCCGCGAGATCAAGACTATTTAAGCTTAAAGGTAGGACAGGGTAGTGAGGTGGAGCTGCAGCAAGCGACTAGCATATATGGTGGCTACATTCGCAAAGGAGAGCGAGAAGAGAAGCAAAAGCACGGTCGAACAACTATGATCAAGAAGTGATCCTAGAACAACCTACGTCAAGCATAACTCCAACACCGTCTTCACTTCCCGGACTCCGCCGAGAAGAGACCATCCCGGTTACACACGCGGTTGATGTATTTTAATTAAGATCAACTTCGGGTTTTCTACAACCGGACATTAACAAATTCCCATCTGCCTCATAACGCGGGCATGGCTTTGAAAGATAATACCTGCAGGGTGTCCCAACTTAGCCCATGATAAGCTCTCACGGTCAACGAAGGATATTCCTTCTACCGGGAAGACCGATCGATCTCGAAATCCCGGACTACAAGACATTTCGACAGCAATAAAACAAGACCAGCAAAGCTGCCCGAATGTGCCGACAAATCCGATAGGAGCTGCACATATCTCGTTCTCCGGGCACACCGGATGAACACTACGTCGACAACCAGCGATACCCCAAGTTGCCTCGGGCGGCACCGCAAGTGGCTCTAGTTTGGACCAGCACTCGGAGGAGCACCGCCCGGGGTTAAAATAAAGATGACCCTTGAGTCTGCAGAACCCAAGGAAAAAGGCTTAGGTGGCAAATGGTAAAACCAAGGTTGGGCCTTCTTTGGAGGAGTCTTATTCAAACCGAACTGTCAAGGGGTCCCATAAATCACCCAACCGCGTTAGGGATGCAAAATCCGGGAACATAATACCGATATGACGGAAACTAGGGCGGCAAGAGTGGAACAAAACACCAGGCATAAGGCCGAGCCTTCCACCCTTTACCAAGTATATAGATGCATTAATTAAATAAGATATATTGTGATATCCCAACAAGTAAACATGTTCCAACAAGGAACAACATCTCCATGTTCAACAAGGAACAAGCTTCATCTTCACCTGCAACTAACAACGCTATAAGAGGGCTGAGCAAAGCGGTAACATAGCCAAACAACGGTTTGCTAGGAAAGGATGGTTAGAGGCTTGACATGGCAATATGGGAGGCATGATAAGCAAGTGATAGGCATCGTAGCATAGGCATAGCAAAAAGCGAGCAACTAGCAAGCAAAGATAGAAGTGATTTCGAGGGTATGGTCATCTTGCCTGAAATCCCGCAAGGAAGAAGAACGAGTCCATGAAGAAGACAAACGGACGAAGTCGAACGAATCCTCACAACTCCGGAATGAAACCGAAGCTAACGAGAGAAGCAACCCGGAAAGAAACAAACAACATAGTAAACAACCATCACATAAACATGGCATGATGCACAATCAAGTATGATGCATGTCCGGTTTAAATATGCATGGCATGGCAATATGCACAAACAACACTACAAGTTAAGTGGAGCTCAATATGCAACGGGTTGCATATTGACAAAACACCACAACACTTATTTAGTTCTCTCCCGATTAGATACTCAACAATATTAAATGTTATTAAACATGGCAAGAGGTGAAGCATAATTAAACTACCTATTTAGGCAAGTTTAAATGAGGCCGGAACAACAAAACAACAAGTCCGGAAACTCCTCATATGCATATATTAGGTTTGGTACTGATCTGTCCTAAACACAATTTTAGAGTTATTAAACATGCAAAGCAAGTACACCATGTTAAACTAGGCATTTTTCTACCCCATTTACATATATAAATTATTTAAAATGGAGCTACGGTTATTTAGTTATGAAATAAATCATTTTAGCATGGCAATTATGCAAAATAATGCAAACAGCAATTATAAACATTTAAATGTTGTTATCATGATGCGGATGACATGTGCAAGTTTTATGCAATTTTTAATAAAAGTTGACATGAGCATGTTATGAAGCATTTGGTCACCATGGCGGAACGAAAAGGGTGCCACGGCGGCGACACAAAAATGGTGCCACGGCAACATGTCCAAAAATGATGCCACAGCAACATATCGGTTCCGGTAGCTCACGGAGATACCGGTGCAAAAGAAGTGGGCGTGAGCGTGTCATGCAAGGATGGTGGGGTGCTCCCGGTTTCCGGGTTCCCACGGGACGGTGGCATGGCAAACGAGTGACAATTCGGACACGATGCAAACGGGCATCTCATACAACATGCATTCGTTCACGGGCGGCATCTCGGGTTATACCTTCAAAGCGTGCATTCGGGGACGGTGCAATGTAGAGGAAGTAGTTGTTCTCGTGGCGGTAGGGGAAGTAGGGGTTCACGGACGTCGTGGAAGTAGTCGTTCATGGCGACGGTAGTTGTATGTTCGTTTAGTAGATGTCCGGGTCGTCGGTAGAGGAAGTAGTGGTACACGTCTCGAAGAGGACTTGCGCATCCGATGTCTCCGGGTTGTCGTGGTACTTGCGGTCTCGGCGACGGTAGTTTTTCACGGGTCGTAAGCGTTCCGGGTCATGGGTAGAGGTACTCGGCGCATCATCGTGGTACTTGGCAAAATTCTCGGAGAAGATTGACGGTCCGGGTACGGGTCTTGCAGTGTATTCGAACTTGGTGTATCCGAAGAAGTACTTGTGAACTTGAGGGTCGACGGTAGTCGTTCACGTTGTACTGGACTTGGCGAAATGCACCACGACGGTAGTTGTACACGGTTCGTAGATGTTCATGTCGCCGTAGTCGTTTGGGTCTTGGAGTGATGGTAGTCGTTCACTTGACGGCGATAGACGAACTTGGCGGTCCATGGGGTCGACGGTAGTGGAACTTGACGCATTACCGAGTGTAGTCGTACTCGGTGTCCTCGGGGCATCGGCTGTAGTCGAAGTACTTGTCGTGCATCAACTGTTGACCAACAGTGTACAGGAGGCAGCAAGGCATGGCCGACTTGGTGTGCAACCAAAGATGGACTCCGGGCGTCTGGGTTGACTTGGCCACGCCAAAGGCAGCAAGGCCAATGGGGCAGCCAACTCGTCTTGGAGGGGAGCCCTAACGGACAGAGCAGCTCGCGACGACATCGGCGGCTCGCGAGGCACCCACAGCAGCAGGACGAGGCATGAAAAACCGACAGCACGGCAACCATGAAGGAGGCAGCACGTGGTCGTGGTGGCTCGGGCAGAAATCGCTCGGGATCGAGCTCCTCTCGATCCAGAGCATGGATGCGGCCGTGGGACGGAGGTGGAGGCCCGGCGAGGTCGGCGGCTTAGGCCTCCATGGGCGGCATGGACGAGTGGCCGGCGTCGGCCTTGGCTCGAAGCAGGGGAGGCGCGGCCATGGCAGGGCCGGACGAATCCGGACAGGGCGGCGCTTGACGACGGAGGGTGACGCGAGGCAGGGGGCGCCGGAGCAGGGCAACCGCGGGAGGCCGAGGCCGGCGGAGGTGCGGAGGCGGCGCTGCATGGGGGGCGGCGAGGAGAGGTTGAGGTGGCGGGCTCATGCAGAGGCGACAGGGACGCCCGATGCAGGAGGAGGAAAAGGCGAGGCAGCGGCTGGGGAGGAAGAGAGGCTGCGAGGGAGATGAGGGAGGAGGTTGAGGCGCGGTGGAGGCGACGAGGGAATCGGGAGGAGCGGGCTCTCCTGGCGATGTCGTGTGTGTGGTGGGCTGGCAGGGAACGAGGGAGAGATGGGGCGGAGGAGGAGTCGGGCTAGGTTAGGAGGGTTAGGTGGGCTGGGCCTTGGGCGGCGGGAGGCTGGGAGGCCAGGAGGCATGGCTGGGCTCTCTCTCCCTCATATCCTTTAGCAGAAAAGAATTATAGAGAGACAAAAAAAAAGAGGGTTAGGGAAAGAATTTGGGAACGAGGAAAATTTTTCTGGACTCATAAAATATGAGGAATTTAACAAAAATGGCCCGAGGATTTTTAGAGAATGTAAAATCCACACATGTTGAATTTAACTCGACATGTTTGAATTTCGAAACCCATTCGAATGAACTCCAAATGGGTTGAAATTATAGGAGATGGCCCTACACACTAGATGTGATTTATGGGCTGATTTGGAACATTTTTGGATAAAGTAAAATTGCAACTCAATTTTACTTAAAAGGCACCAAAGGAAGAAAAGAAGTTGAGTTGGATAAAAAGGAAATTTGAAGAACCGCGCAAATGTGTTATGGAATGGTTTAATATAGCTCCCTAAATATTAGGAGGATATGTTATAAAGAGAAATCACCATTGTGAATATCCCTCGATTTAAATGGATCGAAGATCCATGCCATTTATTTAGTTGAGTTGCAAAAGATTAATGACATGATGGCATGATGACATGATGCAATGCAAAAATAAAATAGCAGGCACAAAAGAAACACACGGCGAAACCCGGAATATATGGAAGTCTTCTCGAGCATCGGTCTCGGGGCGTTACAACACTCCACCACTACGAGAGGATCTCGTCCCGAGATCTAGGATGGCACCGGAGGGAAAAGGAAGAGGAAGATAAGCGGTAAAACTAAGTTGCTTCTTTGACAAACGAGTGAAACCAATGAACCTTGAGATGTTGAACAAAATGAAAGAAAGAAAACAACGAAGATGAACAAAGTTGAAAACACTCCGTTAGAAAAGAGGAACATGGGATACGACGAGAACCAAGAGGTTTAGTGATAACATAGATATTGACACCACTCCGGTTAAAAACAAGATAGAGAAGGAATAAGAATGATATAATTTGGACAGCACTCCGAGTGAAAGAAGAAGGAAAACTTGATAAGATGAAAAGAACTTGAAGAGATGACACAACACTCCGGTTAAATGGATAAGTAAGAAAATAACATGATCTTGACAAAACGAGGTGATGGGTGAAGAGAGCAACATCACAATGCCTCTGTAAGAAATAATAGAAGATAGATCATTGGAATAAAGGAATGGAGAAGAAAATGACAACTTCTACTACAAATGAGTTTGGAAAGCACCCTTAAAAAGAAGGATAGAACGGGGTTGTTGGATTATCAACAACGAAAAGAATAACCTTGTAGTGGACTTATGGAAACATCTCAACATTATGAGGTGAGCTTCTGCCACCAACGGAAACAAACAATTGGATTGATATCAACAAGGAGACGAGAAATTTATTTCACCGAGAGGACAAATGAAGAACTTGGGTCATTTATAAGCACCATAAATAGCAACAATCCTTAGGGAAAGCTTTAGGTGAAATATAACCCAAGATAACTCCAATGAAGAGATTGATGGATTTAAATATCTCATTCTTGACAACAAGTGAATCATGAAACATGAATGAAACTGTCAAAATGACATAACACCACCTCAAAAGATAAGGTCGAAAGAATTGCACTTCGGAATGCAAGAAGAAGAATACTTGAACTCCTCAAAACAAAACATGTGTTGAGCACCATGTTTATTTTAGAGTATAGCTTGGCGGATCTTAACTCCGCGAGAAATCTTGAAGAACAATTGAAGAATGAAAAGAATCCTTGATGAACCACCATGTAGAGCCTCCATGAAGAACTCCGGTAAGAAAAGGATGATAAAAGAAAGAGAAGTTGAAAACACAAGGTGAAGCCTTGCAGTGATAAGAAGAAGCTTCGCGATGATATAATGAGAAAACTTTGAACTCCGGAAAAGAAAAGATGAAACAATTGAAACCGAGAATTTGATATGATGAACAAACTCCGGAAAGAAGAGATGAACAACTTAGAACTGAGAAATTGATACCATTACGAACTCCGGAAGAATGAATCAATCACTTGGATGAAACAAGAACAAGAATTATGTCATGCCTATCCTTCACCAATTTAAATTGATGACAAGCAACGGATTTGGCATACTACTTATTCTCGTTGAAAAATGATTACAGATAGATATATAGCGCAAACTTGAGAAGGTATTGATGGAACCACCGGTGGGATTTGGAAACAACAAATGAATTGATATGATAATGAAGGAAGAGAAATCTTGAACGAACCACCGTAAGAATTGAGAATGAACGTAGCGAAGGCACAATTCACCAGGAAGAATTGGAAAACGAATGAAGATATTTGAGGGGATTTAGATACATGAGAACGGAGAGATCATGAACTGATTAGTGAATACTTGAATGATGCACCGGTAAGATTTGGAGAACAAGAGCAGAAAGCTGGAATGAATAATTCTGAGATGATGGGCTCAGAAGAATCAAACTGAAAAGACTCCTGAAATGCTCCGGGTGGGTTAAAAGAATTCTCACAATCTAAAACAATTATGAGAGGATGGCATCAAACTAGAACCATGAATCTTGAAGAGAATGGAACAAGATTTAGGAGAAATCCTTCTTCGGTCTTGAAAATCCGAGAATGACGACGAGAAATACCACCATGAATTGTTGAGATACTCCGGGATAACGAAGAATAGAAAGATTGAGCCAACGATGAAAAGAATTTGAAGGATCTTGGAGAAAGACATTTGACTGATGATAACTCATTCTTACGTCAAACTTTGGAATGAATTTGGGAATAGCTCCAAGAAAATTAAAAGAGTCAGGTAAGATCCTGGGAAAAAGACCTGTGGGTTAGGGCCCACTCAAAATAAACACCGTTGAATGATTTAAAAGATAGATTGCGCCGGTTGAATTAAATGGCTCAAAAGGGAAAACAACTACGAGAAATCTTGCACGGATTAGGAATGAAAACACGAATCTTCTGAGATAATCTTTAGCACTCCGGAAACAAATGAATAACAAGAAGTGAAAAATTAAGAGGTGCACCGGCATGAGAAAACATTGTGAAAAGAGGAAAAAGGGATAAGATCAACACCGAAATCTTGAATTAAATCCACCGGAGAAGAAAATTAGAATGGAACAATGATAAGGTTGAAACTTCCTTTAGCATCATCATGAGAATCACCGGATAAGAGCATTGAGGAAAAGAATGAAGAGACTTCACATCCATACGATGGATATTTGATTAAGAAATCTGAGTCCTTGAAGAAAAAGGGTGGGAGGGCGGGAAAACAAAGGCAACTTGGGTCGGATGAAATGAACACCGTTGAGAAAACTTAGAATTGATCTTGCAAACGTTGAAATGATCGGATCCACTTGAAGAGAAGCACGTCAGTTGGAAAAGAATTGACATCACAATCTCGATGATCAAAAGGATTAGTACTCCCATAGAAATATGAGAACACCGCTTAGAATAAGGTATGGAATCAACACTTGGCATTGAAGCAACTTGAATACCACAAAACGGAACAAAAACAAAGGATTTGGCTTGTAGAATAAGCCGGAACAAATACATATGATAGAGATTTACCCAATCCCATATCATGCATCTGTCGGAAAGATATTCTAGGAGCTACTTGAATTCCCACCTATAAACTCCCGAAACTTTCTGGTTATGCAATCTGGTGTTGGGGATCAGGGACACAAAATATATCACCCAAACTAACAATACCTAGATCCATTTGTATCCATCCTTCAACACATAACCAAGAAACCTTCGAAATCGTTTACCTCGACCTTCAAAAGCATCCGTTATCGAGTCATGGCAATACTCTCGAGCTCGCCCGAGATTGGGTTATCGAGGTTATCTCACCAACAACTGCATAAAAGAGATTTTCGATGTCGGCAAAGCTCAGGTATTCCAGAACTGCAATGATAAAATTGTGACGACAACACCTCGGAGCTCAACTCCCCGGGACACTGCCACAACCCCTAAATGTCGGGAGGCACCAAGAACAATGTTCTCGTCACAAAACCATCGAACGATTCCAAGATACCAGCGTGATCCTAAAAAAATTAGTGAAATTTGAGGAGAGGAGAGTCAAAACTTCTACGTCAGGAGACCTCACCAGAGCGACGAAGGGACTGGGGAGTAAAAAGAATCCTACTCTCCGATATATATAATCCTAAGACTCAAAACATTTTCCGTTCTAGACTCAACAAAGTCAGCGATTCAATCAAGCAGGGGGCTCCTAAGTCGGGATGGCTCGATACCAACATAGCGCCTCGATGCGGCTATATCTCCCACGTGTCGAAGCACGACTTAGAGGCATAACCGCATTGAAAGCAATGTCGCAAGTGAGGTAATCTTCACACAACCCATGTAATACATAAGGAAAGAGATACATAGTTGGCTTACAATCGCCACTTCACACAATACATGAGTAAAGCATTACATCATACAGATACAATCAAGGTCCGACTACGGAACCAAAATAAAAGAAGACTACCCCAAATGCTACAGATCCCCGATCGTCCCAACTGGCTCCACTCTTGATCAACTGAAACGAAACAACACAATGAACAAGATCTTCATCGAGCTCCTCCTTGAGCTCGGATCGCCACCTGCACGGTTTCATCGGCACCGCAAACTGGTTTTGAAGTATCTGTGAGTCACGGGACTCAGCAATCTCACACCCGAGATCAAGACTATTTAAGCTTAAAGGTAGGACAGGGTAGTGAGGTGGAGCTGCAGCAAGCGACTAGCATATATGGTGGCTACATTCGCAAAAGAGAGCGAGAAGAGAAGCAAAAGCACGGTCGAACAACTATGATCAAGAAGTGATCCTAGAACAACCTACGTCGAGCATAACTCCAACACCGTGTTCACTTCCCGGACTCCGCCGAGAAGAGACCATCCCGGTTACACACGCGGTTGATGTATTTTAATTAAGATCAACTTCAGGTTTTCTACAACCAGACATTAACAAATTCCCATCTGCCTCATAACCGCGGGCACGGCTTTCGAAAGATAATACCCTGCAGGGGTGTCCCAACTTAGCCCATGATAAGCTCTCACGGTCAACGAAGGATATTCCTTCTACCGGGAAGACCCGATCAGTCTCGGAATCCCGGACTACAAGACATTTCGACAGCAATAAAACAAGACCAGCAAAGCCGCCCGAATGTGCCGACAAATCCTGATAGGAGCTGCACATATCTCGTTCTCAGGGCACACCGGATGAACACTACGTACGGCAACCGACGATACCCCAAGTTGCCTCGGGGCGGCACCGCAAGTGGCTCTAGTTTGGACCAGCACTCGGAGGAGCACTGGCCCGGGGGTTAAAATAAAGATGACCCTTGAGTCTGCAGAACCCAAGGGAAAAAGGCTTAGGTGGCAAATGGTAAAACCAAGGTTGGGCCTTGCTGGAGGAGTCTTATTCAAAGCGAACTGTCAAGGGGTCCCATAAATCACCCAACGCGTTAGGGATGCAAAATCCGGGAACATAATACCGATATGACGGAAACTAGGCGGCAAGAGTGGAACAAAACACAGGCATAAGGCCGAGCCTTCCACCCTTTACCAAGTATATAGATGCATTAATTAAATAAGATATATTGTGATATCCCAACAAGTAAACATGTTCCAACAAGGAACAACATCTCCATGTTCAACAAGGAACAAGCTTCATCTTCACCGCAACTAACAACGCTATAAGAGGGGCTGAGCAAAGCGGTAACATAGCCAAACAACGGTTTGCTAGGAAAGGATGGTTAGAGGCTTGACATGGCAATATGGGAGGCATGATAAGCAAGTGATAGGCATCGTAGCATAGACATAGCAAAAGAGCGAGCAACTAGCAAGCAAAGATAGAAGTGATTTTGAGGGTATGGTCATCTTGCCTGAAATCCCGCAAGGAAGAAGAACGAGTCCATGAAGAAGACAAACGGACGAAGTCGAACGAATCCTCACAACTCCGGAACGAAACCGAAGCTAACGAGAGAAGCAACCCGGAAAGAAACAAACAACATAGTAAACAACCATCACATAAACATGGCATGATGCATAATCAAGTATGATGCATGTCCGGTTTAAATATGCATGGCATGGCAATATGCACAAACAACACTACAAGTTAAGTGGAGCTCAATATGCAACGGGTTGCATATTGACAAAACACCACAACACTTATTTAGTTCTCTCCCGATTAGATACTCAACAATATTAAATGTTATTAAACATGGCAAGAGGTGAAGCATAATTAAACTACCTATTTAGGCAAATTTAAATGAGGCCGGAACAACAAAACAACAAGTCCGGAAACTCCTCATATGCATATATTAGGTTTGGTACTGATCTGTCCTAAACACAATTTTAGAGTTATTAAACATGCAAAGCAAGTACACCATGTTAAACTAGGCATTTTTCTACCCCATTTACATATATAAATTATTTAAAATGGAGCTA
This sequence comes from Aegilops longissima, assembly GCA_021605205.1. Classification (NCBI taxonomy): domain Eukaryota; kingdom Viridiplantae; phylum Streptophyta; class Magnoliopsida; order Poales; family Poaceae; genus Aegilops; species Aegilops longissima. Next base: position 298,601,689 of record CM038677.1, read on the forward strand.
CGGTTATTTAGTTATGAAATAAATCATTTTAGCATGGAAATTATGCAAAATAATGCAAACAACAATTATAAACATTTAAATGTTGTTATCATGATGCGGATGACATGTGCAAGTTTTATGCAATTTTTAATAAAAGTTGACATGAGCATGTTATGTAGCATTTGGTCACCATGGCGGAACGAAAAGGGTGCCACGGCGGCGAAACAAAAATGGTGCCACGGCAACATGTCCAAAAATGATGCCACGGCAACATATCGGTTCCGGTAGCTCACGGAGATACCGGTGCAAAAGAAGTGGGCGTGAGCGTGTCATGCAAGGATGGTGGGGTGCTCCCGGTTTCCGGGTTCCCACGGGACGGTGGCATGTCAAACGAGTGACAATTCGGACACGATGCAAACGGGCATCTCATACAACATGCATTCGTTCACGGGCGGCATCTCGGGGTTATACCTTCAAAGCGTGCATTCGGGACAGTGCAATGTAGAGGAAGTAGTTGTTCTCGTGACGGTAGGGGAAGTAGGGGTTCACGGACGTCGTGGAAGTAGTCGTTCACGGCGACGGTAGTTGTATGTTCGTTTCGTAGATGTCCGGGGTCGTCGGTAGAGGAAGTAGTGGTACACGTCTCGAAGAGGGACTTGACGCATCCGATGTCTCCGGGGTTGTCGTGGTACTTGCGGTCTCGGCGACGGTAGTTTTTCACGGGTCGTAGACGTTCCCGGGTCATGGGTAGAGGTACTCGACGCATCATCGTGGTACTTGGCAAAATTCTCGGAGGAGATTGACGGTCCGGGTACGGGTCTTGCAGTGTATTCGAACTTGGTGTATCCGAAGAAGTACTTGTGAACTTGAGGGTCGACGGTAGTCGTTCACGTTGTACTGGACTTGGCGAAATGCACCACGACGGTAGTTGTACACGGTTCGTAGATGTTCATGTCACCGTAGTCGTTTGGGTCTTGGAGTGATGGTAGTCGTTCACTTGACGGCGGTAGACGAACTTGGCGGTCCATGGGGTCGACGGTAGTGGAACTTGACGCATTACCGAGTGTAGTCGTACTCGGTGTCCTCGGGGCATCGGCTGTAATCGAAGTACTTGTCGTGCATCAACTGTTGACCAACAGTGTACAGGAGGCAGCAAGGCATGGCCGACTTGGTGTGCAACCAAAGATGGACTCCGGGCGTCTGGGTTGACTTGGCCACGCCAAAGGCAGCAAGGCCAACGGGGCAGCCAGCTCGTCTTGGAGGGGAGCCCTAACGGACAGGGTAGCTCGCGAGGACATCGGCGGCTCGCGAGGCACCCACAGCAGCAGGACGAGGCATGAAAAACCGACAGCACGACAACCATGAAGGAGGCAGCACGTGGTCGTGGTGGCTCGGGCAGAAATCGCTCGGGATCGAGCTCCTCTCGATCCAGAGCATGGATGCAGCCGTGGGACGGAGGTGGAGGCCCGGCGGGGTTGGCGGCTTAGGCCTCCATGGGCGGCATGGACTAGTGGCCGGCGTCGGCCTTGGCTCGAAGCAGGGAAGGCGCGGCCATGGCAGGGTCGGACGAATCCGGACAGGGCGGCGCTTGACGACGGAGGGTGACGCGAGGCAGGGGGCGCCGGAGTAGGGCAACCGCGGGAGGCTGAGGCCGGCGGAGGTGCGAAGGTGGCGTGGCCATGGGCGACGGCGAGGAGGGTTGAGGGCGGCGGCGCTCGCGCGCAGAGGCGACGGGGACGCCCGATGCAGGAGGAGGAAGGCGAAGCGAGGCGGCTGGGAGGAAGAGAGGCTGCGAGGGAGATGAGGGAGGAGGGTTCGGGCGCGGTGGAGGCGACGAGGGGATCGGGAGGAGCGGGGCTCTCCCTGGCGATGTGCGTGTGTGGTGGTGGCGCTGGCAGGGAACGAGGGGAGAGATGGGGTGCGGAGGAGGGAGTCGGGCTAGGTTAGGAGGGTTAGGTGGGCTGGGCCTTGGGCCGGCGCTGGAGGCTGGGAGGCCCAGGAGGCATGGCTGGGCTCTCTCTCCCTCATATCCTTTAGCAGAAAAGAATTATAGAGAGACAAAAAAAAGAGAGGGTTAGGGAAAGAATTTGGGAACGAGGACAATTTTTCTGGACTCATAAAAATATGAGGAATTTAACAAAAATGTCCCGAGGATTTTTAGAGAATGTAAAATCCACACATGTTGAATTTAACTCGACATGTTTGAATTTCGAAACCCATTCGAATGAACTCCAAATGGGTTGAAATTATAGGAGATGGCCCTACACACTAGATGTGATTTATGGGCTGATTTGGAACATTTGTGGATAAAGTAAAATTGCAACTCAATTTTACTTAAAAGGCACCAAAGGAAGAAAATAAGTTGAGTTGGATAAAAAGGAAATTTGAAGAACCGCGCAAATGTGTTATGGAATGGTTTAATATAGCTCCCTAAATATTAGGAGGATATGTTATAAAGAGAAATCACCATTGTGAATATCCCTCGATTTAAATGGATCGAAGATCCATGCCATTTATTTAGTTGAGTTGCAAAAGATTAATGACATGATGGCATGATGACATGATGCAATGCAAAAATAAAATAGCAGGCACAAAAGAAACACACGGCGAAACCCGGAATATATGGAAGTCTTCTCGAGCATCGGTCTCGGGGCGTTACACCCTGGTCCTCTTCCCAAATATTAGGTGGTAAGGGATCCCACAATCGCCAATTTCGAAGGGGGACAACTAGTACAAGCTATCCTGACAAAAGTTGGTCTTCGCCTGCCAAAGGCTCTGGTGGTGATGTCGTCGTGGGCTCCGTGATAAAGGTCTTGGTCTTGTTGCACCGATATGGAAACCTTTGCCTGACTCCTCGGGGCTCCTCGCCTGCGCTTGCCCCTTTAGCACCAAAGAGGCAACGGGCACTCTGCGCCCGCTGGCGCCCGCCTGGCCTTGGTCGTCATGGCTCACATCACGTGCACCTCGTGAGGTGCCCCGTGCATAGATATCTCCGCTCCTCGGGAGCTAGCCTAGCGAGGCTGCCCCTGAGGAGGTCTTGCGTCGTCCGCCTCGCGAGGCTTGGCCCCTCACGAGGGTCTTTAGTGGTTGCTGATGAAGTTGGGCCGTACCAGGCCGCTAGCTGAGCCACGCCCTGGGCCGCAGGCAGGCAAGTCTGGGTACCCCCGTTCCCAGGATGCCGACAATATCATGTGACGAATAAAAATATAGCTCCGAGTAAGGTATACCGATGGTTTTGAAGACGAAAGAGGGGATGCCTTCCGGGGCATCCCCAAGATTAGGCGCTTGAATCTTCCTTGAATATTACCTTGGGGTGCCTTGGGCATCCCCAATCTTAGGGTATTTCCGCTCCTTATTCTCCTCATATTGATATCTCACCCAAAACATGAAAACTTCAATCACACAAAACTAATGGAATTCGCGAGATGGGTTAGTGTGATAAAGAGTAAATCATTCACTTTGGTATTGTCAAGATAAGATTCTTAATTGTTCTCACACAATGCCTAGTGTACCATATCATTTCTACAATTTATTTTCAGCAATATAAGCCATAGAAACTAGAAAACAAGAAAATTATGCATTGAAAATAGAATCTGTCAAAAACAAAACAGTTTGTAATGATCTGAACAAGAACCATACTTTTGTTACTCCAAAATTTCTTAAAAATTAGGAATACCTAGGCAATTAGTATATCAATCTTGTGTAAAAAAAATCAGATCAAAAGCACACTTCTATGATTTTTGAAAATTATTTTACTGGGCGCAAAATTTTCTGTTTTTTAGCAAGATCAAATCAACTATCACCGTAAGCCATCCCGATGGTCTTACTTGGCCCAAACACTAATTGAAACACCAAAACAAAATTACTACAGATGTAATAATGTGAATTTATTTAAAAGCAGAAGCAAAAAGATTAAAATAAAATTGGGTTGCCTCCCAACAAGCGCTTTTGTTTAAGGCCCCTAGCTAGTCATGATATTTTAGTGATACTCTTCCAAGCCCAATTTCGATGATAGTATTATTCATACTCCAAAAGATATAAGTGAAGTTCATGGAGCATTCTACAATTAATATAGAGCTACCAACATCCAAGCTCAAAATATATAAGTGAAGCACACGAAGCATTCTCTAAGGCCATACTCAACATATTCAAGTGAAGCACAAAGAGCATTCTATAAAGCCATACTCAAAAGATTTAAGTGAAGTGCATGAAGCATTCTATAAATCAATGATTATCTCATACTAGCATGGTGCATAAAGGAAAACAAAGGAAAAATAAACTCAAAAGACACATATCATGTGAACAAAACAAAAACCGAGGTATACCGATAAATGTTGAGGAGTAAAGATGGGATCCCAACCGGGGCATCCCCAAGCTTAGATGCTTGAGTATCCTTGAAATATTTACTTGGGTTGCCTTGGGCATCCCCAATCTTGAACTCTTGCATCTCCTTATTTTACTCGTATCGATAACTCCTCGATCTTTGAAAACTTCATCCACACAAAACTTAACAAAAACCTTGTGAGACCCGTTAGTATAATGAAGCAGATCACTAATTTTAGGTACTGTTTTGAACTCATTCCAATTTCATATTAGCATTATAACTATTGTATTCCAACTTCACCATGGTTCGTACCCCCCGATACCACCCATATATTCATCAAAATAAGCGAACAACACATAGGAAATAGAATCTTTCAAAAACAGGACAGTCTGTAGCAGTATGGAAACTTCGTATACTTCTGTAACTCCAAAAATTCTTTAAAATTAGGAAAAATAATTTTTTTTGCATAGAAGTACTGTGTAAAAATTTCAAGATTTTATCGTGCTCCAGTAAAAAATGCAAATTCAATTACTACAACAAAAGTTTCTGTTTTTTCTGCTGCACACACCAAACAAGCAAATTAAATATTCTAAAGCCAAACCATGTCACATTATTTCTATAATACAATGGATATATACAAGGGGATAATTATTCTTGAGGACCTTGCATGAACAATTCTACATTGTTTCTGTGAGCATGAACACAACTCTTCAAGGTCGACCCTCACTTCTCCACTGCATAACCTTCCAATCACTTCTCTTTTTGAAAAAGTTTTTAGGCATAAGAAGCAAGTATTTTTTTATTTTGGATTATTTTAAATTTTTTTTGGTTTCACCCACAACTAAATAAAATAAAAACAAAATCTTCTTAGTGAAGAAAGCAAACAAGCATACACGAGAATACCAACCCCACGCTATTGCTCCCCGGTAATGACGCCAGAAAAGAGCTTGATAATCCCCAAGTGCAAGGAATCATCGTAGCAATTTCCAAAGATGGAGGTGATAAGTATGGAGTGTCGAACCCACAAGGAGCTAAAGGTAATATCAATATTCTCTCATGTCCTATCTGCCATTGATATGACTCTACGTACACCGAACCTTTGCTTGCATCTAGAAACGAGAAATAAAACTACGTTGTGGGTATGAAGAGGATAACTTTGCATGATATCGAAGAGCTAAAATATAAAAATAGGTGCTGCTAACATAAAGTTAGAATATATTATAATATATTACAAATAGTGAGTTTATAATAATGATGGACCGGTGTGCAGAACTATCCTTGGCAATTATTAACAAGATCGGTAATGAGGGAGAGGCATAAGCTAATATACTTTCTCTACTTGGATCATATGCACTTATGATTGGAACTCTAGCAAGCATCCACAAATAATAAAGATCGTTAAGGTAAAACCCAACCATAGCATTAAAGTATCAAGTCCCCTTTATCCCATGCGCAACAACCCCCTTACTCAGGTTTAAGCTTCTGTCACTCTAGCAACCCACTATAAGCGAATCATGAACGTATTGCAACACCCTACAACGGGAATCCTTCACGTGTGTGCGACATGGAAGGCACCATAGGACAGCACCAAAATAAAACATACAACTCAAACCAATCTAGATCATCAATCAACCCAAAAGACAAAAGAAACTACTCAAAACAACATAGGATGGCAACACACAATTGGATCATAATATGTGGCATAAAGCACCATGTTCAAGTAGGGGATTACAGCGGGGTGCGGGAGAGTGGATCGCTTAAAAGAGATGAGGAAGGTGATGAAGATGGTCATGTTCATGAAGACAATCACTGCGGCGATGGTTCCCCCGGCAGCACTCCGGCGCCACCGAGAGAGGGAGATAGAGTCTCTCCCTTGTGCTTCCTCCTGCATGGCTTCCCCCTAGATGGGGAGAAGTTCTCCCTCTGGTCCTTGGCCTCCATGGTGATGATGGCCCCCTCCGGGATCCTCCTCCATGGCCTCCGGTGATGATGGTACCCTCCAGCAGGGTGCCGGAGAGGGCCTAGATTGATTTTTAGTGACTATAGAGGCTTGCGGCAGCGGAACTCCTGATACAGGTTTGGGGATTTATAGGAATTTTTGGCAGCGGTCTCACATCAAGGCGGTCCACGAGGCAGCGGTAAGACAGCGGGTTCGCCCTTAGGGGGGAGGGCTCACACTCCACCCTTGCCACTTCCGCATGAAGCTTCTGGTCCAATTCTTGTGCTTCGGGGTTCTTTTGATCCATAAAAAATCTCCGTAAACTTTCAGCCTATTCCGAGAACTTTTATTTCTACACAAAAAACGACACCACGGTAGTTCTGCTGAAAACAGCGTTAGTCTGGGTTAGTTCTAATTAAATATAACCAAAAACATATAAAATTTTTGTAAACATGGCATGAATAATTCATAAATTATAGATATGTTGGAGACGTATCAGGAGGTCCTGGTGTCGTCCGCCTCACGAGGCCAGGGCCCTCGCGAGGGTCTTGTCTTGGCGGTCTTGCAGATGGGCCGTACCAGGCCGTCGAGAGAGCCACGCCATGGGCCGCAGGAAGGCAAATCTGGGTACCCTGGTTGCCAGAACGCCGACATTATCCATCCTAGATTTATTTCCTCACTTCTTGTGTGTTTGAAAAACTTTCATAAAATCCAAAAATATTTCTTGCTTATTTTCCGTTTTTCTTTCTGGTTTAATTTGTTGTAGTTTTAAAAGAAAAGCCAAAGAGATTTCTCGATTCTTCTTTTGCTTGTTGGGAGCTCTCCCGTGTAAATAATTTTCCTGTTTTTTGTTTTTCCTTCTTTCATTTGCTTTCTTTAACAAAAACTAAAAAACTTCGAGAAATATTTGCTTTCTTCTGAATTTCTTTTATTTTTATCGAGTCGTGCCAAGGAGAAGTTCACGATGAAAATATTGAGTGGCTCTTATATGCATTACTGTTGATTTAGCAAAGAGCCCAAATTACCTTGTCTTCTCCGTTTGAATAAAATGTTTGCATATTCCAGCTTAATCCACAACACTCTTGCACTATTATTATTTTCATATCATTCGGTCTTCTAAGTGAAAGGCAATAATGACAATATTTGATGAAATGACTGTGGCAGAGAGAAGCGGGTATGAACTCAACTTGTTTTTTTAATATGTTTAACCTAGTATACATGATTCAGCATATTATGAGAAAACTTGGTCGCAATGACAATTAGAGATTATAGTTGATCATGCCATGCTTAAGTAGCTAGGAGTGGATAATGATTTATCTTGGATACCAACATTCATTAAAATGATTGTGATGTAGTATGATGATATGGTATCCTCCTTTGTATGTTTAAAGTCGCTTGACTTAGCATATTTTCTTGCATGTAGTTGAATCAAAATCAACATAGCCTCTACGATATTTATGTTCATGGTGTTCATATCCTACTCATGCTAGTATTCAATGTTGATTATGCATAACGCATGTTCTTGATAGTTTTCGCTCTCTAGCTGGCCGCTTCTCAACCTATTTGCTATCCTTCGCTTGTACTAAGCGGAAATATTGCTTGTGCATCAAAATCCTTAAACCAACTTTATTCTAGATGAGTCAACTATATCTACCTATGTGTGGTATTAACCTGCCGTTCGAAGTAAATTTGCATGTGCCACCTCTAAAATCTCAAATGAACATCTGTTTTGTGTGCATGCACCGCTCATGGAGCGACAGGGGGCAGTCAGTCTCTTCCATGCTAAGCGGGTTATTCTCACGATGAGTGATTATTCACTCGTCCTTGCACGAGAGGGGTGGTAATATGTATGCCCAGTCTCGAAATAAAAAATTGCAAATGATTGAAAAAAACTCCCCCTGGAATGTTGTTGGTATGGACGGTACCCATGGATTCGGCTAGCCTGGAGTGTGTTTGTTGGTGGAGGGGGAGTAAACTTTACTTATATCTCTTGGGAACCGCCGCTAATTTGTTTAGCATGGAAGATACTGATAACTCTTGGTCGTAACATTGAGAGGAAGGGTGTACCTCCCTAAATTATATTTATCTCTATTTTAAGCTTTGAGCTCTGGCACTTCTGCAAATCCCTGCTTCCCTCTGTGTAGGGACTATCTATTTAATTTTATATTGACTCATCACCTTCTCAGGCGCTACACCTGAGAGCACCATTGTCATCCTCATGCATTGTGGATACTTAAGGTTGAATGCATCATGACTGGATCGTTTCTACCATGAAGTACAATGTTTAGTCACTGCTTGTACTTTGGAGCTTCATTTATGTTTTGCGGTCTCAGGAAGGGCTAGCGAGATACCACTGTTTTCATATTATATCATGATTGTTTTGATAAAGTGTTGAAATTTGATATATCTTATTATTGCTCGCTAGTTGATTATGACATTGATATGAGTTAATATAATTTCTAAGAGTTATTATTAACAAGATTAGTCATGATCTTTTCTGAAAACCTAGGTGCTACTTAAGCATATTTATATAAACAAGAACAAAATAGTTCATAAGAAATTTTGTTTATCACCTTCAATTTGTCAACAGAATTGCTTGAGGACAAGCAAATGTTTAAGCTCGGGGTTGTTGATACGTCTCTGTCGTATCAACTTTTAATAACGCTTTTGCTCTTGCTTTGGACTCTAATTTGCATGATTTGAATGACACTAACCCGGACTGACACTGTTTTCAGCAGAACTACCATGGTGTTGTTTTTGTGCATAAGTAAAAGTACTCGTATTTGGACGAAACCTTTTGGAGAATTATTTCAGAATAAATAAAAAATACTGGAACCAAGAATCACCGTAGGGGGCCTGGCTGGCCACAAGACACCAGGGCACCCCACCCCTCCAGGCATGCCCTGGTGGGTTGTGGGGCCCTCGGGGCTTGGGGGACCCTCATTTCAACACTATAAATTCCTACTTTGAAAAAAGGAGAGGAAGTTTCATCGGGTTTCACGATATGGAGCCGCCGCCACCTCCTGTTCTTCATCGGGGCTACGGAGAGGGGAATCTTTGGTCTTCATCATCACCAACCCTCCTTCATCACCAATTCCATGATGCTCTGCACCAAGAGTGGGTAATTCCTTCGTAGGCTCGCTGGTCGGTGAGGATTTGGATGAGATTCATCATGTAATTGAGTTAGTTTTGTTAGGGCTTGATCCCTAGTATCCACTATGTTCTGAGATTGATGTTTTTATGACTTTGCTGTGCTTAATGCTTGTCACAAGTGCCCGAGTGCCATGATTTTAGATCTGAACCATTCATGTTTTCACCATTATATCTATGTTATAGATCCGATCTTGCAAATCATATGCACCTGTTACGTGTTATGATCCGTAAACCCAGTGTGACAATAATTGGGATAGTTTCCAGTGATGCACTAAAAACAAAACCACTTCCGTGATGATACATGTTTCTCACACTTGGTCACGTTTTCTGTCATGCATGTACATCCATGAAGATTTTATGACAGAATCAAGATAGTCATACATGTGCTGTCGTAGAAGTGTTCCATGACAATACCAAAATTATCATCATGGAAGTGTCCACTTCCATGACGATGAATGGTGCGTCATGGAAGTGGTTTCATCAAGGGTAACCGACACGTGGCATCCACTATAATAGGTCGTTAAGCTACCAAGTTCCGATTTGGATCCAATAACCTATTAATCGCCCGGACCAATGGGGATTTTCCACGTGTAAAGTTCTGATTCACCTTAGTATCCACATGTCAGCTTCGCGTTGGGACAGGTGTCATCCAGTGAGTGGACATGACGCGCCTATGGTACGTCGACACGTGGCTCGGCCCAAAAGTGGCCAGTTTAGGTTAAAAGGCCGGGCCTGTCAAAATAAGCGGGCCGACCCATTAGCGTCCTACTTGAGTCAGGCCCATTCACAAGCACGACCCATACAAGTTGCACAAAATCGTCTCATCAATGGCCCATTCTAGATTTCACAATTTCTAGTCCATTGTCAGTTCCAGCCCGTTAACGGCCCGCTATGTCTTTGGGCCCAATTATGGCCCGAACTTCTTTCGGACTGTTAGCAGACCATTGTAGATACGGACCAATATGCCACCAGTACGTCTGTCAGCCTTTTCTCGGCCCATTCTGTAGTTGGGCCAACTTCTAGCCCATTGTAACATTCGGCCTTTCCTCGGGCCATTCTGTAAATGGGCCAATTCCTAGCCCATTTTTGTCTTTCAGCCTGTTAACGGCCCGCACAACAGTTGGGCCTTTGACGGTGCCACCTGATTTTGGGTCCACTAGCGTCCCATGTTCCGCAGGGCACAATTTCAGCCCGACGCGACTTTTGGCCTGTTAAAAGCCTAGTTTGTAAATTGGGCCTCTTCCGGCCCAAAGCAATTTCGGCCTCTTACTGGCCCGTCAAGTAAAAGGGCAGAGACAAAATTGACACTTATTCTGGCGTGCTAGAGGCCCGCGGTCCATTTCCATTTATACGGCCCTATCAAGCTTTTGGCCTGTTCACGGCCTGCTAAGAGCTGTTGTTACGGTGGGCCACATCATGTGGAATCCACTAAATATTAAGTTGACCAGCCCAATTAAGGCCCGCCTTGACTACACATGTTTGTTTGTTCAGATTGCGTCCAGGTAATGTTTGAACATGTTGGCCCCTGTTTCAACAATATAACTTATATAAATAATTATCTAAATATATATTATTGCCTCTAAAAAACCTACACTATACAATAAAGAGACTAAGGCATAGAAACAAAGAATAATCCTACACTACACAATAAAGAAATTACAACAGATTATACCCACTGGGCATTATAGTTCGGCACCAGTGATAATAAAGTGTACACAAACAGCAAATTACATACACTGGGCAAATAAATCTCATACCTCATGGACACGCATCAACAGAACTTACCATTTGAACTATAATCTCTTTAGAAAATAGGATTGGCCGGATTTAGATAGCACAAATTCCAGTCTGCAAAATCTCCAATTCCTTTGTGGTTACCTCAGTGTCTTGTTTAATTATTTTGAATCCTGCATCTAATACCTGCAAGTCCAGTCTCAACATGTTGATTGCATGTTGAGAATCATGTAGACATTGTCTTGCCACCTCTAGTTGATGCTCGAGAACATAAGCACATTCCAATTCCAATCCATAATCATTTGGTAACGGCCATGCCGCACTGCTCTCAGATCTTTGTGTTGATGTCACTTCATCCTGAAATGTTTTTGTGAGTACACATGACTAGGGCAAAAATATAGTTACAACAGTGAAGCGAGCAAGACAGACTATTTTGTACATGGCAAAACAGGATTAACAATAATGTTACACATCATGAAGAATAAGCAAGTGATATTTTAAAAATTATAAAAATGGCAGTCTATGCAGCTCGCATACACAAATCTCTCTTAGCTCACCAGAGGAGCATGATGTTGGGACCAAATCGAAAACACACACATGTTACAAATTTAGACCACACGCAGCTACTGAACATTATATATATAGGTAAAATGTTTGGGGCACCTAGGTGCCTGGGCACCTAGCTGGATTTTCATTAATACCTCGTGGATTCAAACCCATTAAATTTTGCATGCAAGATTTTCCATATGTGATACTAGCACGCATGCATTTGTTTCCAAACAATACATGCATCTATAACTTCCGTTCCATGCATGATCGTCCTTTGAATCTTTTAAAAATAAAAAAACATACCATAATAGAAACGACATGCTTGATATACCCAAGGTACGATAGATGAAAATGATATACCAAAGAAATATACATCCCAAAAATGATATACCCGAGGCATGATAAAGAGAAATGATGTACCTAAGAAATATTTCTCCCAAAAATTATGTACACCAAGATGATAATTAAGGTGTGACATACTCAAAAATTACATAGCCAAAATTGATATACCCAAGAAATATTTGTGAGTATGGAACGGTCATTCCACTTCATATTTAGGTTCGTACCCATCACATTATACGTGTGTTTATGATACTTGCGCACTTCCACATGGACATTATATTTTATCCCAGCATAATAATGGAAAATATATCCTAATTATTGTATAGGCATATTTTTGTATGATATATTTATCATAGATATCACATACTCTCCACTATATATAAAGAACTGATGGAGATACACGATATGTTGGGCTCGATGAAAAAACATATACCCACATACGTATGGTCTCGTATTGTGGGTATATGATACCTTATAATTTTCTTAAAAGTCCTAAACATATGTCGGCATATTATACCTTCTAATTTCTGAAAACATTTACATTGAGTCTCAAATTTCCGTATGGACGTTATATTCTATCCCCACACAAAAATGATGTTATATCCTAATTACTAGATAGCCATTTTTTGTATGATATATTTATCTTACGTATCACATACTCTCCACTATGTATAAAGAACTGATGGGTATGTCATTTTTTATATTGTGTGTTGTTAATTTCTAGGTATGTCGATAGTTTTGCTAGTTTTCTGGTTATACCAATCTTTATATATTTTAAATATAACAACTTTTTATTTTTGCGCTATATGATTGCTACGTGTGTCACATAAAATGGGTATATATTTTATGGAATATGGTTTATGGGTATATCACACTTATTTACTTTTATAATGTAAAATGCATTGGATATGACATACCCACAATATTTAAAATTATTTGTGGGTATTCGATTCCTTGGCATGCTTTTCTAATGTGAAAAAAGAATGCATTGCATTTTTGCACAATAGTTTTCTAATAGGTATCGGATAATAAAAGCAGGGAAATGTTACAGCCACAATACAATTGTGGGTATGTGAAATTTATGGATATGCTTGAGATTTTTGGTCTAATAAGTGAACTATGAACCCGCAAAAAAAGTGAACTACGAATTATTCTCCTTGAACACATTAATACCATTTGTTTAAATTCGATAATATTGGAAAATATGTCCCACATAATAATACCATATACCTCCTATTATTATACGCATGAAAAATATCTCCATATACCTAAGAACATGAATATATACAAATCAAGAGGCATTTATTTCTGATTTCTCTCTCTCTCTCTCCTATTTCTATTAATGACTCCAAATATGCAACGTTAACATGCATGCCATTCTATTTCCTTTTTCCTACTACAGAATAATTCCCATGCATGGTGCGCATGAGCCTTATTTATGGTATCCAATTAGCGATTAATTCATTAATACGGATACTCGTTGGAATAGCACACATCTAAATGCAATCGAGTGGTGGAAAATCAAGGAGCCTGGGCACCTAGGTGTCCCAAACTGCCGTCCTATATATATATATATATATATATATATATATATATATATATATAGGACAGGGCTATTTTGTTACAGGTAACAGAATATTATTCATTACCTCGACCCTTATAGGTCGTGATCTGTTTCTCCGAACGATGCACGAGAACAGAAATGAAAAATCCCTCACACCAAATCTGGATCGGGTCAATCGAACCCCGACCCCTAGCGCCATCATCTACCACCTTCCCTGGCCGCCGCGCCTCCGACCGCCATGCCTCTGCCCATCTTCCCCCCGCGCGCTGACCATCTTCCCGCCGCGCGCCGACCATCTTCCCCAGCCGCTGCTTCAACCATCTTCCCCGACCGCCGTGCCCCCGACCATCTTACCCGGCCACCGCACCCCCGACCATTTTTCCCAGGCCACCGCGCCTCCGGCCTCCTCCCTCCGCCGGGCCGCGCCTCCTTCCACCTCCCTCCGCCGCCGCCGCGCATCCGGCCAGCTTCCCCCAGTCGTCGCGCCTCCGGCCTCCTTCCCTCCACCAACGTCGCTCCTCCGGCCACCTCCCTCCACCGCTACCCCTCGGGCCACCTCCCTTCGCTACCATTCAGCCTCCGGCCACCTCCCTCCGCACCATTCAGCCTTCAGCCACCTCCCTTCGCCACCACCCGCCTTGAGCCACTTCCCTCCTGGCTGCACTCCCCGCGAAGAAGACCCGCCGTTCGCCACCTACTGCTGGCCCAGCTCCTGGAGCCACTACATCAGCGCACGCATGTTCAGTTTCGGTTTGAGTTCAACTGTTGCTGTCGGTCCTTTTCTTGCGTATGTTCAGTTCGACATCTGGTGGTTCTTCAGACCAACATAGTGTGCTTTTTCAATTCATCTTGCAGGTGAAAAAAGGAGCTCCCCTTTGAGTTCAAATGGGTTCAAAGAAAATGGTTTGTTGCATTACAGTTAGGGTTTTTTTGTGTGTTGTTGTATACTCGCAGTTACTTTTTGGGCATCATTCGATCTAGACCATAGTTGCTGCAGGGATCTATTTAGCACATATAATTACAAAAACATAGTTCAAATAATATTCCCCCAAAAGTTCAATATTTAGGGTTCTGCGCGTGTCCTTACATTAGCTAATCTTCATCATGTCCAGATAATGCCTAAAGTGAAGAGATTTTTTTAATTCAACTTCTGAATGCCTTTCGGTTCATCAACTTCTCGGATGTCCTGAGTTGCAGCATTGCTGCTACTATCAATGGGTTTGCAAGTTGCAACCATTATTGATGCATTTGTATTTCTGATCACTGATGGTTTCATGAGGATGTGCTCAAATACTATAGGTTGATCTTTGTTGCATTTGGTACCGTCAATTAAAAATCATTCTTTCTTATGTTTCTGTGTTGTCAAATAAAATCTAATTTAGATGTGATGTCCAGTTTCTTCTTTAGGTTCAGTTCAATATCTAAAATCCGTTCAGTTTAATTCTTATGCGTCATGAAAAATACATATAACATGCTTTGTTGTGTGGGATTTGGGGGGTGCCTAGTCTGGCTAAGAATGCCTTAATTACTGCTTTCTTTGCTCTGTTCAAGTGACAGAAAAAATCAGTTCGAGAATATATATGCAGGAGGTTGGGAGCAAAAAAACCTCATACTTTTTCTCAGTTCAATGATTGGAAGCAAAAAACTGTAGCTAGTGGTTTCGATGTGTCAAAAGATGAACATTTCTTCTCAAACTAAGTTTGCATCAGAGATATAGCCATTTTCTTAGTGAATTTTCTTTTAGTGAAACTTATTTGATTACTCAAAGAGAAGTGTTATTTATTAGTGAATTTTCTTTTAGTGTAGAAGTTCAATATGTATTAATATCAACAGTCCGTAATGAACAGTACAATCTATGTGCTAAAACGTAACAGATCAGTTCATTGTCAGTACAGGCTCTGAAGCTGCTCAGTACAGGTTGGGGAACATTTTTGGAATCATGTATATATAGCGGTTGCTTCCAAATGAATTTGTCGTTGCTAGTACTTTTTTGGTAGCAGATGCTTCCAAGTGAATTGCCGTTACTACTATCTATGATGTTGCTGCCATGTTTTGTTGTTCTTTGAATGTACTATGTAACCACTGCTCATGGTAACATCAAACAACAAATTTTATATGATCGCATGTTTGATCTGATTTGACTCCATGACCATAGTGCAAAACAAAAAACTATAGTATCCTTGCTAGCTTACAGTTGTAATTTTGATTGCACAACAGTTTAATTGCATCGCCATCTCCCGGTGGGGCTCTGCTGCCGGAGCACCCTGGCCGTTCACAGCCACCACTCCAGGCCGTTCAACGCCACCACCCCTGGCCATTCATTGCCAGCAGCACCCTGGATCCCACCCCTCACCCTAGTTGTTTCAGTTATCGAGTGAGTTTCAGTCCAACTTGAGCTCCTTGAGATGATCATATAATTAACTTCAAAATTATTAGATGGTCCATGTATTTTACAGCAAGTCCATGTAGTACTACATGGGAAGTACAAAAATTACTTCTAGTAAGAGTTCATTTAAATCTACAGGGTCCGGTCCCATATATCTTTTAACCAGGTTCATGGTGAAGCCCAGGGTGCTCGTCGACGATCACAAGAAGCAGACCATCACGAAGGAGCTGGGCGACATGGTGCAGCAGTGTGGCCAGTTCAACCACCTAGCTAATACATCATGATTTTCTCTCTTTTGCCTATGTCTCTTAGTGTGTTACCCCTTCCTCTTTTCATATAGCGTATTCTGAACATCAGATGCTTTCAAAAATGTGTCGCGCAAGTTCAAGTATAGCTGCTGCAGGAGTTCAAAAATCTGAACAGTTTAAGCTCAACCCAATTTCAAGAACTGTTTCCTTTATAAATTGTTTGAAATTTGTGATTTTGGCTCATGGCAGGAGCTCGTTGACGATGAAGGATGTGAAGCTTCACCACCATTCACAACTCCAGTATGGTCCAGTTCATCATGAGGATCTGGAGCTTCAACTTTTTCAGTTCATCTTTCATATTCTTTTTAGTGCATCTACTTCCTCATCGTAAGTCCAATTTCCATTTTATGTTTCAAGCTTCCCATAGAACAAACGTGTGCTTGTGGTTAAGCATGAGAAATGATCATCTGTACTGTCTCTTGGTTTATCAATTTGTAGAGCAAAACATGTACCAAAGTCAAATTCTTAAAAAAGGATCTTCTTTGCATCTTTCAATGCTCACTTAGGTTGGCATCAAATTATTTGTTTCTTCCGATGCTGTAAAACTAGAATTTTGGGTATATCTTTTGGTGCATATTTATGTTTGTATAAAACTTATATGTTACATTTTCTTGGGGGTGCATATTCCTGTCTGTATAAAACTTATATGTTACATTTTCTTGAGAAAAATGGATGCAGCATTCACAACCGTTTTTGATAACTAAGTAGAATGACTAGTACTGAGAGCAAGTATTCTACAAATGTACATAGTATGATTTTATTAATGGATAAGTACATGAAATCATATCTTACTTCAAAGTTTGAGCACACGACTATTTTGTATCTTTACTGTTTCTAATAGCAAGTTCTGCAATTGATCCGTCCAGATGGAAGAAGGAAATCAGTCCAACAGGCGCACCTAAAGTGAAATGTCGTGCACCGCCCACTCGTCCTCAAGCTACTCGTCGTGTCATGCCGGCTTGCCATCAACCACAGTTGTGGCTCAACCCACACGGTGCTTCCCCTCTATTGTTGCCCTCACCATGCTCTCCTGCGTATTGGCGGCATCGACGAGCTGACTATGGTTGCTACTCCTGCGTGCTGCAGTACGCCGCCGAGCTGGTCACCATTTATATTTTTGTTTTAAGTTCATTTGTGTTCTTGTTGTCAGGTCACCTGCAAACTTGTTATCGTTGTTAGTTCATGTGTGTTCTTGTTGTTAGATCCTGTGCAAGTTTGTTATCAGTTCATGTGTATTGTGTTTCTTTTGTCGCTTCATTAGTACATATCCGCCTACAGCCCGTTCAATGATGTAAGCCACACAAGTTCGGAAAGAAATGGATAAAACAATGGTGGTGGTGAAAAGAATACAACCCATTCAATGATGTAAACCAGGCAAGTTTGAAAGGATTCACATCAGTACAAACTCTAGAGGGCATGTATATTATTTGCCCTGGTGGTGAAAATAATACAACCCATTCAATGATGTAAGCCATGCAAGTTTGAAAGGATTCACATCAGTACAAACTCTAGAGGGCATGTATATAATTTTCCCCACGGAAATTTAAAATGGTAAAAGTTCAAGATGTAAAATGAGAGAAGTCCAGACCATTGTTGAAGTTGAAAAAAAAGAAACACACAAAACATTTTCTTTGTTCTAAGAAAATGTCATTCAGTTCAACGATATAAACCAGGCAAGTTCGGGGATGGTGATACCACTATTTTGATCAATGAATAAAGGAGGAGATATTTGTCAAAAAAGTGTATGTTGCTACTCTTTTGAAAGAAAAAAAAGGAATTCTCGTGAAAACACGCTCAGTACAAAACCATACGGACATCAGTGCAAGTACTCTTTTTGGAACATTTCTAAATTACTCTGTGAAAAATACATCAGTACAGACACACCCACATATCAGTACAAGTACTCTGTTTTTTGACAGGAAAACAACACGACGTGTCTCACCGTATTCGAAATTACTCATCAACGATTGCGAATTTATGTAATGTTTTATGTTTTCAAGTGCTCAATGAAAATTTATGTAATGTTTGGTGCTTCTTTTTATGTAAATTTATGTTCCTAGTAGTTCATGTATTATTGCCTGAGGAGTTCATGCGTTATTGGCCAGTAAAGTAAACCTATTAATCACTCTCTCAAGTGTGATGAAAAAAATGGGCAGTAAATTGATGAAAAAAATATCATCGAGTTCAAAACACGCCGAGACACGCGAAAGCCACCCTAGTTCGGGCGTAGTAAGTACCTCAGTACGAGTTAAAAACGGTGGTCCGTTTGGAATAAAAGAAATGGCAGAAATTCAAATTGTAAAGTTCAAGCAAGAAAGAAACCCCATGAAAATCCTGCTTAGTAAGTACCTCAGTACAAGTCGTAAAATGAGAGAAGTTCAGAACAACGTTGTCAAAAAAATGTTGAGTTAGAAAAAAGAAAAAAAATAAACACATTTTCTTTTTGAATAAAATATCATTCAGTTCGATGATACAAACCACACAAGTACAGGGGCGACGATACAGTAAACCGTTGAAAACTTACGAGAAAAAAAATTACCCAAAAAACAGAGCAAAGTCTAGTTAGTGAAAACACGCTTAGTACAAACCCATGCAAGCATCAGTACAAGTGCCCTTTTACGGAATCATTCAAAATTACTCTAAGAAAAATAGCTCAATACAAACATACACATATATCAGTACGACTACTCTGTTTTTCAGACGAGAAAACAGCATGGTCCGTCATACCATATTCAAAATTACTCTTCAACGGCTGCAAAGTAGAGAAAACGTTCAACATGACTAAGTTTTGCATTTTTGATAGCTATCCAACGGTATATTGTTTGCCATATTTCGACAAACTTTTTAAAAAAATCACGTTCGAAATCAAATTTGACCGTATTCGAATTCGTTTTTAAACCGTAAGGAATTAGAAAAACATTTCTACACTAAAAAGTTGCGCATTTTCCATAGCTTTCCAACGCCTTATCATTTGTGTCAATCCGACAAGCAGTTTGCAAAAAATCGCGAAAATACTTTTGGCCTAGAATTTAACCGTTTTTCAAATTACTTTTAAATCATATAGAATTAAAAAAAATTACATATATGGAAGATGCGGATTTTCACCAGATTTCCAACGCCATCTTATTTGCTCAATTCCGACAAACCGTTTGAAAATTGAGTCCAAAATACGATTCACGTTTTCGGTTTTGAAAAAAACGGTTTTTTCAAAACTGCTCTTAAACCATAATTATTTTGCAAAAATGTTCAATATACTTGAAAAATGGTTGTCAAGAGCTTTCCACCGATATATTTCACGCCCCGTTCCAACAAAAAAATTACAAAAAGTTTTTGAACTAAAGAAGACGATCTGTTGAACACAACTGAAAGCATCAGTTCAACCGCTTCGAAAACATCAGTACAACGATCTGAAACCGTCAGTTCAAAAAGGGTAACAGAATAATATTACATTACAGCGTAATGAATAGCCAGATGTGTATATATATATATATATATATATATATATATATATATATATATATATATATATATATATATATATATATATATCTTATGTATAAGTAAGCAAGTAGTTGGCCATTCTATAGCTTAATTAGAGTCTTAGGGAGCATAATGAACATCATAGTGATTCATACAAACCTACTACAACAATCAAAACTATGCAATCATTAGCCTTGAATAAAATAGATTGTGACACATGCAGTAATAGTTTGTTATTATACTTCAAAGCTTCAGGCACACTTCACTAAAGTAAATAAATGGTAAGGCCTTTAATTGTGTCAACTAATAGTTATACAAGTACTCCTACCCAATATCAGGCATCATTGTTTGGCCATCTCATTAACCGAGGACAAATAAGCAATTGAAAAGAGAAATTTAACTATGCCTGAAACAAACAAGCAATTGAACTGTTGAGTTGGCACCAATAACATCCATGGCCTAGCTACATTTACTATATAAAGGAACAAATAATGTAATATTGTTTGCCCCCTATGAAGTATCTGAACTAGTATGTAATTAAGATTCTAGTAATGATAGGGAGGCTAACGATGTGAATATGTGTTTGGTTATGACATTTATGACATTAACAACTCTACCATAGCAGGAAGCAGTTTCACACTGTTCACTACTATAAGATGTTTTAGATATTTAAAAGTAGACTACATCCGTAATGAGTGAACATACACATTAAAATATGTTTACATACATCTGCTTTACAAAAAATTTAGAACATCATATAGTAGTGAGCGGAGCGAGTATTAATCAATGGCCCAATGACTGGGTTACATGTGAAGAACCCTACGCAAGCACAATGTCATACAAATAGGATGTGCTAATAATTGTAATAAATTGACTTACCATAACTGGTTGAACAGGCTCAATGTTGCTCCTTCTTCTCTTGCAAGGCTCCTTCCTAACATCTTATACTTGGAAATCCTCAATCCTAGCTTCATTGCACCCCCTCTGCAAGGTGACACGAACTAGTTACTGGGCTCGTTGGAAGATAAATATGCATACTTTCTAGTCTGTGAACAACACCAAAGGGTGAGTTTATAACAAAACAACACCACATAATGAAACATGCCACATCTCTTGCACACAATGAAATGAGCATTTACTATGTGTGCATTGTGTAAAAACTAGGCATACCTTCGAAATGGACCTCCAGGTACTCTTAGAGAGCCTACTTTAGTGTACATCCAAACCTTTATGTCACCTATGAGTTATACAAGCCCCCACTACGGAATCCCTTAGTGTTTGAATCATTGACAAGCTCTGTTAGGTCAAGAATAGCAATTAATCAAAGCAAATAGTCCTAGTATGGCTGGCTGGTACAAACAAGCAATCGAACAGATGTGTGAGCAAATCTCGCACAACACTAGATTACATATCAAGAAAAGAAGCATAGAAGGAGGCTTAAATACCATCACTTGACTGACCAGGTTTAAGGGGCATTAAACATCATGTGCAATATATGAACTAACATAAACATTGCATATTTCAGATTCTATAATGGAATGCACATGTATTAGGTTATGCCATGTATTATGCCTAAACGTACACTATAGCAGGTAGGAGTGATTCATCATTGCATGCACAATTGAATTGCGGGTTAAGGGCCAGTTCTATTCAGACTTTTCAGAGCTTATTGTCAAAATAAGCCATAAAAGATGTAAAGAAGTCGTTTTTGAGTTATGGGCTTGAGCTTAACTTATTTCGCTTTGGGGGGTGCTTCGGGTCGAAGCTCACTAAAAATTGAAGGGAAAGGGAATAGCAAAATGACTCTGTTGTCTGCCTATATTACACTCAAAATGCCACTGCTCACGCCCGCGTCACACGTGACCCTCAAGTAAAAACAAACACCCAAGAGTTCATTGCCCTGCCCACTTGCATCTCCTCTCCCCTTTCCCTCTACCTCGATCCCCTGCCTGCAGCGCTAGGGTTCCTCCAGCGAGCCGTCGCCACTGGTCCCATCTAGCCTGCTCCTCGACGATGCTCTGTACAGCTAGGCTACATGGCCGGCAGGTAGGGCCAAATCTCCCCAGCTATTGCTCACTCTGATGCCGCCCCTCATTCTCATAATCTCCAACAGCTACTCCGTTATGGTCCGTTCAACGCACTACTCCAACGGTCCCCGCACAACTACGGCCGATGCCCCACTCCGGCAGAAGGCACCTTGTTCCCCCTCCCATCCTCCCAGGTCGTGGCCTTGAGGTGTTGTTGAAGGATGAGCTCATCCAACAAGGTGAAGATCTCCTCTGATTTTTTGCCAAATTTTCATTTCGATCCACTATACGATGAATTGCTATGAGCTGCTGCTACTGCTGCTATATGATGCATTGCTATGAGCTGCTCCTGGTGTTGTTATATGTTGAATTGCTATGAGCTGCTGCTGCTATATGATGAATTTCTATGAGCTTCTACTGCAGCTATATGATGAGTTACTATAAGCTGCTCCTGCTGCTGTGAAAGCACAAGTGCTCCCTAGGTGGTTTTGGTAATTAATGTCAACATATCTCTTGTTGGACTAACATTTTTATCTAGTATGTTTCAGATAAGTTCAACAGTGAAGTGGCCTGGACTAGAGGATGTGGAACACCTTCATGATGCTAAGGACAAAGGATTGGCTCAAGCCTAAAGCTCAAGACTCTACATTTTCTATTTTAGTGATCCAAGATCACATTGAGTCTATAGGAAAAGCCAATACTCCGAAGCCCTCAACTACTTTCTCACATCCACATTTAACCTAAACCAAAAGTCAAACTCGGCTCCACCAGTTCTTTCTATCCGGAGCCACCGAGTTCAGATGTCATAGCCATTGCCACAAACCCTAGGCAAATCGGTCTCACCGATAGGGATCTCGGTCTCACCGAGATGGGGTTGTAATCTCCCTGTTTCCCTTCGTAACATTTCGGTCCCACCGAGATGAGCGATCGGTCCCACCGAGTTTGCAATGTAAACTCTCTGTTTCCCTTTTCTAACATTTCGGTCTCACGGAAATGAGCAAATCGGTCCCACCGAGTTTACCTGACCAACTCTTTGGTTAGCTTATTACCAAAATCGGTCTCACCGAGTTTGTGTAATCGGTCTCACTGAGATTACGTTATGCCCTAACCCTAAACATATCGGTCCTACCGAGTTGCATGTCGGTCCCACCGAAAATCCTAACGGTCACTAGATTTGCTGAATCGGTCCGACCGAGTTTACCAATTCGGTCCCACCGAGTTTGGCAAGTTGTGTGTAACGGTTAGATTTTGTGTGGAGGCTATATATATGCCTCCACCTCCTCTTCATTCGTGGAGAGAGCCATCAGAACGAACCTACACTTCCAACCTACATTTTCTGAGAGAGAACCACCTAAACTTGTGTTGAGGCCAAGATATTCCATTCCTACCATCCGAGTCTTGATCTCTAGCTTTCCCCAAGTTGCTTTCCACTCAAATCTTATTTCCACCAAATCCAAATCCTATGAGAGAGAGTTGAGTGTTGGGGAGACTATCATTTGAAGCACAAGAGCAAGGAGTTCATCGTCAACACACCATTTGTTACTTCATGGAGAGTGGTGTCTCCTAGATTGGCTAGGTGTCACTTGGGAGCCTCCGACAAGTTTGTGAAGTTGAACCAAGGAGTTTGTAAGGGCAAGAAGATTGCCTACTTCATGAAGATCTACCGCTAGTGAGGCAAGTCCTTCGTGGGCGATGATACGTCTCCAACGTATCTATAATTTTTGATTGCTCCATGCTATATTATCTACTCTTTTGGACCATATTGGACTTTATTTTCCACTTTCATATTACTTTTGGGATAACCTATTAACCGGAGGCCCAGCCCAAAATTGCTGTTTTTTTGCCTATTTCACTGTTTCGAAGAAACGGAATAACAAACGGAATCCAAACGGAATGAAACCTTCCGGAACGTGATTTTCTCAACAAATATGATCCAGGAGACTTGGACCCTCCGTCAAGAAAGGAGGGAGGCGGCCACGAGGGTGGAGGGTGCCCCCCTAGGGCGCGCCCCTCTGCCTCGTGGGCCCCCCTTTGCTCCACCGACGTACTCCTTCCTCCTATATATACCTGCGTACCCCCAAACGATCAGACACGAAGCCAAAAACCAAATTCCACCGCCACAACCTTCTGTACCCACGAGATCGCATCTTGGGGCATGTTCCGGAGCTCCGCCGGAAGGGGAATCCACCATGGAGGGCTTCTACATCATCACCATAGCCTCTCCAATGAAGTGTGAGTAGTTTACCTCAGACCTTCGGGTCCATAGTTAGTATCTAAATGGCTTCTTCTCTCTTTTTGGATCTCAATACAATGTTCTCCCCCTCTCTCGTGAAGATCTATTCGATGTAATCTTCTTTTTGTGGTGTGTTTGTTGAGACCGATGAATTGTGGGTTTATGATCAAGATTATCTATGAACAATATTTGAATCTTCTCTGAATTCTTTTATGTATGATTGGTTATCTTTGCAAGTCTCTTCGAATTATCAGTTTGGTTTGGCCTACTAGATTGGTTTTTCTTGCAATGGGAGAAGTGCTTAGCTTTGGGTTCAATCTTGTGGTGTCCTTTCCCAGTGACTGTAGGGGCAGCAAGGCAAGTATTGTATTGTTGCCATCGAGGATAACAAGATGGGATATTTATCATATTGCATCAATTTATTCCTCTACATCATGTCATCTTGCTTAAGGCGTTACTCTGTTTTCTTGAACTTAATACTCTAGATGCATGCTGGATAGCGGTCAATGAGTGGAGTAATAGTAGTAGATGCAGGCAGAAGTCGGTCTACTTGTCTCGGACGTGATGCCTATATACATGATCATACCTAGATACTCTCATAACTATGCTCAATTCTGCCAATTGCTCAACAGTAATTTGTTCACCCACCATAGAATACTTATGCTCTTGAGAGAAGCCACTAGTGAAATCTATGGCCCCCGGGTATATTCTCATCATATCAATCTTCAATCACTTTATTATTGCTTTGATTTTTTACTTTGCCTTTTATTTTACCTTGCATCTTTATATCAAAAATACCAAAAATATTATCTATCATCTCTATCAGATCTCACTCTCGTAAGTGACCGTGAAGGGATTGACAACCCCTAATCGCGTTGGTCTCGTTGAGCTATTTGTTTTGTGTTGGTACGAGGGACTTGCGTGTAGCCTCCTACTGGATTGATACCTTGGTTCTCAAAAACTGAGGGAAATACTTACTCTACTCTGTTGCATCACCCTTTCCTCTTCAAGGAAATCCAACGCAGTGCTCAAGAGGTAGCAGGAAGATTTCTGGCGCCATTGCCGGGGAGTCTACGCAAAAGTGAACATACCAAGTACCCATCACAATCCCTTATCTCTCGCATTACATTATTTGCCATTTGCCTCTCGTTTCCTCTCCCCCACTTCACCCTTGATGTTTTATTCGACCTCTCTTATCCGTTTTCCTTTTTTCTCGCTTGCTTGTCACCATGGCTAGTCTTATATCTTCTCCTTGTCTCCCGAGAATGAAGTTCTAGATATTAAACAAAGGGAGGGAGAAAATCTAAAAGACGCTTGGCATAGAATTTGCAATGCTCAAAATAGATCTACCTGGAAGCAATCTACTTCAGTTCTTCTCCACAATTTTTATGTAGGTGCCAATCCTTGGTATAGATATATCCTTGATACCATTACCGGAGGGAATTTCTTGGGTAGCCATACTTTTGATTCTTATAATGCTTTGATAGATTTATTTGGCTCACCACCCCTTTTGGTTAATGGAACTATGTTAACTTTGGATAATGTAATGCAAAGGCTTGAAATTATTGAAAATAAAGTTGCTACTGTTGAGTTAATTGAAAATCTAGATAAAAATATCCATAATCAAATTACCCAATATGGATCTAAGGTAGGAGTAACTTTGAAAAATATTAAGGAAAAGGAACCCATAGTTAATGAGGGAATAAATCAAGATTCCACTAGAATCGATAAACTTGAGGGTATCATTACTAATTTGGGAACCGCTTTTTCTTCCGTAAATAATACTCCAATTCCACCTACTAAAAATGCCAAGCTTATGTATGTTCCTAAAAAAGGGTGAACCCTCTAGTAAGGAAACTGCGGATCTTAAATTTATAAGTATTCATCCCAATCCTTTTGCTATCATTAAGGAACCATTTGCTACGAATGAATTTCTTGATCTTGTGCCTAAAAGTTTAATAATTACTAGAAAGCAAGAAATTTCTAGGGAAGGTAGATGTCTCATTGAAGAATTGCCTACCAAATATGGCAATACCTAGATCTATCCTTGTTTTTATGCTTAGCTAGGGGCGTTAAACGATAGCGCTTGTTGGGAGGCAACCCAATTTTATTTTAGCTTTTTTCTTTTTGTTTTTGTTTAGGAATAAATAATCCATCTACCTTCTGTTTAGATGTGGTTTTATCTTTTACTTAGTGTTTGTGTCAAGTTAAACCTATAGGATCTTCTTGGATGATAGTTATTTGATCTTGCTGTAATTTCCAGAAACATTGCGCTCAGTGCCCGAATTGTTAAAAATCACCAGAACGTGATAAAATACTGATTCCAATTTCTGCTGATCAATAAACAAATTTACTAGGTCTTCCTAGTTTGGCTGATTTTTTGGAGTTCCAGAAGTTTTCGTTAGTTACAAATTACTACAGACTGTTCTGTTTTTGACAGATTCTGTTTTTCGTGTGTTGTTTGCTTATTTTGATGAATCTATGGCTAGTAAAATAGTTTATAATCCATAGAGAAGTTGGAATACAGTAGGTTTAACACCAATATTAATAAATAATGAGTTCATTACAGTACCTTGAAGTGGTCTTTTGTTTTCTTTCGCTAACGGAGCTCACGAGATTTCTGTTGAGTTTTGTGTTGTGAAGTTTTCAAGTTTTGGGTGAAATCTTTTGATGGATTATGGAACAAGGAGTGGCAAGAGCCTAAGCTTGGGGATGCCCATGGCACCCCCAAGATAATCCAAGGACACCAAAAAGTCAAAGCTTGGGGATGCCCCGGAAGACATCCCCTCTTTCGTCTACTTCCATCGGTAACTTTACTTGGAGCTATATTTTTATTCACCACATGATATGTGTTTTTCTTGGAGCGTCTTGTATGATTTGAGTCTTTGCTTTTTAGTTTACCACAATTATCCTTGATGTACACACCTTTTGAGAGAGCCATACATGCACTGGAATTTTTTAGAATACTCTATGTGCTTCACTTATTTCTTTTGAGCTATATAGTTTTGCTGTAGTGCTTCACTTATATCTTTTAGAGCACGGTGGTGGATTTATTTTATAGAAACTATTGATCTCTCATGCTTCACTTAGATTATTTTGAGAGTCTTAAATAGCATGGTAATTTGCTTAATAATAATATGTTTGGTATTCAAGATTTGTAAAACTTTCTTTTGAGTGCGTTGAATACTAAGAAAAGTTTGATGCTTGATAATTTTTTTGAGATATGAAGATGGTGATATTAGAGTCATGCTAGTAGAGTAGTTGTGAATTTGAGAAATACTTGTGTTAAAGTTTGTGATTCCCGTAGCATGCACGTATGGTGAACCGTTATGTGATGAAGTCTGAGCATAATTTATTTATTGATTGTCTTCCTTATGAGTGGCGGTCGGGGACGAGCGATGGTCTTTTCCTACCAATCTATCCCCCTAGGAGCATGCGTGTAATACTTTGCTTTGATAACTTCTAAATTTTTGCAATAAGTATATGAGTTCTTTATGACTAATGTTGAGTCCATGGATTATACGCACTTTTCCCATCCTTCCACCATTGCTAGCCTCTCTCATACCGCGCACTTTTCGCCGGTATCATACACCCACCATATGTCGGTGTACTAGAGTAGGGGTACCCTAGTATCCCGAACTTCGTGCGGACAGATTCTGCAGCGCCCACGGCAGGGCTGGCCTGATGACCGCCAAGATCCTCGGTGGCTCCTTTGGAGCCATTCAAGAACAAAGTAATCAAGACCCGGCAAGAGGAGCTTGCCGGAAGGCCACTCAGGCGTGAAGGAACAAGGCCCGGCAAGAGGAGCTTGCCGGGAAGGCTTGGTGAGCGATAAGCTCGGCGCGACAAGAACCTTGCCGCTGCAAAGTACTCGCCCATGGCAAGTGACCTCTCTTCATCTCCGCTCCAGCTCACCCGCCAGCGTGTCACCACGGGCTCTCCCAAGCACGCGTGTCGACGGGCTGTGCAGCCAGCGGGAGCAGCGATAAGCGGCGCCGACAAGCTATCATCATGGCAAGCGGAGGCGCACTCGGCGGTCCTGTTATAATCGTTCAGCGATCGAGACGGGCATTGATGACTTTTGTCCCTTGCCGTCGAGTTAGGTATAGATTACTGTACTTTGTACAAAGCGGTGTACCAACCTATGTTTTTACCATCTTACCCTTGTCTACTTGCCACATGTGGTGACCCCTTTATGCCTATAAAAGGAGGCCCAAGTGCAACGTAGGGAGGGTTTGGTTCGGTTCGGTCCAGCTCCGGCTTAGTTCATTCCACTCATACGAGACCACGCTCAGGCTAGGTTTTGTAGCTCCCATTGCTCCCTAGCAAGAACACAAGATAATCCACAAAGCAGCAGTAGGAGTATTATCTCTCCGGAGAGCTCCGAAGCTGGGTAAATCCGCTCGTGTGCATCGCCTCGATCCGCTCTTTGTGCGATCTCCGCCCCCCTCCGAACCACAAGGGGCCCAGGTCCCGTAGGTGTTCGTGGGACACGATCAGTTCGTCCCCGACATCTCTGGCGCGCCAGGTAGGGGCGTCGAGGCTGTGTGAACCCGATCCAGCGGTTACACGAGCAACTTCATCAACATCTTCGTCGACATGGCGCCGAAGAAGAAGTCTTCGGCAGTAGCAGAGCCGTCCGCGTCGAACCCACCACCACCGGAGCTGTCAGGTGGTGGGGGAAACGCTGGCGAAGGAACCGGCGTCGTCGAAAGAGCCCACAATGCCGCCAGGTCCAAGGACAAGGCAGCACAGGCGTCGGCGTCCGAGTCCGCACCGTGTCCTTCGCAGGAGGCGCGGGACCGACAGCGTCATGATGCTCGCGGCACCATACGCTCGCTGGATCAAGGCCAAGCTGGTGGATCCCGAGGCCCTCGAGACCCGCATGCCCCCCAGCATGCTGGTACGAGCAGAGTACGGTCGCTTGGGCGGGATGCTGCTCCTCCTAACTTGGTTAGGAGTCCGAGCACATCCCGTTCTTCGCTCCGTACGCCGTTACCGCCAACCACACCAGCGGAAGCCTTGGCTAGAGCTCAGTTACTTCTAGATTACCCTCCAACGGCCGATAAGGTCGACGAATGGAGGGCTACAATTCGAGTCTCATCGGCCGCTTAACGGCGCGCCCCTGCGGCAACCGAAAGTGCCTCGCAGCCGCGCGAAGGCGACAAAGCGCGAGCTGATGGCGGCGAGACTTGCGGGGTGCAGCCACCGTGCACTCCTCTTCGAAGGCCAAGATCGCCGACTCGCGGATCCACCTCGGCAGCGACTCTGAAGTGTCGTCGTATCCATGAGCTTCGCCGCGACCAGCGCCAAGTTCTCCGAGAACGGCAAGAAGAGGACGCTTCGAACCTGTATCGGCGCCGAAGAGAAGCGCCGTCAATCGACCAACGGGCGGGCCCTTGTCGATATGCATGCGCCAGGGGAACCAGGCGACTTGCCGTACGCGGTAGGTTGCCCTGCGTTCACTCGTGAGCTGCGGCAAGTCCGGTGGCCCGACAAGAAAAACTTCAAACTAGATGTGCCGGAGAAGTATGATGGCAGGACACACCCATCGGAGTTCATCAGCATCTACACCATCGCGGTGCAAGCTGCGGGGGGACGAGACGACAAGATCCTCGCCAACTACTTTCCCCTGGTGCTCAAGCCAAACGTCAGATCTTGGCTCATGCACTTGCCGGACAGCTCTATTTCTTCTTGGGCAGATTTGTGCCACCAGTTTGTTGGCGCCTTCACGGTGACCACAAGCCTCACGGCCGGAGAGTGACCTCCACCTGCTTGCCCGAAGGAGGAGAGTCCTGCGCAAGTTCATCCGAGATTCATCGAGTGCACTACAACATCCCGACGTCCACCTGCCGCGGTGATAAGTGCATTTCATCGTAATGTACGAAACCGCAGGATGAGGAGGAGATGGCGATGTGCATAGTGAAAGACGTCGCGAGCTCTACGCCCTAGCCGACAAGTGTGCACGCTGTTGAAGAAGGAAGAAGACTCGGGAGAGAATGTGGGAGCAGAGTCGACGGTGAGGAGATCGCCCTGCAAGAAAGAGCCGGCGGCGAAACAACAGGAGGAAGAAAAACCAAGAAGTACTAGTTGTCGAGCAGTCCGGCAAGGATGGTGCCGCCAACAAAGCCAAGGCTGGTGGCTCCGGCAAGGAGGTTGCCGTTGACGCCGACCGCCAAGCTGTGGCGGCAGCCGACAAGCCTGACAGCTTCAACAAGCAGTACTGTAAAATCCACCGCACCAAGGGCCACGATCTCCAGAGCGGCAAGAAAGTCGAGCTTCTTGTTGAGCTACAGAGAGCTGAGTACAAGCGGCGAGACAAGGAGAAGGCCCAAGAAGGTGCAGGTACAGCAAGTAAGAAGAGACCCGGTCGGGAGGACGCCATGGCAAGGCCAAGCAGCGGCAAGGAGACAGACTCTCCCGGCGCGACAAGGAAGAAGACGAAGATGAAGATGGCGAAGACATGGAAGGCGATGAAGCAGACGAGCAGGAGTTTCAAAAGGCAACAAAGGTCCTTTGCGTTGGCGGTGGTGCTTCTCGCATACCTCGCACCGCCAACTCAAGCAATGGATGCGTGAGGTGAATGCATAGAACCCTCCATAGAGTCGCGCAAACCTCGAAGTGGTCCAGACGCCCATCATATTTGACATTGAGGATCACCCAGATCGCATCACTGCGGTCGGGTGCTTGCCGATGTTGGTCTCACCAACCATCCGCAACCTCAAGGTCACAAAGATGTTGGTTGTGGCGGGCCGGCCTGAACTGATATCCTCTGCAGTGCTTGAAACTTCAAATCCTCGACGGCGAGCTCAAGAAACTGGTACTTTCCAAGGAATCAACCCAGAAGGAGCAGGCCCAAAGGGAAGATCACGTTGCGGTAACATTCGGCAATGAGCTCAACTTCGAGGCGAGAGGGTCACGTTTGGCGTCGCCGATTTCCCATTGCCCTACAATGGCATACTTGGTCGTCCAGCACTCGCCAAGTTCATGGCCGCCTCTCATCATGCCTACAACTTACTCAAGATGCCCGGCCTGATAAGCGTCATTTCTGTCCATGGCGACAAGAAGGACGCGCTTATCTGCGCCGACAAGATTTACCGGGATGCAGCAGCCGCCACAGATAGCAAACCACTTGCCGCTGAAGCTCCCGGGGGGAAGAAGAAGACCACCAAGACCGGCAAGAGCTCTGATGCCCACTCCGGCAAGCGCACCTCCTCCGAGTGCAGCGCTACCATCGAGGACGCACCATCGAGCTCCACCGGCAAGTGCAAGAAGACGATGGCAGCTCCGCCGAAGACCAAGATGGTGCCCGCCAAGGAGGACGGCACTGGTGGTACCTTCACCATCAGTGCCACGCTTGATCCTAAATAGGAAGGCGAGCTCGTTGCTTTCCTGCGGGCGAATGTCGATGTGTTTGCATGGCAACCATCTGACATCCCCGGTGTTCCCAGGAAAGTAATTGAGCACCACCTAGCTGTCTGTCCTCACGCATGGCCCGTCAAGCAAAAAGTTAGGAAACAGGCAGTGGAGCGCCAAGAGTTCATAGCAGAAGAAATCAAGAAGTTGGAAGCAGCAGGGCTTGTCAGGAGTCCTCCATCCCGTGGTTGGCCAATCCGGTAGTTGTATGCATAAGGCTAATGGGAAATGGAGACTTTGTATTGACTTCACCGATGTTAACAAAGCTTGTCCCAAAGACCCATTTCCCTTGCCACGATCGACCAGATTGTTGACTCCACGGCTGGATGGATCTGCTTTCATTTCTTGATGCATATTCAGGATATCATCGATCTTCATGGCGAAGAGGATGAAGAAAACCGCATTCATTACACCATGTGGCACGATCGCTTCATACGGATGCCTTCGATTTGAAGAATGCCGGATCAACCTTTGCAAGGGTAGTCCATGATTCCTTTGAACCACGAGATACGAAATGTAGAAGCCTACATGGATGACATAGTGGTCAAGAGCAAGGACAAAGCAACTCGGTTCAGGATTTGATGAAACATTTGCAAATCTGCGCAAGATCAACCTCAAGCTCAACCCCGAGAAGTGCGTGTTTGGAGTCCCTTCCGCAAGCTTCTCGGGTTCTTTGTGTCTCGGCGGGAATTGAAGCCAATCCCGACAAGATCAAGGCCATTGAGCAGATCGAAGCAACAAAGCGCGTCAAGGATGTCGAAGACTTGCGGTTGCGTGGCTGCTCTCAAGAGTTCATCTCTAAGTTCTGCTGAACGCCTGCCGTTTTCAAGATTTTGAAAAAGGCAGGTCCAATGAAATGGACTCCGGCGGAGGCTGCGCTGCAGGACTTAAAGAAATACCTGTCCTCCGCTCCAATACTTGTCGCACCTAGGCCGCAAGAGAAGTTGCTGCTGTATATAGCGGCAACCAATCAAGTGGTTAGTGCTGCGTTAGTAGCAGAGAGGGAGGCAGATGATGAGCCGGCAACCGAGGCAGACGCATCCAGCGACAAGCAAGGGGCTTCGCCGTCAATCTCTGGTCCCGACAAGGACGGATCAGCGCAGGGTTGCGACAAGATACAGAAGAAGATGGTGCAGCGCCCAGTCTATTTTGTCATTTCCCTTCTGCAGGGGGCTAGGTCAAGGTACTCTGGTGTGCAGAAGTTGCTTTTCGGCCTCCTCATGGCCTCGAGAAAGCTGCGCCATTACTTCCAAGCACACGAGATAACAGTTGTCACTCGCTTTCCGTTGAAGAGGATATTGCAAAATCCAGAAGCAACAGGCAGGATTGTCGAGTGGGCACTGGAACTGTCGAGCTTTGGCCTCAAGTTTGAAAGCACTTCAACTATCTAGAGGAGAGCATTGGCGGAATTCATAGCTGAGTGGACGCCAACGCAAGATGAAGAAATTCCAGAGACAAGCATCCCCGTCAAAGAAGCAAATAAAGAGTGGCTGATGTACTTTGATGGTGCCTTCTCGCTGCAAGGCGCCGGTGCCGGCGTGCTGCTTATCGCACCCACCGGAGAGCACCTCAAGTACATAGTCCGGATGCACTTTCCCAAGGAACAAGCAACAAACAATACTGCAGAGTATGAAGGTTTGCTTGCCGGTCTCGTGGATTGTCAGAGACCTTGGGATTAAGAAGCTCATTGTCGGGGGACTCAGAACTGGTCGTCCGCCAAGTAAATAAAGATTATCAGAGCCCGTTGATGGAAGCTTACGTCGATGAAGTGAGAAAGCTAGAAGAGCACTTTGAAGGCTTACAAATGGAACACGTTCCAAGAGCTCAGAATGATATAGCTGATGGCCTCTCCAAATGTGCCGCACTCAAGTTACCTGTGGAACCAGGAATTTTTGTGCTCAAGCTCCGACAAACCATGCAGTTTGTATCGTTGAAGCAAACGCTCCCGACAAGTTTTGCTCCGGCAAGCTTGCCGGGGATCATCAAGCTCCGGCGGATCCACAAGTTCTTGCCGTAGAAGCTGATGTTCCCGCAGTGATATAAGAGCCTTTAGTCCTTGTTGTCGAGCCACAAGCTCCAGCATGGGCACAGCAAATCGTCCATTTCCTTGAGACGGAGAACTTCTCAAGAGCAAGAAGAAGAGGAAAAAGTAGCCCGGCGGTCAAGTATGTACCAGTTTGTTGACAACATCACTGCATGTAAGAAGGCTCAACGGTGTGAAATTGAAGTGTATTTGCGGGAAGATGGATGAAGCTGTTGGCAGAGATACATGGAGGCATATGTGGTCACCACATCGGCAAGAAGAGCACTTGCCGCAAAGCTTTCCGCAAGGTTTCTTCGCCGAAGCCCTCCAGATGCAACTGCACAAGTAACCAAGTGTGAAGCGTGCAGTTCCATTCCAAGCAGATACACCAACCAGCTCAAGCTCTCCAGACGATCCCTTTATCCTAGCCCTTTCGTCTGGGGCTCGACATCTCGGCCCCTTCCCCGAGCTGTCGGGGCTTTGAATACTTGTACGTCGCAATCGACAAGTTCACAAAGTGGCCGGAAGTGGAACCGATGAGGAAGGTGACAGCACGATCAGCCGTCAAGTTCTTCAGTCAATTGTTTGCCGCTTTGGGATTCCTAACCGGATCATCACCGACAACGGCACACAGTTCACGAGCCGCACCTTCATGCGAGACGCCCAAGATCTTGGCGCCAAGATCTGCTTTGCTTCATTGCTCATCCGAGAAGCAACGATCAAGCGAGAGAGCAAACGCTGAAGTGCTGCGAGGACTCAAGACCAGAACTTTCGACAGCTGCGCAAGCGCGGAAGGAACTGGATCGAGGAGCTGCGGTGGTTCTTTGGTCGATCAGACGACGCCAAATCGAGCCATCGCCGGACACCTTTGCTCTAGTCTACGGAGCAGAGGCAGTTCTCCCCACGGAACTTGTGCGGGTCACCTCGAGTGCTCGCTATGATGAGCTTGAGCAAGAGCAGCTACGACAAGATGACGCTGCTCCTCGAGGAAGATCGTCTTCGGGCTCTCAGACGAGCTGCTCGTTACCAAGCAAGCTTTGCGCCGCTACCATAGCCGCAGTTAATGCCGAAGCTTCGAGGAAGGCGACCTTGTTCTTTGGCGCGCTCAATCCGCCAAGAATTCCAACAAGTTGACGCCTTGTGGGAAGGCCCTTATCGGGTGAAACGAGTCACTAGGCCCGGCGCTGTCCGCTTTGAGACCAAGATGGCCTTCCGTGAGCAATTCGTGGAATATAGAGCATCTTCGCAAGTTTTACCCATGAGGCGCGGTTGCGGAACCTGTCCGCAACCACCCTTTGTACAAGTCTTGCCGCTGTTGCATGTAATCCTTTGTACAAAGCCGGGCGCAGACCCGTGCATCAACAAAGCCTATGTGTTGCGACATTTTGCCAATACATGCTTTCATAATCATATATGCATGTGTTTACTAACATTTTGTGCAGCACCCGCACCTGAGAGCGATGACGAGCCTCTAGGCTCCATAACTTTATTTTCTTCTTTCTTCTCAAACAAGAAGAAGGTTCATCCACCCACAAGTTAACCGGGGAGGAGAAGATAATGGTGTGGGCCAAGCGTTGCTCGAGGGACTGTCGCCTTGCCGGAAATGGACAAATGAAAAGCTAAGTTGCTAAGTTTAAACGACCAGTTTTAAATTTTTAAGTTATCTTCCTCGAACGACCGCGCTTTGTATGGAAAACCCGCGCGAAGGAACCAAATCGTGACTGGTCGCGCCCTTACTTTGTTTCGAGTCCGCTCAACAACTTAAGTGAGCTGCGGCTAGTCCGCGACAAGGTTGCTTGTCGGTGGCGACCCGCCAAAGAAGCTGCTGAAGTTCTGCACTTTCGCGCGCCAATGGCAAGGGTGCCTACACCGCAAGTTTCCATGAAAAGCGAGGGCAGTAACATACAAAGCCAAGAGTCGAGTAAAGGAAGTAACATAGCAAATATTGCCCAAGACAAAGTTATATTACAAAATAACTTATTGCGGCATGGCTAAATTGTTCTCGAACTGAAATAACAGCGAAGAGGAGAAGAAGGTGCGCGGCACCCAAGCCCAACAAGCCGAGTTGCCGGGCTGCGGCAAGCCAGAGTTGCCGGGGGCTGCGGTATCAGATAAGCCTTTCGTCCCTTTTCAAGCATCCCTTTTTCATTAAAAACATCCTACTCAGATACAGTCCGTGGAGAATGAAAGACATGAAAGAGAGGATTACAAGTTTTAAATGCGGATAAGGCTCGAAGGATTACAATTTAAAAAGATAAGATGCCCGTAATCCTTTTCCTGTCCCTCTCTTCAGGAGGAAAGTCAAGGAGGCGGAGGCCATAAGTATTCATGACATCGCGGAAGAATTCAGAAAAGGGCGGGCAGAGCCCGCACCAGAAGAAAATCGCGAAGAAGGGGTACCCGATGGAGACCTTAGCAGATGTGGCGGCGGAGATGACCCTCGTGCGCGGGTGCGCCCGGGTCGCCGTCGACCAGAAAAGATAGTACAGCTCCCGCAGCTCCTTCCTGTTGAGCAGGGGATCGAAGAGCGCCCGCTCCTTCCGCAGCGCTGCGAGCCGCTGCGCCTCGGCCGATTTCACGCCTTTTCCCTTGTCGGCCTTCGGAGCCATATGGAGTGGTGGTGGAGGAAGCCGACGGCGTTGGTGGCACCGGTGGCAATGGAGGGGGCGGAGCGTCGCTCTCTTTGGGCTCGAGAAGAAAGGGGAAAGCGACGGGGGTTTCTGATGTGACAGCAAGGATAAGTGGGCGTCCTGCCCCTGTTCCCCCGCTTATAAAGGGGAGAGGGGACGGGCGTTCCGATTTTTCCCATTAAAGAAAGCCCCACGATCTCCCATGACGCCACGTCCGGTGCGTGCGCTTCGTGGGAGACGTGGTGGGTCCAAGGCAAATAACGGCTTAATCAAGACCCGCGCGTGCCTGCAGATCGCTTTTGGGCCTGGCCCAACAGAGCTTAGCGCCGTGTGTGGCCCAGTTCGGGGCTCTGTCCGTGTACTAGAGTAGGGGTACCCTAGTATCCCGAACTCGTGCACGGACAGTTGCAGCGCCCCACGGCAGGGCTGGCCTGATGACCGCCAAGATCCTCAGTGGCTCCTTTGGAGCCATTCAAGAACAAAGTAATCAAGACCCCGGCAAGAGGAGCTTGCCGGGAAGGCCACTCAGGGCGCGAAGGAAACAAGGCCCGGCAAGAGGAGCTTCTTTGGGAAGGCTTGGTGAGCGATAAGCTCCGAAACACGACAAGAACCTTGCCGCGGCAAAGTACTCGCCATGCAAGTGACCTCTCTTCATCTCCGCTCCAGCTCACCCGCCAACGTGTCACCACGGGCTCTCCCAAGCATCGCGTGTCGACGGGCTGTGCAGCCAGCCGGGAGCAGCGATAAGCGCTGACGAGGCTACCATCATGGCAAACGGAGGCGCACTCGACGGTCCTGTTACACTGTTTCAGCGATCGAGACGGGCATTGATGACTTTTGTCCCTTGCCGTCAGAGTTAGGTATAGATTACTGTACACTGTACAAAGCGGTGTACCAACCTATGTTTTTACCATCTTACCCTTGTCTACTTGCCACATGTGGTGACCCCTTTATGCCTATAAAAGGAGGCCCAAGTGCAACGTAGGGAGGGTTCGATTCGGTTCGGTTCAGCTCCAGCTTAGTTCATTCTACTCATACGAGACCACGCTCAGGCTAGGTTTTGTAGCTCCCATTGCTCCCTAGCAAGAACACAAGATAATCCACAAAGCAGCAGTAGGAGTATTATCTCTCCGGAGAGCTCCGAAGCTGGGTAAATCCGCTCGTGTGCATTGCCTCGATCCGCTCTTTGTGCAATCTCCGCCCCCTCCGAACCACAAGGGGCCCAGGTCCCGTAGGTGTTCGTGGGACACGATTAGCTTCTCCCCGACACCATATACCTTCCTCAAAACAGCCACCATACCTACCTATCATGGCATTTCCATAGCCATTCCGAGATATATTGCCATGCAACTTTCCACCGTTCCATTTATTATGACACGCTCCATCATTGTCATATTGCTAGGATGATCATGTAGTTGACATAGTATTTGTGGCAAGCCACCGTTCATAATTCTTTCATACATGTCACGCTTGATTCATTGCATATCCTGGTACACCGCCGGAGGCATTCATATAGAGTCATATTTTTTTCTAAGTATCGAGTTGTAATTGTTCAGTTGTAAGAAAAATAAAAGTGTGATGATCATCATTTTTAGATCATTGTCCCAAGTGAGGAAAGGATGATGGAGACTATGATTCCCCCACAAGTCGGGATGAGACTCCGGACGAAAAATAAAATAAAATAAAAAAAGAGGCCATAAAAAAGGAGAAAGGCCCAAAAAAATAAAAAAATGAGAGAAAAAGAGAGAAGGGACAATGTTACTATCCTTTTACCACACTTGTGCTTCAAAGTAGCACCATGATCTTCATGATAGAGAGTCTCTCATTTTGTCACTTTCATATACTAGTGCGAATTTTTCTTTATATAACTTGGCTTGTATATTCCAATGATGGGCTTCCTCAAAATGCCCTAGGTCTTCATGAGCAAGCGAGTTGGATGCACACCCACTTAGCTTCTTTTGTTGAGCTTTCATATACTTATAGCTTTAGTGCATCCGTTGCATGGCAATACCTACTCATTCACATTGATATCTATTGATGGGCATCTCCATAGCCCATTGATACGCCTAGTTGATGTGAGACTATCTTCCCCTATTTTTGTCTTCTCCACAACCACCATTCTATTCCACATATCGTGCTATATCCATGGCTCACGCTCATGTATTGCGGGAAGATTGAAAAAGTTTTGAAAATGTCAAAAGTATGAAACAATTGCTTGGCTTGTCATCGGAGTTGTGCATGATTTAAATACTTTGTGTGGTGAAGATAGAGCATAGCCAGACTATATGATTTTGTAGGGATAACTTTCTTTGGCCATGTTATTTTGAGAAGACATAATTACTTTGTTAGTATACTTGAAGTATTATTATTTTTATGTCAATATGAACTTTTGTCTTGAATCTTTCGGATCTGAATATTCATACCACAATTAAGAAGAATTATGTTGAAATTATGCCAAGTAGCACTCCGCATCAAAAATTCTTTTTTATCATTTACCTACTCGAGGACGAGCAGGAATTAAGCTTGGGGATGCCTGATACGTCTCCAACGTATCTATAATTTTTGATTGCTCCATGCTACATTATCTACTGTTTTGGACCATATTGGGCTTTATTTTCCACTTTTATATTACTTTTGGGACTAACCTATTAACTGGAGGCCCAGCCCAGAATTGATGTTTTTTGCCTATTTCAGTGTTTCGAAGAAACGAAATATCAAACGGAGTCCAAAACGGAATGAAACCTTCGGGAACATGATTTTCTCAACAAATATGATCCAGGAGACTTGGACCCTCCGTCAAGAAAGGAGGGAGGCGGACACGAGGGTGGAGGGCGCGCCCCCCCTAGGGCGCGCCCCCTGCCTCGTGGGCCCCCCTTTGCTCCACCGACGTACTCCTTCCTCCTATATATACCTACATACCCACAAACGATCAGATACGGAGCCAAAAACCTAATTCCACCGCTGCAACCTACTGTACCCACGAGATCCCATCTTGGGGCCTGTTCCGGAGCTCCGCCGGAAGTGGAATCCACCATGGAGGGCTTCTACATCATCACCATAGCCTCTCCGATTAAGTGTGAGTAGTTTACCTCAGACCTTCGGGTCCATAGTAGCTAGATGGCTTCTTCTCTCTTTTTGGATATCAATACAATGTTCTCCCTCTCTCTCGTGGAGATCTATTCAATGTAATCTTCTTTTTGCGGTGTGTTTGTTGAGACGGATGAATTGTGGGTTTATGATCAAGATTATCTATGAACAATATTTGAATCTTCTCTGAATTCTTTTATGTATGATTGGTTATCTTTGCAAGTCTCTTCGAATTATCAGTTTGGTTTGGCCTACTAGATTAGTTTTTCTTGCAATGGGAGGAGTGCTTAGCTTTGGGTTCAATCTTGCGGTGTCCTTTCCCAAAGGATGAGGGGCAGCAAGGCACGATTGTATTGTTGCCATCGAGGATAACAAGATGGGGTATTTATCATATTGCATGAATTTATTCCTCTACATCATGTCATCTTGCTTAAGGTGTTACTCTGTTTTCTTGAACTTAACACTATAGATGCGTGCTGGATAGCGGTCGATGAGTGGAGTAATAGTAGTATATGCAGGCAGGAGTCGGTCTACTTGTCTCGGAAGTGATGCATATATACATGATCATACCTAGATACTCTCATAACTATGCTCAATTCTGTCAATTCCTCAACAGTAATTTGTTCACCCATCGTAGAATACTTATGCTCTTGAGAGAAGCCACTAGTGAAATCTATGGCCCCCGGGTCTATTCTCATCATATCAATCTTCAATCACTTTATTATTGCTTTTCTTTTTTACTTTGCCTTTTATTTTACCTTGCATCTTTATATCAAAAATACCAAAAATATTATCTATCATCTCTATCAGATCTCACTCTCGTAAGAGACTGTGAAGGGATTGACAACTCCTAATCGCATTGGTTGCGTTGAGCTATTTGTTTTGTGTAGGTACAAGGGACTTGCATGTAGCCTCCTACTGGATTGATACCTTGGTTCTCAAAAACTGAGGGAAATACTTACTCTACTCTGCTGCATCACCCTTTCCTCTTCAAGGAAATCCAACGCAGTGCTCAAGAGGTAGCAGGCGACGGCCATGGTGGGATAGACAAGGTTGCTTCTTCGTGGACCCTTCGTGGGTGGAGCCCTCCGTGGTCTCGCGCAACCGTTACCCTTCGTGGGTTTAAGTCTCTATCAACGTGGATGTACGATAGCACCACCTATCGGAACCACGTCTCAAAAATCTCCGTGTCTCCAAATCGCGTTTGAATTCTCCAAACCCTCCCCTTTACATTCTTGCAAGTTGCATGCTTTACTTTCCGCTGCTCATATACTCGTTGCATGCTTGCTTGATATGTATTGTGTTTGTTAAACTTGTGCCAAAACTCCACTTCAACTTAAAGAAATTAAAAACTGCAACATTTTGTACTTAGTGTCTAATGACCCCCCTCTAGACACCTCTTCTCGATCCTTTCTATTGGTATCAGAGCTTTGGTCTCCATTGACTTGGTTTAATCACCATTGGAGGAAGATGGATGAGTCTACTTTGGGGAGTCTTAGACATAGAGTGCCCATACTTGATGGAGAGTATTTTCATGAGTGGAAAAATGAGATGCTTGTGATTTTCAATGAATATCATTTGAACAAGTATATTGCTAGCCCTTGTGCACCTCATATTGATCCTTTGCATCCCACACCCAAAGAGGATCTTGACACGATTCACAATCTTAGGACTATCAATCTTATCATAAGAGGATTACCCAAAAACTTGATTGCTAGTTTGCCTACTCTTGATTGCGCCTATACTATATGGAGATTTCTTGAGGAATGATTTCCAGATTATTCCTTGAAAAATTTAGACGAAATTCTCCATAAGTCTATTGCCTTGAGTAAGATGAATTCTAGTGATCCTAGCTTTGGTGATTGTCTATTTGAGCTTACCAATCTCATGCGTGCCATAGGAGATGTTGGGATCATTAGCAATATCATTTTCGAAGCTATTAGAATCCATAAAGACAATCATAGAAATGATCATTTGTCTAATGAATTACCTTCTCTAGGAATTGATCAATCACAAGATGATGTTGAACATGGATACTATGATGAGGATGATGATAGTGACTATGATCTTGATGTTGCAATGAGACACTTTGGTCTTATGGAAAACCTTCGCGGCTACATGGTCGGAGGAAAGGAATGGGTCCACGATAGTGGATGTACTGATCATATGACCGGAGATAAAGACATGTTCAGTGAGCTTGCCAAAAACGGTCAATGAGTAAGGTGGTTGGCCTCGAAAGTATGTCACTTTCGGTGACAACTCAAAGGGTAAGGTGGTTGGCCTCGGTAAGGTAGCCATCT
The DNA here is from genome assembly GCA_021605205.1 of Aegilops longissima. Lineage (NCBI taxonomy): Eukaryota > Viridiplantae > Streptophyta > Magnoliopsida > Poales > Poaceae > Aegilops > Aegilops longissima. The sequence continues at coordinate 298,643,163 of CM038677.1, forward strand.
CACATGATAGCTCCATACAAAATGTCATGCTCGTTGAATCTCTTGGGTACAATTTGCTTTCAGTTTCTAGACTTGCTGATTTCGGTTTCAATGTCCTATCCACTGAAGTAGATTGCCAAGTGTTTCGTAGAGACAATCATAAAATGGTATTTACCGGTATACGTAGAGGTGATCTTTACATTGTTGATTTCACTAAAAAGGCTCAACCTAGAACTTGCTTAATTGCTAAATCTTCTAAGGGTTGGCTGTGGCATAGAAGGCTAGGTCATGTTGGCATGCCAAATCTTGATAAACTTATTAAAGGTGATCATATCCTTGGAATAAAAGATGTCATATTTCACAAGGATAGACTTTGTAGTGCTTTTCAGGCAGGGAAACAAGTTGGAGGAAGTCATCGCGTGAAGAACATCATGACCACGAGAAGACCACTCGAGCTACTTCACATGGATCTTTTTGGTCCAAATGCCTACAAGAGTCTCGGTGGTAACTCATTTGGACTAGTCATAGTTGATGATTTTTCAAGATTTACGTGGGTGTTCTTTCTTGATGAAAAATCGCAGGTCCAAAAGATCTTCAAAAACTACACTAGGAAGGCCCAAAATCAATTTGACGTGAAAATCAAGAAGGTTCGAAGCGGCAACGGAACGGAGTTCAAGAACGCAAATGTGGATACCTTTCTTGACGAAGAAGGGATTTCACATGAGTTCTCGGCTACGTACACACCTCAACAAAATGGAGTCGTTGAGAGGAAGAACCGGACTCTTATTGAGATGGCGAGAACGATGCTTGATGAGTACAAGACGCCAAAGCACTTTTGGGCGGAAGCAGTTGAGACAGCTTGTCATGCAACAAATTGCTTGTATCTTCACAAGCTACTCGGCAAGACGACATACGAGCTTCTCACCGGTAACAAACCCCAAGTTGGATACTTTCGAGTATTTGGCTCAAAGTGCTACATTCTTGATAAACATCGTCGTTCTAAATTTGCTCCTAAATCTCATGAAGGTTTCCTACTTGGTTACGGCTCAAACTCTCACACTTACCGTGTCTACAACAATTTCACCCGAAAGGTTGAAGAGATGGTAGATGTGAAGTTTGATGAATCTAACGGCTCGCAAGTAGAGCAACTTCCAATTGATGTAGGAGACAAAGACCCTTCAGAAGCAATCCAAGACTTGTCTATTGGCAAGATTCGTCCAACGGAGGTGAAGGAGAGTACCTCGTCCGTCCAAGTGGAAGCTTCTACCTCACGACAAGGTGAAGCAAGAATTGATATGGAAGCATCCACGAGTGGGACACACCAAGACGAAGAAAACGAGGAAGCACACCAAGATGAACATCACAACCTCCTTCTCCACCACGACAAGAAAATGACAACATCAACAATGAAGAAGGCCAAGAAGAAGAACAAGATGAAGAAGATGTTCAACGAAGACCCAAGCAAAAGCGTTCATGAGTTCGAGCAAGAATTGCTAAAGATCATCCTGTCGAGCAAATCTACAATGATATCCAAACCGAGAGAATCACTCGTTCTAAAACTCGTTTAGCTAAATTTTGTGAACACTATTCATTCATCTCTAGCATTGAACCTATGAAGGTTGAAGAAGAATTGGAATATCCGGATTGGATAAATGTTATGCATGAAGAGCTACACAACTTTGAGAGAAATCAAGTTTGGACATTGGTTGAGAAGCCCGACAACAACCACAACATCATCGGTACCAAATGGGTGTTTCGCAACAAGCAAGATGAAAATGGTCAAGTCGTCCGCAACAAAGCACGCCTAGTCGCCCAAGGCTACACTCAAGTCGAAGGTATGGACTATGGTGAGACATATGCCCCAGTTGCTAGACTTGAGTCCATTCGCATCTTACTTGCTTATGCTAATCACCATGATATCACCTTGTACCAAATGGACATTAAAAGTGCCTTTCTAAATGGTGAAATAGAGGAGGACGTTTATGTTAATCAACTTCCCGGATTTGTCAATCCTAAGAAACCTAATCATGTTTACAAAATTCACAAAGCTCTTTATGGTCTTATACAAGCTCCTAGAGCATGGTATAAATGCTTGGCCAAGTTCCTTATTGAAAAAGGCTTTGAAATTGGAAAAATACATTCTACTCTTTTTACTAAAAGGGTTAATGGAGAAATATTTGTGTGCCAAATTTATGTCGATGATATCATATTTGGATCAACTAACCCTCATTTTAGTGAGAAGTTTGGAATGCTAATATCGGAGAAGTTTGAGATGTCTATGATGAGTGAACTCAAATTCTTTCTCGGTTTGCAAATCAAGCAAACTAAGGAAGGTACCTTTGTCTCTCAAACGAAGTACACCAAGGACTTATTCAATAAGTTCAATATGCAAGAATGCAAAGGTATGACTACACCCATGCCTACTAGTGGACATCTTGATTTAACCAAAGATGGTGAACCGGTTGATCAAAAGGTTTATCGCTCTATGATTGGTTCATTGTTATATGTATGTGCTTCACGTCCCGATATTATGCTAAGTGTGTGCATGTGTGCACGATATCAAGCCGCTCCTAAAGAATGTCATCTTAAGGCCGTGAAAAGGATAGTGAGATACTTAATCCATACACCAAATTTTGGCATTTGGTATCCAAAGAGGGCTTCCTTTGATCTCGTTGGCTACTCCGACTCGGACTATGCCAGTGACAAGGTTGATAGAAAGTCCACTTCGGGTACTTGTCAATTCCTTGGTAGATCTCTTGTGTCTTGGCCTTCCAAGAAACAAAACTCGGTATCCTTATCCACCGCCGAAGCGGAATACATTGCCACTGGATCATGTTGTGCTCAATTACATTGGATGACCCAAACTCTTAAAGATTTATGGGATATATATGAAACATGTTCCGTTGCTTTGTGACAATGAAAGTGCTATTAAGATTGCTCACAATCCCGTGCAACATTCTTGAACTAAGCATATTGAAGTTCGTCATCATTTCATTCGAGATCATGTTGCCAAAGGGGACATTAATCTTAAGCATGTTCGCACCGATAAGCAATTAGCGGATATATTTACCAAACCGCTTGAAGAGAAAGTGTTTTGCAAGTTAAGAGGTGAATTGAACATCATTGATGCTTCAAACTTGGAGTAGAAACTCCATTTGATACATGCAAGGCATGAGCCTATTACTAATCCTTGATATTTCTCTTATGTTGACTATCTTATGTCTTGGATATATTTGCACCTTGCATGTTATATAACCCGTGTAGGTACTTGGATGGATCTAATCTATGAGATTGCAACTCACTCACATCTTGAGCAATTTCTATATCACCAAGTCTCTACACAATGGTGGATGAAGACAAGGAAGCACGCAACCATTCAAACATATCCTTTGACACATTCTATGTTGAGTTTCCTGATTCTCATTTTGGATACACAAGTGCTCTTCCTTGCAAAAACTAACCCATGTAGGTAGATGAACTCAAACTCCGAGTGGTGCTCCCAACTCTTGATGAGCTACATCAACCTTGAGCAATCCACACAAGTTCAACTACATGATCATGATCAACACCACCACCCAAGGTATGTTATTCCATCTTAGAGAAGCTTTACTCCAAGTCATGAGTCAAAGCAACTTGACAAGATGTGAATACATCAAAAAGCTTAAACAAAAATGGTAACCCCATTTTGAGCTTAAACGATGAGTATGACCTATGATCAAGTGATCTCACTTGACTCCTAAGTCAATATACTCTAACATAGGTGACTTTGTCGCCGACCAATTCTAGATGAAGTTCTCTTGTGTTCTTTTCTGTGTCGTTGCATTTGACTCTTGCATATTTGTTTGCCTCTTCAAAAAAAACTTCATCTAGACCTTTTTTGGTTTCCTCTCTTTTATTTTCTGTTCTGCATTCCTTGCATCCAATTCTTTGCAATTCTTTTAGTTAATCCCTTGCAAATCCTTGTGAGATCTTACTTGTCTAGTGAGCTGAGGTGACAAGTGTTTTCTCTGCGATGAAATCGGTCTCACCGGTCTGATGCTTTCGGTCCAGCCGAATCCCCTCTGTGCAACCCAACCATATAAATCGGTGTCACCGATTTCACTACAGGAAAGACATCTTGCCGCTTGTTTCTGCATTCCTTTTGATCCAGCTCCACTCAATGAATCTTGTCCTCGACCAGCATCCCATTCAAATTGCAGCTTTGTTCTGTGACTTAAGGACCAAACCCATCATGACAAAAATCTAGAAGAACCCTTCTTGGAAATTGATGTCAAAGGGGGAGAGAGAGATCACATCAAAGCTTAATCATATCTATAGGGGGAAGAATACTCTAGGGAAGAAAGAGACCCCAGATGCTTGGTATTCAAGAGGAGAGAAGTCACATGTCTTCAAAGGGGGAAAGACATGTTTATATTTTCTCATTTGCATTAACTCTGTTTATTTCCTTTGAGCTCTGATTTTGCTCTGATTTTCTGTTCCCTATCTTCTCCCAATATCCCATGCTAGATTCAGGGGGAGCAAGACATCTAAGGAAGAAAATCCTTGAACTTATTGCACATCTTTACCTTTGGGGACCTGTCTATATCCAATGTAGTACTTAGTACTCACTCTACATGTCATCCCAGCCTTGGTACTCTTGTGGTGTCTCTTGTTTGCTCTGGCCAGTAGGTGTATCTGTGTTATCTAACCTTGTTTACGCAAGTTCATCCCATCCTAAGCCAGCTCAAGACCACAAGGTAAGTATATGCATCACAGTCATGTGTATGAGAAACTCTTGTTGATGTACATACTGTTTGCAAGAAGGACTCATGAGCATGAAGGTGCATTTATAATATTCACATCATTTGCTCTGATGCATATAGCCAAGATACATGTAACACATTGCTTACTCTGTCATGTTTATGCATTCACATACTCCTATATTTCATATTCACATGATTGCATACATGTAGGGGGAGCCTATGCATGTTACGTGTCTTTCCAAAGCTTTACTTGCTATTCTCTATATCTTTATCTAAAGCTTTGATGTATGTTGTCATCAATTACCAAAAGGGGGAGATTGAAAGCACAAGTGCTCCCTAGGTGGTTTTGGTAATTAATGTCAACATATCTCTTGTTGCACTAACATTTTTATCTAGTAAGTTTCAGATAAGTTCAACAGTGAAGTGGCATGGACTAGAGGATGTGGAACACCTTCACTATGCTAAGGACAAAGGATTGGCTCAAGCCTAAAGCTCAAGACTCTACATTTTCTATTTTAGTGATCCAAGATCACATTGAGTCTATAGGAAAAGCCAATACTATCAAGGAGGGATGAGGTGTTGCTTAATGAGGCTCTTGCTCAAAGTGCTTAGTCATATGCTCCGAAGCCCTCAACTACTTTCTCACATCCACATTTAACCTAAACCAAAAGTCAAAGTCGGCCCCACAGATTCTTTCTATCCGGCGCCACCGAGTTCAGATGTCATAGCCACTGCCACAAACCCTAGGCAAATCGGTCTCACCGATAGGGATCTCGGTCTCACCGAGATGGGGTTGTAATCTCTCTGTTTCCCTTCGTAACGTTTCGGTCCCACCTAGATGAGCGATCGGTCCCACCGAGATTGCAATGTAAACTCTCTGTTTCCCTTTTGTAACATTTCGGTCTCACCGAAATGAGCAAATCGGTCCCACCGAGTTTACCTGACCAACTCTCTGGTTAGCTTATTACCAAAATCGGTCTCACTGAGTTTGTGTAATCGGTCTCAACGAGATTACGTTATGCCCTAACCCTAACCATATCGGTCCTACCGAGTTGCATGTCGGTCCCACCAAAAATCCTAACAGTCGCTAGATTTGCTGAATCGGTCCGACCGAGTTTAGCAATTCGGTCCCACCGAGTTTGGCAAGTTGTGTGTAACGGTGAGATTTTGTGTGGAGGCTATATGTACCACCTACAAAACGAACCTACACTTCCAACCTACATTTTCTGAGAGAGAACCACCTACACTTGTGTTGTGGCCAAGATATTCCATTCCTACCATATGAGTCTTGATCTCTAGATTTCCCCAAGTTGCTTTCCACTCAAATCTTCTTTCCACCAAATCCAAATCCTGTGAGAGAGAGTTGAGTGTTGGGGAGACTATCATTTGAAGCACAGGAGCAAGGAGTTCATCATCAACACACCATTCGTTACTTCTTGGAGAGTGGTGTCTCCTAGATTTGTAGGTGTCACTTGGGAGCCTCCAACAAGATTGTGGAGTTGAACCAAGGAGTTTGTAAGGGCAAGGAGATCGCCGACTTCATGAAGACCTACCGCTAGTGAGGCAAGTCCTTCGTGGGCGACGGCCATGGTGGGATAGACAAGGTTGCTTCTTCATGGACCCTTCGTGGGTGGAGCCCTCCGTGGACTCGCGCAATCGTTACCCTTCGTGGGTTGAAGTCTCCATCAACGTGGATGTACGATAGCACCACCTATCGAAACCACGTCTCAAAAATCTCCGTGTCTCCAAATTGCGTTTGAATTCTCCAAACCCTTCCCTTTACATTCTTGCAAGTTGCATGCTTTACTTTCCGCTGCTCATATACTCGTTGCATGCTTGCTTGATATGTATTGTGTTTGTTAAACTTGTGCCAAAACTCCACTTCAACTTAAAGAAATTGAAAACTGCAACTTTTTGTACTTAGTGTCTAATCACCCCCCCCCTCTAGACACCTCTTCTCGATCCTTTCATGCTGCTATATGATGAATTGCTATGAGCTCCTCCTGCTGCTGCTATATGACGAATTGCTATGAGCTTCTGCTGGTATATGATGAATTGCTAGCTGCTGTTGTTGCTGTATGATGAGTTGCTATGAGCCGCTGCTGCTATATGATACTTTCAGGTGGTGCTGCTATATGATAATAACCAGCCACTTGGACCATCGAATTCGATAAATAATGGTTCTTCATTTAAATTTAGGCAATGTGTTCTTCATTTAAATTAGGCAATGGGCTCACTATGGAAGACATTGACCAAAGTTGATGGTATCTTTGTATTTGCATTTTGAACAAATATTGATGGTTTGTTTTCCTACCATATTAATTACGACACTGGATTCAGTTTGTGATGTTTGCAATTCAAATTAATTTTCATATGGGCAGCAAAATGACAAAATATAATGCAATCTAAACTTTTCACTGATCATACCACAAATAAGCTGAAAAGGTAGCCAATGAAAAGAAGTGGTCGGCTTATTATCTGGAGATTGTATTCAAAGGTACTTATTTTCTTAGGATAACTCGAAATAACTGTCCCTAAAAACCTTGGCCAATAGCACTGACATACAAATAACATGTAATGATGATTGCCATGGAGGCCCAGTTCTTTTGCCAGATTCTCCCAGAATCTGGCCCCTACCCAGATTCTCCCAGAACCTTCGAGCCCCATTTGTTCTACAATCCTACCTAGTTAGGGTCTAATTAGTTAGGATTGTAAAACAAATGGGGGTCAAAGATTCTAGGAGAAGCTAGAGAGGGGCAAATTCTAGCAGAATCCTGCAAAAGAACTAGGTTGGAGTGACCTACCATAGCACAATATATAGGCTCACCGCTATCTCTCCTTTTTTGCGATGTTCCATGAAATTGCCACATACATCTTGTAGTAAGAAATCTTGTGCTTTTTCATTACGGCACCCCATCTGCAAGTTGACACGGCTAATTTGAGATATCTCTACATGATAATACATTGCATATCCCTTGTGCATATTTAAACCACCAATTAACAATTGTGTGCGAAGCATAAACTAGCCATGACTATGTGTACTAGACTAGCAGGCACTCTAAGGTAGCCTAATGTAGTGCACTGGAATTTCTACACGCCACCTACGATTTTGTGTAATGTACTACCTCTGTTCCTAAATATACGTCTTTGTAGGGATTCCAGTATCCACATACAGATCTATATAGATGCATTTTTTAGTGTAGATTCACTCACTTTGCTCTATATGTAGTGTATAGTGGAATCTCTAGAAAGACTTATATTTAGGAACGGAGGGAGTATCATGTATGACATCTACATCTCTAATTTAGCAGCCAGTAGTGGAAATCATTGTCTGCACAAAGGGATTACTGGCCAAAAATCCTAGCAAAGCACGCTGGCAGGCACACAACAATACAAGAGCGAGACACACTTACAAGATCGTAGCAATGCTTCGGTCCAGGATCTGGGTTGGCCAAGCTGTTAGATCAGAAAGAAACATCATCCTTGTAGTTTTTGCCATCTGCATAACATGTAACAACGACCTGTTAGTATATTTGAAGTACATCAGGCAGGTGATGCTGGACGGGATTAAAGGTGACAAGCACCTAGGCTGCGGCGGGTGCTTGGCATCTTGCCAGACGGTGGGAATCAGGTTAGAAACGTCAAGGGTGATGACGCTGCGCTCGCTGTTGGGGTCTGGTAAGGAGATCTAGAACCATGGAGTAGGGTGTTTGTGGAGCGGCTCCAGTAGGGTGGACTATGGTGTGGGCGAAGCGGATCTGAGGTCGTGGACAAGGGCGTCGGTGAAGCTACTCCGGTGGTTCGGTTCAGATGGTGTCAACGTCGCGGATTTGCGGTCATGGATGAGGCATCAGAAGCTGCTCCGGTAGGTTGGACGAGGGTGCGACGAAGCAGATCTGAGGCCGTGGACTTGGGCATTGGCAAAGCGGCCCCTATAGGGTTGAGAATGGTATAGGCGAAGCTACTTCAGTAGGGTTGAGTATGGTGTCAGCGAAGCGGCTCTGGTAGGGTTGAGGAAGGGTTCCATGAAGAGGATCAGAGGTCGTGGACGGGGGCATCGGTGGGGCGGCTCCAGGGGTGTGGACGAAGCATCTCCGGTGGGGAGAATGAAGGAGCAGTTGCAGATTTTCTATGGTTGATGAGAGTACCGGCGAAGTAGATCTGGCACCGTGGACAAGGTCGGAACTAAATGGGTTGTGGTACAGTTGTGGACGAGCAGTCTACTTGTTTCTAGGAGAGATGGGAGGGGTAGATGCGGCTGCAGAAGCTGATCTGGCGAGGTGGACGCCGCTGGCAGTGAATGGGCTCTGGTACGCCGGTGGATGAGCAGTCTAGGGTTTCTAGAGGGGAGTGGTAGAAAGGCCGATGAAGTACGGATGACGTGATGTAAGATGCTCTGGTGCTATGGAGTAGTCGTTTTTGCGGGAGGGGAGAGGAAATGGGGTGCCATGTGGTGGGGGGAACCGGAAGTTACCAAAGCAGCCCTGACCTATTATGTAAATTTGGGCAGTATTGTAACTATTGTTCTCCGTGCACCAAGGACAAAAGGGGAATTTCGCATGCTAAAGACTAGGTGGCACAAATTTTAGAAGGAGGCGGGAGATTTTGCCGCCCGCGGGATCGTTTGTATCCAGTCAACTAATTTAGGACAGTGCTAGCGGGAGGTCATGCAAGACTGTGTACACAGGGTACACGTCAGCTCTTAATAACTGGTATGAAGCTCACCCCAGAGAAAAGACAATAACTCGGGATGATGCACCGACAACTAGGACGTTCACATGGGCGTGGCCAATCATACGGGTGTAGAGCCGCGTTCGCAAAAAAAACCCGGATGAAACGCTCAACCTATGTATTTCCCGTGTAAATATATAATTCAGCTATTTATTTTAAACATAATGCATTGACGTGTTAATTTTAATATAGAGGCACAAAAAGAAATGGATATTGTAGTCCCACAAAAGAAATGGATATTGTAGTCCGCTACTTAAAAGTGTTACCTCATATTATTACATGGCCTCCACTTCATAAATGGGTACCCATTGAATTCATATATGAATATTACATATATGACTTCATAATAGAACCTTAAATCATCCAAGACTAATGAATTTAGATGCAAAACTAACAAAGGTGCATGTACATGATAACTACAATGGTTGTTTCAAGAAACATCACTGTAACTTTGGCATGCACAATTAAAAAGGACTATTTAGAAGAAAAATTGTGATATGTGAGTGTCCAATCTTTATAGCGTTCAATCAATATTGTATCTTTGTCTATGATACGATCTAGATATTTATTTATGTTCAAGCTATGCACGTCCACGGGCGCTAGAGAGTGATACGTTAATGAATTGTGCAATCTTTCTCACACGCATACATATCTCATTTCTCCGTGGGTATCGGAATCACACACGTGCACTTTGTGTATTTCTCTCCCTCCGTCAAGGTTAGAATTCGTCTTTCTACCCCTTCCTACAAGTCTCTCACACAAAAAGACACACGCACTCTCTGTCAAACATACCCACCCCTTTAATTCCGCCCACCAACCGCCACTAATGTCTGAAAGTATAACTATGTCGCACACATATGCATAAGGTTAACTCGAGTCCTGGAACCATATGAATACATACAATGGGATTCGAACGCAGATTGTTTCTCTCTTCATTTTTTTCGTCACTTGCATGAACACTGCTTGTTTATCCCGCACACACACCCACTTTCCGACACCGAAGGAGTAGGGTGTCACCTCGATCTTCATACTAATCTATCTACAGGCATCTCTCTCAAACAGACACACGCTCGCTAGTTGTGGATCTGTACCTACCGCGCACACACTCTCGATATGTCTCTCTCCCTCCCCCTCCCCACCCCCCAACAATGACAGTAGAAGGGTGACAACTCTATCTTGATTTTAATATATCAATTGGCTTCTCCATCAAACACACACACACACACACACTAGTTGTGTCTCTGTGCCTCGCTCACACACACTCGATACGACTTTCTCTCTGTAGCCCCCTCGATATGTAGACTTCTCGCGCACGCACAGTCGACGTTCTGGTAACCGGGGTACCCAGACTTGCCTGTCTGCAGCCCACGACCTGGCTCAATCTACGGCCTGGGATGATCCATCTTCAGCACCAACAACGCAAGACCCTCGCGAGGGACGAAGCCTCGCGAGGCGGACGATGCCAAGACCTCTAGAAGGAGTGGCCTCCTTAGGCTGGCTCCTGAGGAGCGGAGATTTCTATGCAAGCCCTCACCTCCTAAGGTTCAGATGACACAAGCCATGACGACCAAGGCCAGGCGGGCGCCATCGGTCGCAGTACAACAGGTTTCCTCTTTGGTGCTAAAGTGCAAGCGCAGGCGCGGAGTCCCGGGGCATCAACCAAAGGTTTCCATTTCCATGCTACAAGACCAAGACCGCCAGGACGGCAGGACGGAGGTCATCGCCAAGCCCACCACGACGTCACAACCTGAAGCTTTGCAGGCGAAGACTACCTTTTGTCAGGATAAGATGTACTAGTTGTCTCCCTTCGAATTTGGTCATTGTGGGATCCCTTCCTACCTTCATTTTTTGAAGAGGACCAAGGCCACTATAAGTAGAGCCTAGCCACGACCATAGGAAAGGATCCGAATCCAGTCGATCCACACCCTCACCAGCTCACCCAAGCACAAAAACACACCTCCTGAGGTTATCCTCCCATTGTAGTAGTTCATCCTTAGCCTACCTCGAGGCTAATCCACCACAAAGCAGGAGTACGGTTTTACACCGCAAGGTGGCCCGAACCTTGGTAACTGTTGTGTCCCATATCCTTTCAGTTCATTGAGCTAAGCTGTGAGATCAACAAGTTGGCAGACCGAGGAGTTTGAGTTCTTCGCACGCACCCCAGAGTTCGAATCTATCTTGGGTCTGCGGAGCCCCGAATCCGACATTTGGCGCACCAGGTAGGGGTGCGTCGGAGCCTCTCTTCCTCCGGTTGAGTCGCTACCGTTTCTCCGTTCCCATGGCTGATGCTTGTCGAGTTCGTGCTGAGCACCGATCCGCCCCTGCCGCCTCTGTCGCCAAGACGGTGCCTACAGGTGACGGTGCTCCCCGTCGTTCCCCGTCGCCTGCGACAAACGCTGCCACTTGCCCAGCGGCCCATGAGAAGCAGGCTTCGTCGCTGCAACCTTCTATGCAGCGTGATGGATGCACCGCCACTCCGTCACTAACTACGGCAGCTGCTTCATCTTCTGATGCTCGTCGTGGGCCGGCGAAGGCGCAGGCTTCATTGCTCATGGCACGCGAGCTCCTACGCTATCGCCCGACCGATGACCTCTACAAGGACTGGCTTGACCACATCGCCGAGCTTGTCAGCGCCATGGGAGAGGCCCCTGCGCCGTCCTGCTCATTGCCTCCACCGCCGCCTCTCGCGGGTGACGTGGCATATGGTGCGCCTCCTCCACCTCCCAAACAAGACGTCATTCCCGAGCCAAGGCGTGAGGCTCAACGGCGCAACCCGCCGTGCAGGGCGCCGTCATGCGACGAGGAACGCTGCCAGGTAGTGCGGCGGCCCCAAGGAGAGGCGTGTGCGCTCCCAGCACCAATACGTCAGGACCGCGTGCCGCCCGAGTCGGTGGTGCGCGAGCGCCAAGATCATGCTCCACCTCCACAGCAGGCTCCCGTGACCACGACAGGATGTCGCGCAATCACCTCGGAGCTACGCCGCGTCGTCTGGCCAGGGAAGATCATGCCTGACCTGCCTCTGCGCTACGACGGCAACCCCGTGTTGGGGAACGTAGTAATTTCAAAATCTTCCTATGCACACACATGATCATGGTGATGCATAGCAACTCGAGGGGAGGGTGTGTCCACGTACCCTCGTAGACCGAAAGCGGAAGCGTTAGCACAACGCGGTTGATGTAGTCGTACGTCTTCACGATCCGAGTACCGAACGTACGGCACCTCCGAGTTCGGCACACGTTCAGCTCGATGACGTCCCTCGAACTCCGATCTAGTCGAGCTTTGAGGGAGAGTTTCGTCAGCACGACGGTGTGGTGACGGTGATGATGATGCTACCGACGCAGGGCTTAGCCTAAGCACCGCTACGATATGATCGAGGTGGAATATGGTGGAGGGGGGCACCGCACACGGCTAAGAGATCAAGACATCAATTGTTGTGTCTAGAGGTGCCCTCCTGCCCCCGTATATAAAGCACCAGGGGGAGGGGGCGGCCAGCCAGGAGGAGGGCATGCCAGGGAGGAGTCCTACTCCCACCGGGAGTAGGACTCCCTCTTTTCCTAGTTGGAGTAGGAGGGGGAAAGGAAGGGAAGGAGAGAGGGGGAAGGAAATGGGGCGTCGCCCCCCCTCCTTGTCCAATTCGAACTAGAGGGGGAGGGGCACGCAGCCAGCCCTAGCCGCCCCTCCTCTTCTCCACTAAGGCCCATCTTGGCCCATTAAACTCCCCTAGGGGTTCCAGTAACCCCCCGGTACTCCGGTATGTGTCCGAAACTCCCCGAAACCATTCCGGTATCTGAACATAGTCGTACAATATATGATCTTTATGTATCGACCATTTCGAGACTCCTCTTCATGTCCGTGATCATATCCGGGACTCCGAACTACCTTCGGTACATCAAAACACAAAACTCATAATACCGATCGTCATCTAACTTTAAGCGTGCGGACCCTACGGGTTCGAGAACTATGTAGACATGACGAGACACGTCTCCGGTCAATAACCAATAGCGGAATCTGAATGCTCATATTGGCTCCTACATATTCTACGAAGATCTTTATCGGTCAAACCGCATAACAACATACGTTGTTCCCTTTGTCATCGGTATGTTACTTTCCCGAGATGCGATCGTAGGTATCTCAATACCTAGTTCAATCTCGTTACCGGCAAGTCTCTTTACTCGTTCTGTAATACATCATCTCGCAACTAACTCATTAGTCACAATGCTTGCAAGGCTTATAGTGATGTGCATTACTGAGAGGGCCCAAAGATACCTCTCCGACAATCGGAGTGACCAATCCTAATCTCAAAATACCCCAACCCAACATGTACCTTCGGAGACACCTATAGAGCACCTTTATAATCACCCAGTTACGTTGTGACATTTGGTAGCACACACAGTATTCCTCCGGTAAACGGGAGTTGCATAATCTCATAGTCTTAAGAACATGTATGAGTCATGAGGAAAGCAATAGCAACATACTAAATGATCAAGTGCTAAGCTAACGGAATGGGTCAAGTCAATCACATCATTCTCCTAATAATGTGATCCCGTTAATCAAATGACAACTCATGTCCATGGCTAGGAAACTTAACCATCTTCGATTAACGAGCTAGTCAAGTAGAGCATACTAGTGACACTATGTTTGTCTATGTATTGACACATGTATTATGTTTTCGGTTAATACAATTCTAGCATGAATAATAAACATTTATCATGATATGAGGAAATAAATAATAACTTTATTATTGCCTCTAGGGCATATTTCCTTCAGTCTCCCACTTGCACTAGATTCAATAATCTAGATTACACAGTAATGATTCTAACACCCATGGATTTTTGGTGCTGATCATGTTTTACTCGTGGAAGAGGCTTAGTCAATGGGTCTGCAACATTCAGATCCGTATGTATCTTGCAAATCTCTATGCCTCCCACCTGGACTTGGTCCCGGATGGAATTGAAGCGTCTCTTGATATGCTTGGTCCTCTTGTGAAATCTGGATTCCTTTGCCAAGGCAATTGCACCAGTATTGTCACAAAATATTTTCATTGGACCCTATGCACTAGGTATGACACCTAGATCGGATATGAACTCCTTCATCCAGACTCCTTCATTTGCTGCTTCTGAAGCAGCTATGTACTCCGCTTCACACGTAAATCCCGCCACGACGCTTTGTTTAGAACTGCACCAGCTGACAGCTCCACCGTTCAATGTAAACAAGTATCCAGTTTGCGGTTTAGAATCATCCGGATCAGTGTCAAAGCTTGCATCAACATAACCATTTACGACTAGCTCTTTGTCACCTCCATAAACGAGAAACATATCCTTAGTCCTTTTTAGGTATTTCAGGATGTTCTTGACCGCTGTCCAGTGATCCACTCCTGGATTACTTTGGTACCTCCCTGCTAGGCAAATAGCAAGACACACATCAGCTCTGCTACACAGAATGCATACATGATAGAGCCTATGGCTGAAGCATAGGGAAAATCTTTCATTTTCTTTGTATCTTCTGCAGTGGTCGGGCATTGAGTCTGACTCAGCTTCACACCTTGTAACACAGGCAAGAACCCTATCTTTGCTTGATCCATTTTGAACTTATTCAAAACTTTGTCAAGGTATGTGCTTTGTGAAAGTCCTATCAAGCGTCTTGATCTATCTCTATAGATCTTGATGCCTAATATGTAAGCATCTTCACCGAGGTCTTCCATTGAAAAACTTTTATTCAAGTATCCTTTTATGCTATCCAGAAATTCTATATCATTTCCAATCATTAATATGTCATCCACATATAATATCAGAAATGCTACAGAGCTCCCACTCACTTTCTTATTAATACAGGCTTCTCCAAAAGTCTGTATATAACCATATGCTTTGATCACACTATCAAAACGTTTATTCCAACTCCGGGAGGCTTGCAGCAGTCCATAATGGATCGCTAGAGCTTGCACACTTTGTTAGCTCCCTTTGGATCGACAAAACCTTCTGGTTGCATCATATACAACTCTTCTTCCAGAAATCCATTCAGGAATGCAGTTTTGACATCCATTTGCCAAATTTCATAATCATAAAATGCAGCAATTGCCAACATGATTCGGATAGACTTAAGCATCGCTACGGGTGAGAAAGTATTATCGTAGTCAATCCCTTGAACTTGTCGAAAACCTTTTGGAACAAGTTGAGCTTTATAGACAGTAACATTACCGTCAGCGTCAGTCTTCTTCTTGAAGATCCATTTATTCTCAATGGCTTGCCGATCATCGGGCAAGTCAACAAAGTCCACACTCTGTTCTCATACATGGATCCCATCTCAGATTTCATGGCCTCAAGCCATTTTGCGGAATCTGGGCTCACCATCGCTTCTTTGTAGTTCGTAGGTTCACCTTGGTCAAGTAACATGACCTCCAGAATAGGATTACCGTACCACTCTGGTGCGGATCTTACTCTGGTTGACCTACGAGGTTCAGTAGTAACTTGATCTGACGTTTCATGATCGATATCACTAGCTTCCTCACTAATTGGTGTAGGTGTCACAGGAACCGGTTTCTGTGATGAACTACTTTCCAATAAGGGAGCAGGTACAGTTACCTCATCAAGTTCTACTTTCCTCCCACTCACTTCTTTCAAGAGAAACTCCTTCTCTAGAAAGTATCCATTCTTGGCAACGAATGTCTTGCCTTCAGATCAGTGATAGAAGGTGTACCCGACAGTTTCCTTTGGGTATCCTACGAAGACACATTTCTTCGATTTGGGTTCGAGCTTATCAGGTTTAAGCTTTTTCACATAAGCATCGCAGCCCCAAACTTTAAGAAACGACAACTTTGGTTTCTTGCCAAACCATAGTTCATAAGGCATCATCTCAACAGATTTCGATGGTGCCCTATTTAACGTGAATGCAGCCATCTCCAAAGCATAACCCTAAAACGATAGCGGTAAATCAGTAAGAGACATCATAGATCGCACCATATCTAGTAAAGTACGATTATGACGTTCGGACACACCATTACGCTGTGGTGTTCCGGGTGGCGTGAGTTGCAAAACTATTCCGCATTGTTTAAAATGTAGACCAAACTCGTAACTCAAATATTCTCCTCCACGATCAGTCGTAGAAACTTTATTTTCTTGTTACGATGATTTTCCACTTCACTCTGAAATTTTTTGAACTTTTCAAATGTTTCAGACTTATGTTTCATTAAGTAGATATACCCATATCTGCTCAAATCATCTATGAAGGTGAGAAAATAACGATATCCGCCGCGAGCCTCAACATTCATTGGACCACATACATCAGTATGTATGATCTCCAACAAATCAGTTGCTTGCTCCATAGTTCCGGAGAACGGCGTTTTAGTCATCTTGCCCATGAGGCATGGTTCGCAAGTACCAAGTGATTCCAAAAGTCTATCTGTATGGAGTTTCTTCATGCGCTTTACACCAATATGACCCAAACGGTAGTGCCACAAATAAGTTGCACTATCATTATCAACTCTGTATCTTTTGGCTTCAACATTATGAATATGTGTATCACTACTATCAAGATTCAATAAAAATAGACCACTCTTCAAGGGTGCATGACCATAAAAGATATTACTCATATAAATAGAACAACCATTATTCTCAGATTTAAATGAATAACCGTCTCGCATCATACAAGATCCAGATATAATGTTCATGCTCAACGCTGGCACCAAATAACAATTATTCAGGTCTAAAACTAATCCCAAAGGTAGATGTAGAGGTAGCGTGCCGACGGCGATCACATCGACTTGGGAACCATTTCCCACGCGCATCGTCACTTCGTCCTTAGCCAGTCTTTTCTTAATCCGTAGTCCCTGTTTCGAGTTGCAAATATCAGCAACAGAACCAGTATCAAATACCCAGGTGCTACTGCGAGCTCAGTAAGGTACACATCAATAACATGTATATAACATATACCTTTGTTCACCTTGCCATCCTTCTTATCCGCCAAATACTTGGGGCAGTTCCGCTTCCAGTGTCCAGTCTACTTGCACTAGAAGCACTCAGTCTCTGGCTTAGGTCCAGACTTGGGTTTCCTCTCTTGAGCAGCAACTTGTTTGCTGTTCTTCTTGAAGTTCCCCTTCTTCTTCCCTTTGCCCTTTTTCTTGGAACTGGTGGTCTTGTTGACCATCAACACTTGATGCTCCTTTTTGATTTCTACCTCCGCAGCCTTTAGCATTGCGAAGAGCTCGGGAATTGTCTTATCCATCCCTTGCATATTATAGTTCATCACGAAGCTCTTGTAGCTTGGTGGCAATGATTGAAGAATTATGTCAATGACACTATCATCTGGAAGATTAACTCCCAGTTGAATCAAGTGATTGTTATACCCAGACATTTTGAGTATATGTTCACTGACAGAACTATTCTCCTCCATCTTACAGATGTAGAACTTATTGGAGACTTCATATCTCTCAATCTGGGCATTTGCTTGAAATATTAACTTCAACTCCTGGGACATCTCATATGCTCCATGACGTTCAAAACGTCGTTGAAGTCCTGGTTCTAAGCCGTAAAGCATGGCACACTGAACTATTGAGTATTCATCTGCTTTGCTCTGCCAGACGTTCTTAACATTGTCAGTTGCATCTGCAGCAGGCCTGGCGCCTAGCGATGCTTCCAGGACGTAATTCTTCTGTGCAGCAATGAGGATAATCCTCAAGTTACGGACCCAGTCCGTGTAATTGCTACCATCATCTTTCAACTTTGCTTTCTCAAGAAACGCATTAAAATTCAGCGGAACAACAACACGTGCCATCTATCTACAATCAACATAGACAAGCAAAATACTATCAGGTACAAAGTTCATGATAAATTTAAGTTCAATTAATCATATTACATAAGAACTCCCACTTAGATAGACATCCCTCTAATCATCTAAGTGATCACGTGATCCAAATCAACTAAACCATGTCCGATCATCACGTGAGATGGAGTAGTTTTCAATGGTGAACATCACTATGTTGATCATATCTACTATATTATTCACGCTCGTCCTTTCGGTCTTAGTGTTCCGAGGCCATATCTGCATATGCTAGGCTCGTCAAGTTTAACCTGAGTATTCCGCGTGTGCAAAACAGGCTTGCACCTGTTGTAGATGAACGTAGAGCTTATCACACCCGATCATCACGTGGTGTCTCGGCACGACAAACTTTGGCAACGGTGCATACTCAGGGAGAACACTTTTATCTTGGAATTCAGTGAGAGATCATCTTATAATGCTACCATCAATCAAAGACAAATAAGATGCATAAAGGATAAACATCACATGCAATCAATATAAGTGATATGATATGGCCATCATCATCTTGTGCTTGTGATCTCCATCTCCGAAGCACCGTCATGATAACCATCGTCACCGGCGCGATACCTTGATCTCCATCGTAGCATCATTGTCGACTCGCCAACTATTGCTTCCACGACTATCGCTACCGCTTAGTGATAAAGTAAAGCATTACAGGGTGATTGCATTGCATACAATAAAGCGACAACCATATGGCTCCTCCCAGTTGCCGCTAACTCGGTTACAAAACATGATCATCTCATACAATAAAATATAGCATCATGCCTTGACCATATCACATCACAACATGCCCTGCAAAAACAAGTTAGACGTCCTCTACTTTGTTGTTGCAAGTTTTACATGGCTGCTACGGGCTGAGCATGAACCGTTCTTACCTACGCATCAAAACCACAACGATAGTTCGTCAAGTTAGTGTTGTTTTAACCTTCTCAAGGACTGGGCGTAGCCACACTTGGTTCAACTAAAGTTGGAGAAACTGACACCAGCCAGCCACCTTTGTGCAAAGCACGTTAGTAGAACCTGTCTCGCGTAAGCATACGTGTAATGTCGGTCCGGGCCGCTTCATCCAACAATACCGCCAAACCAAAGTATGACATGCTGGTAAGCAGTATGACTTGTATCGCCCACAACTTACTTGTGTTCTACTCCTGCATATAACATCTACGCATAAAACCAGGCTCGGATGCCACCATTCGGGAACGTAGTAATTTCAAAATTTTCCTATGCACACACAGGATCATGGTGATGCCTAGCAACGAGAGGGGAGAGTGTGTCCACGTACCCTCGTAGAACAAAAGCGTAAGCGTTAGCACGACGCGGTTGATGTAGTCGTACGTCTTCACGATCCGACCGAAACGAGTACCGAACGTACGCCACCTCCGAGTTCAGCACATGTTCAGCTCGATGACATCCCTCGAACTCCGATCTAGCCGAGCTTTAAGGGAGAGTTCCGTCAGCACGACGGTGTGGTGACGGTGATGATGATGCTACCGAGGCAGGGCTTAGCCTAAGCATCTCTACGATATGATCGAGGTGGAATATGGTGGAGGGGGCACCGCACACGGCTAAGAGATCAAGAGATCAATTGTTGTGTCTAGAGGTGCCCCCTTCCCCCGTATATAAAGGACCAGGGGGAGGGGGCGGCGGGCGCGCCAGGGAGGAGTCCTACTCCCATCGGGAGTAGGACTCCCACTTTTCCTAGTTGGAGTAGGAGGAGGAAAGGAAGGGAAGGAGATAGGGGGAAGGAAAGGGGGTGCTGCCCTGATGTCTACTACGCAACCTTCTCCTTGTAGACGTTGTTGGGCCTGCAAGTGCACAGATTTGGAGGATAGTAGCAAATTTGCCTCAAGTGGATGACCTAAGGTTTATCAATCCGTAGGAGGCGTAGGATGAAGATGGTCTCTCTCAAGAAACCCTACAACCAAATAACAAAGAGTCTCTTGTGTCCCCAACACACCCAATACAATGGTAAATTGTATAGGTGCACTAGTTCGGCGACGAGATGGTGATACAAGTGCAATATGGATGGTAGATAAAGGTATTTCTAATCTGAAAATATAAAAACAGCAAGGTAATTAATGATAAAAGTGAGCGTAAACGGTATTGCAATGCTAGGAAACAAGGCCTAGGGTTCATACTTTCACTAGTGCAAGTTCTCTCAATAATAATAACATAATTGGATCACATAATTATCCCTCAACATGCAACAAAGAGTCACTCCAAAGTCACTAATAGCAGAGAACAAATGAAGATATTATGGTAGGGTACGAAACCACCTCAAAGTTATTCTTTCCAATCAATCCGTTGGGCTATTCCTATAAGTGTCACAAACAGCCCAAGAGTTCGTACTAGAATAACACCTTAAGACAAAAATCAACCAAAACCCTAATGTCACCTAGATACTCCAATGTCACCTCAAGCATCCGTGGGCATGATTATACGATATGCATCACACAATCTCAAGTCATGTATTCAAACCAACAAATAGAACCTCAAAGAGTGCCCCAAAGTTTCTACCGGAGAATCACGACGAAAACGTGTGCCAACCCCTATGCATAGGTTCATGGGCGGAACCCGCAAGTTGATCTCCAAAACATACATCAAGTGAATCACGTGATATCCCATTGTCACCACAGATACGCACGGCAAGACATACATCAAGTGTCTCAAATCTTTAAAGACTCAATCCGATAAGATTACTTCAAGGGGAAAACTCAATTCATTACAAGAGAGTAGAGGGGGAGAAGAAACATAAGATCCAATTATAATAGCAAAGCTCGCGATACATCAAGATCGTGCCAAATCAAGAACACGGGAGAGAGAGAGAGATCAAACACCTAGCTACTGGTACATACCCTCAGCCCCGAGGGTGAACTACTCCCTCCTCGTCATAGAGAGCGCCGGGATGATGAAGATGGCCACCGGTGAGGATTCCCCCCTCCGATAGGGTGCCGGAACAGGGTCCCGATTGGTTTTTGGTGGCTCTGGAGGTTTTGCGGAGGCGGAACTCCCGATCTATTTTCTGTTCTGGAAGTTTTAGGATACGTAGGTATATATGGGTGAAAGGAGTACGTCGGTGGAGCTTCGGGGGCCCCATGAGGCAGGGGGGCGCGCCGTAGGGGGGTGGGCGCCCCCCACCCTCGTGAGCACCTCCCTCATCTCCTGACATAGGGTCCAAGTCTATCTGGTAGGTTTCTTTCCAAAAATAACTTCTCTAGTTGATTTCGTTCCGTTTCGACTCCGTTTGATATTCCTTTTCCTCGAAATACTGAAATAGGCATAAAACAACAAATCTGGGCTGGGCCTCCGGTTAATAGGTTAGTCCCAAAAATAATATAAAAGTGGATAATAAAGCCCAATGTTGCCTAAAACAATTGATAATATAGCATGGGAGCAATCAAAAATTATAGATACCTTGGAGACGTATCAAGCATCCCCAAGCTTAATTCCTGCTCGTCCTCGAGTAGGTAAATGATAAAAAAATAATTTTTGATGTGGAATGCTACTTGGCATAATTTCAATGTAATTCTTCTTAATTGTGGTATGAATATTCAGATTCGAAAGATTCAAGACAAAAGTTTAATATTGACGTAAAAATAATAATACTTCAAGCATACTAACTAAGCAATTATGTCTTCTCAAAATAACATGCCCAAAGAAAGTTATCCCTACAAAATCATATAGTCTGGCTATGCTATATCTTCACCACACAAAGTTTTTAAATCATGCACAACCGCAATGACAAGCCAAGCAATTGTTTCATACTTTTGACATTCTCAAACTTTTTCAATCTTCATGCAATACATGAGCGTGAGCCATGGATATAGCACTATGGGTGGAATAGAAGGGTGGTTGTGGAAAAGACAAAAAGGGAGAAGATAATCTCACATCAACTAGGCGTATCAACGGGCTATGGAGATTCCCATCAATAGATATCAATGTGAGTGAGTAGGGATTGCCATGCAACGGATGCACTAGAGCTATAAGCATTGTAAAGCTCAACACAAGAAACTAAGTGGGTGTGCATCCAACTCGCTTGCTCACGAAGACCTAGGGCATTTTGAGGAAGCCCATCATTGGAATATACAAGCCAAGTTCTATAATGAAAAATTCCCACTAGTATAAGAAAGTGACAAAATGAGAGACTCTCTATCATGAAGATCATGGTGCTACTTTGAAGCACAAGTGTGGTAAAAGGATAGTAGCATTGCACCTTCTCTCTTTTTCTCTCATTTTTTTATTTTTTTATTTGTGCCTTTTTTTTATGGCCTCCTTTTTTTTCTTTTTTATTTATTTTTTGTCCGGAGTCTCATCCCGACTTGTGGTGGAATCATAGTCTCCATCATTCTTTCCTCACTTGGGACAATGCTCTAAAAATGATGATCATCACACTTTTATTTACTTACAACTCAACAGTTACAACTCGATACATAGAACAAAATATGACTCTATATGAATGCCTCCGGCGGTGTACCGGGATATGCAATGAATCAAGAGTGACATGTATGAAAGTATTATGAATGGTGGCTTTGTCACAAATACGATGTCAACTACATGATCATGCTAAGCAATATGACAATGATGGAGCGTGTCATAATAAACGGTACGGTGGAAAGTTGCATGACAATATATCTCGGAATGGCTATGGAAATGCCAGGATGAGTAGGTATGGTGGCTGTTTTGAGGAAGGTATATGGTGGGTGTATGATACCGGCGAAAAGTGCGCAGTATTAGAGAGGCTAGCAATGGTGGAAGGATGAGAGTGCGTATAATCCATGGACTCAACATTAGTCATAAAGAACTCGTATACTTATTGCAAAAATCTACAAGTTATCAAAGCAAAGTATTACGCGCATGCTCCAAGGGGGATAGATTGGTAGGAAAAGACCATCGCTCGTCCCCGACCGCCACTCATAAGGAAGACAATAAATAAATAAATCATGCTCCGACTTCATCACATAACGGTTCACCATACGTGCATGCTACGGGAATCACAAACTTTAACACAAGTATTTCTCAAATTCACCATTACTCAACTAGCATGACTCTAATATCACCATCTCCATATCTCAAAACAATTATCAAGCATTAAACTTCTCATAGTATTCAACACACTCATAAGAATTTTTCTTTTATTAGTCTTGTATGCCTAGCATATTAGGATCATTTAAGCAAATTACCATGCTATTTAAGACTCTCAAAAAAATCTAAGTGAAGCATGAGAGTTCATCTATTTCTTCAAAATAAAACCACCATTGTGCTCTAAAAGATATAAGTGAAGCACTAGAGCAAATGACAAACTACTCCGAAAGATATAAGTGAAGATCAATGAGTTGTCGAATAATTATGCAACTACGTGAAGACTCTCCCTATTAATAATTTCAGATCTTAGTATTTTATTAAAACAGAAAGCAAAGCTAAAGAAAACAAAATTACGGTCCAAGCAAAACACATATCATGTGGTGAATAAAAATATAGCTCCAAGTAAAGTTACCGATGAACGAAGACGAAAGAGGGGATGCCACCCGGGGCATCCCCAAGCTTAGACACTTGGTTATCCTTGAATATTACCTTGGGGTGCCTTGGGCATCCCCAAGCTTAGGCTCTCGCCACTCCTTATTCCATCGTCCATCGAATGTTTTCCCAAAACTTGAGAACTTCACAACACAAAACTTAACAGAAAACTTGTAAGCTCCGTTAGCGAAAGAAAACAAAACACAACTTCATGGTACTGTAATGAACTCATTCTTTATTTATATTGGTGTTAAACCTACTGTATTCCAACTTACCTATGGTTTATAAACTATTTTACTAGCCATAGATTTATCAAAATAAGCAGGCAACACAATGAAAACAGAATCTGTCAAAAACAGAACAGTCTGTAGTAATCTATAACTAACGCAAACTTCTGGAACTCCAAAAATTCTAAAATAAATTGGTGGACCTGAGGAATTTTTCTAGTAATCATCTTCAAAAAGAATCAACTAAATAGCACTCTCCAGTAAAATGTTTAAGCTAATTTTGTGAGCGCTAAAGTTTCTGTTTTTTCAGCATGATCATAAAGACTTCACCCAAGTCTTCCCAAAGGTTCTACTTGACACAAACACTAATTAAAAGAAAAGACCACATCTAAACAGAAGCTATATGGATTATTTATTCCTAAACAGAACCAAAAAGCAAGAAACTGAAATAAAATTGGGTCGCCTCCCAACAAGCGCTAACGTTTAAAGCCCCTAGCTAGGCATGATGCTTTCAATGATGCTCACAAAAAGATAAGAATCGAAGCATAAAGAGAGCATCATGAATAATATGACAAGCAAATTTAAGTCTAACCCACCTCCTATGCATAGGGATTTTGTGAGCAAACAACTTATGGGAACAATAATCAACTTGCATAGGAAGGTAAAACAAGCATAACTTCAAAACTTTAAGCACATAGAGAGGAAACTT
Source organism: Aegilops longissima (assembly GCA_021605205.1). Lineage (NCBI taxonomy): Eukaryota > Viridiplantae > Streptophyta > Magnoliopsida > Poales > Poaceae > Aegilops > Aegilops longissima. Next base: position 298,667,876 of record CM038677.1, read on the forward strand.
GATATTATTGCAATTCCTACAAGCATATATTCCTCCCTCATAATAATTTTCAGTAGCATCATGAATGAATTCAACAATATAACCAGAACCTAAAGCATTCTTTTCATGATCTACAAGCATAGAAAATTTACTACGGTACACATAAGCATATTTCTTCTCATGAATAGTAGTGGGAGCAAACTCAATAAAATAGCTATCATGTGATTGAAAATTAAGATCAAGATGACAAGTTTCATGGTTATCATTATTCTTTATAGAATACGTGTAATCACAATAATCATCATAAATAGGAGCCATGCCTTCATCATAATAAATTTTCTCATCAAAACTTGGGGGACAAAAAATATCATGTTCATCAAACATAGCTTCCCCAAGCTTGTGGATTTGCATATCATTAGCATCATGGATATTCAAGGAATTCATACTAACAACATTGCAATCATGCTCATGCTTCAAATATTTAGTGCCAAATATTTTAATGCATTCTTCTTCTAACACTTTGGCACAATTTTCTTTTCCATCATGCTTACGAAAGATATTAAAAAGGTGAAGCGTATGAGATAAACTCAATTCCATTTTTTTGTAGTTTTCTTTTATAAACTAAACTAGTGCTAAAACAAGAAGCAAAAAGATTCGATTGCAAGATCTAAAGATATACCTTCAAGCAATAACCTCCCCGGCAACGGCGCCAGAAAAGAGCTTGATGTCTACTACGCAACCTTCTCCTTGTAGACGTTGTTGGGCCTGCAAGTGCACAGGTTTGTAGGACAGTAGCAAATTTCCCTCAATTGGTTGACCTAAGGTTTATCAATCTATAGGAGGCGTAGGATCAAGATGGTCTCTCTCAAGCAACACTGCAACCAAATAACAAAGAGTCTCTTGTGTCCCCAACACACCCAATACAATGGTAAATTGTATAGGTGCACTAGTTCGGCGAAGAGATCGTGATACAAGTGCAATATGGATGGTAGATAAAGGTATTTGTAATCTGAAAATATAAAAACAGCAAGGTACTTAATGATAAAAGTGAGCGTAAACGGTATTGCAATGCTAGGAAACAAGGCCTAGGGTTCATACTTTCACTAGTGCAAGTTCTCTCAACAATAATAACATAATTGGATCACATAACTATCCCTCAACATGCAACAAAGAGTCACTCCAAAGTCACTAATAGCGGAGAACAAACGAAGAGATTATGGTAGGGTACGAAACCACCTCAAAGTTATTCTTTCCAATCAATCCGTTGGGCTATTCCTATAAGTGTCACAAACAACCCTAGAGTTCGTACTAGAATAACACCTTAAGACACAAATCAACCAAAACCCTAATGTCACCTAGATACTCCAATGTCACCTCAAGTACCCGTGGGCATGATTATACGATATGCATCGCACAATCTCAATTCATCTATTCAAACCAACACATAGAACCTCAAAGAGTGCCCCAAAGTTTCTACCGGAGAATCACGACAAAAATGTGTGCCAACCCCTATGCATAGGTTCATGGGCGGAACCCGCAAGTTGATCACCAAAACATACATCAAGTGAATCACGTGATATCCCATTGTCACCACAGATACGCACGGCAATACATACATCAAGTTTCTCAAATCTTTAAAGACTCAATCCGATAAGATTACTTCTAGGGGAAAACTCAATTCATTACAAGAGAGTAGAGGGGGAGAAGAAACATAAGATCCAACTATAATAGCAAAGCTCGCGATACATCAAGATCGTGCCAAATAAAGAACACAAGAGAGAGAGAGAGAGATCAAACACATAGCTACTGGTACATACCCTCAGCCCCGAGGGTGAACTACTCCCTCCTCGTCATGGAGAGCGCCGGGATGATGAAGATGGCCACCAGTGAGGGTTCCCCCTCCGACAGGGTGCCGGAACAGGGTCCCGATTGGTTTTTGGTGGCTCTGGAGGTTTTTCGGCGGTGGAACTCCCGATCTATTTTCTGTTCTGGAAGTTTTAGGGTACGTAGGTATATATGGGTGAAAGGAGTACGTCGGTGGAGCTTCGGGGGCACCATGAGGAAGGGGGCGCGCCCCCACCCTCGTGGGCACCTCCCTCATCTCCTGACGTAGGGTCCAAGTCTATCTGGTAGGTTTCCTTCCAAAAATAACTTCTCTAGTTGATTTCGTTCTGTTTCAACTCCGTTTGATATTCCTTTTCCTCGAAACACTGAAATAGGCTTAAAACAGCAAATCTGGGCTGGGCCTTCGGTTAATAGGTTAGTCCCAAAAATAATATAAAAGTGGATAATAAAGCACAATATTGCCTAAAACAATAGATAATATAGCATGGAGCAATCAAAAATTATAGATACGTTGGAGACGTATCAGGCATCCCCAAGCTTAATTCCTGCTCGTCCTCGAGTAGGTAAATGATAAAAAAATAATTTTTGATGTGGAATGCTACTTGGCATAGTTTCAATATAATTCTTCTTAATTGTGGTATGAATATTCAGAATCGAAAGATTCAAGACAAAAGTTTAATATTGATTTAGAAATAATAATACTTCAAGCATACTAACTAAGCAATTATGTCTTCTCAAAATAACATGGCCAAAGAAAGTTATCCCTACAAAATCATATAGTCTGGCTATGCTCTATCTTCACCACACAAAGTATTTAAATCATGCACAACCGCGATGACAAGCAAAGCAATTGTTTCATACTTTTGACATTCTCAAACTTTTTCAATCTTCACGCAATACATGAGCGTGAGCCATGGATATAGCACTATGGGTGGAATAGAAGGGTGGTTGTGGAAAAGACAAAAAGGGAGAAGATAGTCTCACATCAACTAGGCGTATCAACGGGCTATGGAGATGCCCATCAATAGATATCAATGTGAGTGAGTAGGGATTGCCATGCAACGGATGCACTAGAGCTATAAGCATTGTAAAGCTCAACAAAACAAACTAAGTGGGTGTGCATCCAACTCGCTTGCTCACGAAGACCTAGGGCATTTTGAGGAAGCCCATCATTGGAATATACAAGCCAAGTTCTATAATGAAAAATTCCCACTAGTATAAGAAAGTGACAAAATGAGAGACTCTCTATCATGAAGATCATGGTGCTACTTTGAAGCACAAGTGTGGTAAAAGGATAGTAGCAATGCCCCTTCTCTCTTTTTCTCTCATTTTTTTTTATTTCGGCCTTTTCTCTCTTTTTATGGCCTCTTTTTTTTTCGTCCAGAGTCTCATCCCGACTTGTGGTGGAATCATAGTCTCCATCATCCTTTCCTCACTTGGTACAATGCTCTAAAAATGACGATCATCACACTTTTATTTACTTACAACTCAACAATTACAACTCAATACTTAGAACAAAATATGACTCTATATGAATGCCTCCGGCTGTGTACCGGGATATGCAATGAATCAAGAGTGACATGTATGAAAGAATTATGAATGGTGGCTTTGCCACAAATACGATGTCAACTACATGATCATGCTAAGCAATATGACAATGATGGAGCGTGTCATAATAAAAGGTACGGTGGAAAGTTGCCTGACAATATATCTCGGAATGGCTATGGAAATGCCATGATGAGTAGGTATGATGGCTGTTTTGAGGAAGGTATATGGTGGGTGTATGATACCGATGAAAAGTGCGCGGTATTAGAGAGGCTAGCAATGGTGGAAGGATGAGAGTGCGTATAATCCATGGACTCAACATTAGTCATAAAGAACTCATATAATTATTGAAAAAATCTACAATTTATCAAAGCAAAGTATTACGCGCATGCTCCTAGGGGGATAGATTGGTAGGAAAAGACCATCGCTCGTCCCCGACCGCCATTCATAAGGAAGACAATAAATAAATAAATCATGCTCCGGCTTTATCACATAACGGTTCACCATACGTGCATGCTACGGGAATCACAAATTTTAACACAAGTATTTCTCAAATTCACAACTACTCAACTAGCATGACTCTAATATCACCATCTCCATATCTCAAAACAATTATCAAGCATCAAACTTCTCATAGTATTCAACACACTCATAAGAATTTTTCTTTTATTAGTCTTGTATGCCTAGCATATTAGGATCATTTAAGCAAATTACCATGCTATTTAAGACTCTCAAAATAATCTAAGTGAAGCATGAGAGTTCATCTATTTCTTCAAAATAAAACAACCATTGTGCTCTAAAAGATATAAGTGAAGCACTAGAGCAAATGACAAACTACTCCGAAAGATATAAGTGAAGATCAATGAGTAGTTAAATAATTATGCAACTACGTGAAGACTCTCCCTATTAATAATTTCAGATCTTAGTATTTATTTAAAACAGCAGGCAAAGATAAAGAAAATAAAATGACTCTACAAGCAAAACACATATCATGTGGTGAATAAAAATATAGGTCGAAGTAAAGTTACCGATGAACGAAGACGAAAGAGGGGATGCCACCCGGGGCATCCCCAAGCTTAGATGCTTGGTTATACTTGAATATTACCTTGGGGTGCCTTGGGCATCCCCAAGCTTAGGCTCTTGCCACTCCTTATTCTATAGTCCATAGAATCTTTACCCAAAAGTTGAAAACTTCACAACACAAAACTTAACAGAAAACTTGTAAGCTCCGTTAGCGAAAGAAAACAAAACACCACTTCATGGTACTGTAATGAACTCATTGTTTATTTATATTGGTGTTAAACCGACTGTATTCCAACTTCTCTATGGTTTATAAACTATTTTACTAGCCATAGATTCATCAAAATAAGCAAGCAACACAATGAAAACAGAATCTGTCAAAAACAGAACAGTCTGTAGTAATCTGTAACTAACGCAAACTTCTGGAACTCCAAAAATTCTAAAATAAATTGGTGGACCTGGGGAATTTGTCTAGTAATCATCTTCAAAAAGAATAAACTAAATAGCAATATCCAGTAAAAAGTTTAGTCTAATTTCGTGACCGCTAAAGTTTCTGTTTTTTACAGCATGATCATATAGACTTCATCCAAGTCTTCCCAAAGGTTCTACTTGGCACAAACACTAATTAAAAGATAAAACCACATCTAAACAGAAGCTAGATGGATTATTTATTCCTAATCATAATCAAAAAGCAAGAAACTAAAATAAAATTGGGTCGCCTCCCAACAAGCGCTAACGTTTAAAGCCCCTAGCTAGGCATGATGCTTTCAATGATGCTCACGAAAAGATAAGAATCGAAACATAAAGAGAGCATCATGAAGAATATGACTAGCACATTTAAGTCTAACCCACTTCCTATGCATAGGGATTTCGTGAGAAAACAACTTATCTAAAAAATAATCAACTTGCATAGGAAGGTAAAACAAGCATAACTTCAAAACTTTAAGCACATAGAGAGGAAACTTGATATTATTGCAATTCCTACAAGCATATATTCCTCCCTCATAATAATTTTCAGTAGAATCATGAATGAATTCAACAATATAACCAGAACCTAAAGCATTCTTTTCATGATCTACAAGCATAGAAAATTTACTACTCTCCACATAAGCAAATTTCTTCTCATGAATAGTAGTGGGAGCAAACTCAATAAAATAGCTATCATGTGATTGAAAATTAAGATCAAGATGACAAGTTTCATGGTTATCATTGTTCTTTATAGCATACGTGCCATCACAATAATCACCATAAATATTAGGCATGCTTTCATCATAATAAATTTGCTCATCAAAACTTGGGGGACAAAAAATATCATCTTCATCAATCGTAGCTTCCCCAAGCTTGTGGCTTTGCATATCATTAGCATCATGGATATTCAAGGAATTCATACTAACAACATTGCAATCATGCTCATCATTCAAATATTTAGTGCCAAATATTTTAATGCATTCTTCTTCTAACACTTTGGCACAATTTTGTTTTCCATCATGCTCACGAAAGATATTAAAAAGGTGAAGCGTATGAGACAAACTCAATTCCATTTTTTTGTAATTTTCTTTTATAAACTAAACTAGTGCTAAAACAAGAAACAAAATATTCGATTGCAAGATCTAAAGATATACCTTCAAGCACTAACCTCCCCGGCAACGGCGCCAGAAAAGAGCTTGATGTCTACTACACAACCTTCTCCTTGTAGACGTTGTTGGGCCTGCAAGTGCACTGGTTTGTAGGACAATAGCAAATTTCCCTCAAGTGGATGACCTATGGTTTATCAATCCGTAGGAGGCGTAGGATCAAGATGGTCTCTCTCAAGCAACACTGCAACCAAATAACAAAGAGTCTCTTGTGTCCCCAACACACCCAATACAATGGTAAATTGTATAGGTGCACTAGTTCGGCGAAGAGATGGTGATACAAGTGCAATATGGATGGTAGATAAAGGTATTTGTAATCTGAAAATATAAAAACAGCAAGGTAATTAATGATAAAAGTGAGCGTAAACAGTATTGCAATGCTAGGAAACAAGGCCTAGGGTTCATACTTTCACTAGTGCAAGTTCTCGCAACAATAATAACATAATTGGATCACATAACTATCCCTCAACATGCAACAAAGAGTCACTCCAAAGTCACTAATAGCGGAGAACAAACGAAGAGATTATGGTAGGGTACGAAACCACCTCAAAGTTATTCTTTCCAATCAATCCGTTGGGCTATTCCTATAAGTGTCACAAACAGCCCTAGAGTTCGTACTAGAATAACAGCTTAAGACACAAATCAACCAAAACCCTAACGTCACCTAGATACTCCAATGTCACCTCAAGTATCCGTGGGCATGATTACACGATATGCATCACACAATCTCAATTCATGTATTCAAACCAACACATAGAACCTCAAAGAGTGCCCCAAAGTTTCTACCGGAGAATCACGACGAAAACGTGTGCCAACCCCTATGCATAGGTTCATGGGCGGAACCCGCAAGTTGATCACCAAAACATACATAAAGTGAATCATGTGATATCCCATTGTCACCACAGATACGCAGGGCAAGACATACATCAAGTGTTCTCAAATCTTTAAAGACTCAATCCGATAAGATTACTTCAAGGGGAAAACTCAATTCATTACAAGAGAGTAGAGGGGGAGAAGAAACATAAGATCCAACTATAATAGCAAAGCTCGCGATACATCAAGATCGTGCCAAATCAAGAACACGAGAGAGAGAGAGAGAGACCAAACACATAGCTACTGGTACATACCCTCAGCCCCGAGGGTGAACTACTCCCTCCTCGTCATGGAGAGCGCCGGGATGATGAAGATGGCGACCGGTGAGGGTTCCCCCTTCCGGCAGGGTGCCGGAACAGGGTCCCGATTGGTTTTTGGTGGCTCTGGAGGTTTTGCGGCGGCGGAACTCCCGATCTATTTTCTGTTCTGGAAGTTTTAGGGTACGCAGGTATATATGGGTGAAAGGAGTACGTCGGTGGAGGTTCGGGGGCCCCACGAGGTAGGGGGGCGCGCCGCCCACCCTCGTGAGCAACTCCCTCATCTCCTGACGTAGGGTCCAAGTCTATCTGGTAGGTTTCCTTCCAAAAATAACTTCTCTAGTTGATTTCGTTCCGTTTGATATTCCTTTTCCACGAAACACTGAAATAGGCATAAAACAACAAATCTGGGCTGGGCCTTCGGTTAATAGGTTAGTCCCAAAAATAATATAAAAGCGGATAATAAAGCCCAATATTGCCTAAAACAATAGATAATATAGCATGGAGCAATAAAAAATTATAGATACGTTGGAGACGTATCACGCCCCCCCTCCTTGTCCAATCGGGACTAGAGGGGGGGCACGCAGCCAGCCCTAGCGGCCCCTCCTCTTCTCCACTAAGGCCCATCTTAGCCCATTAAACTCCCCGAGGGGGTTCCGATAACCCCCCGATACTACGGTATGTGTCCGAAACTCCCCGAAACCATTCCGGTGTCTGAACATAGTCGTCCAATATATCGATCTTTATGTCTCGACCATTTGGAGACTCCTCGTCATGTCCGTGATCATATCCGAGACTCCGAACTACCTTCGGCACATCAAAACACGAAACTCATACTTCCGATCGTCATCTAACTTTAAGCGTGCGAACCCTATGGGTTCGAGAACTATGTAGACATGACCGAGACACGTCTCCGGTCAATAACCAATAGCGGAACTTGGATGCTCATATTGGCTCCTACATATTCTACGAAGATCTTTATCGGTCAAAGCGCATAACAACATACGTTGTTCCCTTTATCATCGGTATGTTACTTGCCCGAGAGTCGATCGTCGGTATCTCAATACCTAGTTCAATCTCTGTCGGTGTACTAGAGTAGGGGTCCCCTAATATCCCGAACTTGTGCACGGGCAGTTGCAGCACCCCGCGGCAAGGCTTGCCGCGGTGACCGCCAAGGCCCCAGCAAGAGGAGCTTGCCGGGAAGGTCCTCTGTGGCTCCTTTGGAGCCATTCAAGAGCAAAGTATTCAAGCCAAGGAGACAAGGCCCCGACAAGAGGAGCTTGCCGGAAGGCCAACCAAGGCATCTCAAGGAACTTGCGCGACGTGCCATGCGTCCGGCAAGGCCCGTGGCGACAAGCTTCCGGACGCAACGAGGCAACAATCATGCAAGGCGCTTGCCGCGTAAACTACTAATCAGATCTGCGCTCCAGACATCCACCAACGTGTCGCATACAGGACCTTTCCAAGCGCGTGGCAAGAGGCTGTCTTGACCAGCGGAGCGCGGTGGCAAGCGGCGCCGACAAGATTGCCGTCGTGGCAAGCGGTGGCGCCCCGACGGTCCTGTTTGCCTTGTTTGGACGACGTGAGCGGGCATTTAATGCCTTTGTCCCCTGCCGTCAGGGTTAGGTATGATACACTGTACAAGTAGTTGTACCAACTGCAACTCATTTTCCATTTTTACCCTTGACTACGTTGCCACCTGTCGGAGACCCCTTGAGCATATAAAAGGAGGCCCATGCGCAACGTAGAGGGGGGTTCGAGGACACTCACGCTCGGTCTCGTTAGCAGCTAGTGTGTACTGTAGCACTCAGCGCTCTCGAGCAAGAACACAATACAACTCAGACATGCAGCAGTAGGAGTGTTATCTCTCCGGAGAGCTCCGAAGCTGGGTAAACTGCTCGTGTGCTTCGCCTCGATCTGCTCTTCGTGCGATCTCCGGCCCCCGCCGAACCGAAAGGGGCCTGGTCCGCCGGCTCCATAGGTGTTCGTGGATCAGCTTCCCCGACAATCTCGTTACCGGCAAGTCTCTTTACTCGCCGTAATACATCATCTCGCAACTAACTTATTAGTCACAATGCTTGCAAGGCTTATAGTGATGTGCATTACTGAGAGGGCCTAGAGATACCTCTCCGACAATCGGAGTGACAAATCCTAATCTTGAAATACGCCAACCCAACAAGTACCTTCGGAGACACCTGTAGAGCACCTTTATAATCACCCAGTTACGTTGTGACGTTTGGTAGCACACAAAGTGTTCCTCCGGTAAACAGGAGTTGCATAATCTCATAGTCATAGGAACATGTACAAGTCATGAAGAAAGCAATAGCAACGTACTAAACGATCAGGTGCTAAGCTAACGGAATGGGTCAAGTCAATCACATCATTCTCCTAATAATGTGATCTCGTTAATCAAATGACAACTCATGTCCATGGCTAGGAAACTTAACCATCTTCGATTAACGAGCTAGTCAAGTAGAGGCATACTAGTGACACTATGTTTGTCTATGTATTCACACATGTATTATGTTTCTGGTTAATACAATTCTAGCATGAATAATAAATATTTATCACGATATGAGGAAATAAATAATAGCTTTATTGTTTCCTCTAGGGCATATTTCCATCACCCCGACCCTGCCAAGCTCCTGCAGCTCTACAAGTTGAGCATAAAAGTGGCCAACGGCGATGAGAAGGTCATGGCGAACCGGTTTCCCATGGCACTCAAGGATGGCGCGCTCGTGGCTCTTGAACCTCCCCGCGAGATCGATCTCCTCCTGGGATGACATGCGAGAGCGCTTTGTCGCCAACTTCCAGGGCACTCGCGACCTCCCACCGGCTGCGGCTGACCTGCGGCGCATCAAGCAGCAGCCAGGAGAGACCTTGCACAAATACATCCAGCGCTTCGATAGCGTTCGCCTCAAGATTCCCAATGTGTCAGACGAGGCCATCATTTCGGTGTTCACTAATGGCGTCCGGGACGTCAAGATGAAACAAGAGCTCGCCATACACGAGGACCTGTGCACGGCTCTGGAGATGTTCAATATGGCAACCAAATGTGCGAGGGCCGAAGAATGTCGCCTCTCCCTCCTGGAGCTTCCGGAGGCTGAGCCAGAAGGCAAGAAAGCAAAGGCCAAGCATGTGAAGCGCAAGGGGCCAGCTGTGCTCACAGCCAAACCCGAGATGAAGCGCGACTGCGACCACCAGGAGTCATCCAAGAGCAGCCGACCGTTCTGCGTCTTCCACAACATGCATAGCCACAACACCAATGACTACTAGGAACTCAGGGCCATCCGCAACAGGTGCCTCGGTCATCGCCCCGAGCGAAACGATCGAGGCGACGGCCGTGGAGGAGGCCGAGGCGGAGGACGCAGGGACAACCACGACCCCCACCAGGATTGGCGCGATCAGCCTCGCGAGGACCGCTGGCAGGGCCAGCCTCGCGAGGGTCCCTGGAGGGACCAGCCTCGTGAGGACCGTCCTCGAGGCAATGCTGGCCTTCCTCCAATGCCACTGACACCAAGAAGGAATGATGACCACCACCAAGATGATCGATCCGGGGGCTTCCAAAAGCCTCGTGCCATCACTTGCATCCTAGGCCGCGCGCAGGCCCCTGCCTCCCATCGCATCTTTAAGCAGTTCGCTCACGAGGTGAACGCGACCCTCCCCAAGCTCGAGGCAACGCGTCCGCTCAGGTGGTCCAAGTACGCCATCACCTTCAACTCTACTGACCATCTCAAGTGCGCGACCACTGCCGGCGCCCTCCCGATGCTCTGCTCGCCTACCATCAGCAACGTCCTCGTCACCAAGACACTCATAGATGGCAGCGTGGGGCTCAAAGTTCTCTCCTTCAAGACATTCAATAGACTCCAAGTGCCGTACTACCAGCTTCAGTCTACCAAGCCTTTCTCAGGATTGACCGACGGCTCCACCACCCCGATAGGGCAGATCTGCCTCCATATCACCTTCGGCAAGCGTGACAACTACCGCACTGAGCTCATCGACTTCAACGTCGCCCACATTCGCGTCCCATACAATGCCATCCTCGGGTATCCAGCCCTGGCCAAGTTCATGGCTGCGACTCATCATGGCTACAATGTTGTCAAGATGCCAGGGAGCGGAGGCATCATCGCGGTCGCCTACGACGAAATGGACGCGGTGTGCTCCCTTGAGCGCCCTACCAGGCTGCGGCGGTTGATAACCCAAATGGTGAGGGTGTTGTCTGCCTTGCTAAGGCTATCCCCAAGAAGAAGAAGCAGTTGCTCCAAATTGAACCTCAGGAGGATGGGGCGACCGACTGCCATGATTTAGGACTAGCGTCCACTGATGCGGCACCTTCCCCTCTCCCAGAGAAGGCACGCCCGGCGCCCTTCTTAGGTTGGGCTTGGGGGCTCTCCTCTGGAGGGCCTCTGACCTGGCCAGCGTCACGAGGGAAGCGCTCGGGCACCATATGGAGGCGTGCTTCAACGCACTCCATAAAGAGAGTGTCGGGCGCGAGGCGCCAAGCGCTCAGGAGTTGATCACCAAGGCAACCAAGGAGCTTCAGGAGGCAAGAGCCATGCGAGGCGAGCGTCGCCCTGCATGTCACACCATTATTTTCATACCACTACACTTAAGCTAATAAATCATGATAAAATGTGGTTTGACAAAAACTTTTGAGTGTTCTGGTCTTTGCTTTGATTGGATTTTTGTCTGCTGTTCGCAAGTGCTCTAAAAATCAAATAAATCCTCCAACTCTTATAATCCTTCTCCTTGATCCGAAATTTTTTCCCAATGATCATGCCATGTGTATATGACATAATATTATTTTCATACAAAAATATTTTTGGCCAAAAAGTATTTTTTAAATTAGGTTTTCCAAAACTTGAACTACAAGTACTTAATCTGGGACGTGAAAAATCTTTCCAAAATTATATTTGAATCCTATTAGATATAGGACTCCTATAACCACACAAATATTATTTTAAAAGCTAGTTTGATATTTTATTTAAAGGCTTTTTCTTCAGGGCAGAAATGGTCTTTAATAGGTTAAAATTATTTTAATTTTTCAAAAGTATTTAAGAAAATTTAGGGAAACTCAGTGGACATATATTTTCCATATATATGAGTTTCAACACATGGTCATGTTGAAAATATTGGACAAAAACCTCCAAAACCATTTCTGCATATTTCAAGCATTTGAAATATTTCTGTATGAAATATTGTCAAATAAATCCAAGAAAATTCTTGTAAGTCACGTATGCCTAATGTGATGAATTTGCAAAGTTTCATTCCCATCCAAATATTTTTTTACACAAAAGTGCCCCAAAACCCTATCTGTCCAGAACCAAGTTTGAACAACTCTACATTGCCAACTGCCTCCTTTTGATCTATAGTTTTGTGGACATGTTCAAATCCTCAAATGATGAGACCACACCAAGTGGTGCATCAAGGTGAAAATATTTGCATGACTAAATCTTGGAAAATCCATATCTATTGATTTCTAGGGTTTGCCAAAGTTACATTGGCAACTTTCTTCAAGTGGGCTCAAATCTGGTGATCAACCTCATTTATATATGCCAGTTGATCCTGTTAATTCTCGTGTCAAGTGGAATCCATTTTCTTGCCCAAAACTCTATGAAACACCTTCTGCCACATTTTCGTGATCACTGTTTGGAGCCCCAAATGAATTCCCCTTTAGTTCAAATTTTTACCAGAGCACACCCTAGTCACCTCATACCTCCAGTAACTTTCCCCTGGCCATTTCTCAATTATTGTTGGGCAAAAACTCCAAGATTCCTCTCTGGACAGCCATGGCAGCATCTCTTTCCTCCCTTTATTTTTATTTCCTACCTCTCCCTTAGTACCTAAGCTACCCCAGGGCATCTCCATATGCCCTAGCAGCTAGTAGACAAGGCGGGACACACCCAGAGCACGTGGGCATGCCGTGGCATGCCAAATGGGCGTTTTGGAACATGATACAGTGTGCTCCCGCAATGTAGCTGCGTCCTGCCCGAGGCGTCCGACCACCTCGAGCCACCCCAGCGCGCTAGTCGATGCTCCTCGACGTCCGCAACACGCCACACCCCTGTCCCCCTTCTCTTTCTTCCTCCTGCTGCCTCCTCCACACGCGCCCCGACCGCCCGAGAGCTCCAATGGGCGGGCTCACACGCGCAAAGCCTCTGGCACCTCCCCGCTCTCCCTCGGCCTTTCCCTTGGCCTAGGCCACGCCTAAAAACGCCCTGGACAAGGCACTGGATGCCAGTTCGGCCCCTGGCACTGCATTGGCCGCGGCCGTGGATGCCGCCCACGGTGTGCCATGGCCCCGCTTTATACGGCCACCCCAGGTCCCTCTCCCCTCTCGGTTCACTCCCTCATCCTCCCAGCGACCTCCTCGAGTAGCCTGCTCCTCCTCCCGCGCCTTCCTTCTCCTCCTACCACCGCACGGCTGACACTTCGGCTCGCTCAAATTCGACCAACACTGAGCTCACCTCCCTCCCTTTCCTCCACCCAAAGAATCCCCGTAGTCTGGCGACCCTCCCCACCTCCTCGAACCATCGCGGGGATGCACGAACGCCGAGAGCCATGGATGGCCGACGACCTCCCCTGCCACCGTCAAAGCTGCACCCGCGGATGCACCGCTCCGCGCTGAGCTTGCCCATAGGCGGAGCGCCGCTGGAGATGGCCGGAGGCGCCGGCTATCATCGGACGAGCGCCGGCGTGCGCTCTGCCTCCCCTGCTCTGCCTTGAGCGGGATGTAGAGGACGACCGCCCCGCCAGCTGGCAGGGGGCCCACCCGTCAGCGGCAGAGGCGACCGAGCTGGCCCACCAGCCGGGTTAAGTGGAAATGGCTTCCAGCTGATCCGCTTGCCCCGCTGGGTGGCGCCCTCCCGCAGTGCGCCTTCAGCGTCACCTCCTCCCTCACGCAGCTGAGCCACTGGGCCGAGCCCAATAGGAGTTGTTTAACTGGGCTTCGCCTGGTGCGCTTTATAACGTTGACTTCTTTTCTTCCTTTTCTTTTTCAATATTGTAAAATTCCTAAATAATTCAAATGGAATCCAAATTTGATGATTCAAATTTCTGTAAGTTCATAAATTCATGATCTATCACATGGTGCAATTTGCACATTTTCCATAAATATTTTCTTCACAAACATCTATCAAATCTTGTTTTTCCATTTCTGTGATGAACTTTAGAAAATTATAGAGAGACCATTTTTTATCCAAATTCCATGATTCAAATTCCTAGATACTTCTAAGTTCATAACTTAGTCTTTGAACATTTTTCCCAATACTTTACGTGCCACATGAAATATTGGTCCATTTCTCCATATATTGCCAACTTCCCAAATTCATAGAAAAATCATTTTAACTCCAAATCCAGTGAAACCAACTCCTAGGTGCTTCTAAAATCATCCTTTGTTAAAATGGGTACCTCTGCTCATTTAAAAAAATAATGTCTCTTTACACTTCTTACAAATCCATTAATCCCTTGATTCCATCAGATGGAAATGTTCAGAAATATCCACTGATCCAAATCCAATGAAACCACTCTGGTTATTTTTCATATAATCAAAAAGGTCCTAGAAAAGTCAACTTCATATTTTTAGAGCACTTTTATGTTTGCCTTGTTGTGTTGCTCATCGAGTGCATGATATATCTTGAATGGCAACCTTGCTAGGCTTGCCTTTGTTGCATACCCCGTTGATACTTGCATTGTTCATGACTCTATCCTTGTTTACATTTGTGTTGGTGGGTTGTAGAAATATGCTATAGTAGTTGGCTATGAAAATGGGTCAGAGTTATGCATGCAAAGAAACAAGTGTGCTTTGACATACTTGTAAATAGCCCCAATGGGTGCCACTAATGCCCCTGGGAGATGATGATGAACTAGGTCACTACTTGGTGGAGAAGTAGTGTACCGAGGCTCGATGAAAGTGTTGTTTATAGAGACGGATTATATTTAAGATTTGTTGACTGACCCAACCAAACATGAGCAACCACTCTACCGTTATATGGGAAAGGGAATTATTGATTACCTAGGCCGATACTAGCATCGTGCCTGCATTACTAGTGATGGGGGTGACACGAGGTCACTCTTGGGACGGGGTCGTGCTTGGACAGGCGGCCATGACTATTTTCACAGGGCACCAGACACACCATTGGTACCCCGTGCCAGTGGTATGAGATGAATATGGGAGAGAGGCTCCACAATTTTAAGATGTGAAATGTTGGGCACGGGGGTTACTACCAATCGAGTGGACTCTATGTTACTGTCGTCTAGGAAAAGATAGTGATCGGGTGCTTACCCTGGTTACTTGAGGTACCGTGGGTCATGGATGACACTGAAGTTCCCTGGATCTTGTGGGTAAAGTGTGCAACCTCTGCAGAGTGTCAAACTATTCGAATAGCCGTGTCCACGGTCAAGGACAGTTGGGTGGTGCCGTTAGACTATGTCCATATGTTTCTGGCAAACAACCCGGTTTGGTAATATTGTTGATGTGATTCATGAGGAAGTCACGATGAGCTTGAGCATGAGTTGTTCATAACTCTTTCTCGATGTTGATGTCTGAAACCTCCTGATACTTGTTGCAGACGCATTCATGTCCTTGACAAAAGGTTGATCATACTTGCATGAGA
The DNA here is from genome assembly GCA_021605205.1 of Aegilops longissima. NCBI lineage: Eukaryota > Viridiplantae > Streptophyta > Magnoliopsida > Poales > Poaceae > Aegilops > Aegilops longissima. Next base: position 298,683,644 of record CM038677.1, read on the forward strand.
AAAACTAGCTTTCCACAAAAATGCCAATTTAGCAGTAGAGCCTTGCATAATTATCCTATTATCACACTCAGGTTGCTTGCGAGTACATTCAATTGTACTCACTGGCTTGTCCCTCGCTATTTACTTGGCCAGGCTTGAAAGAGCAGGTATACGAAGAAGAATTCTTTGGTGACGATCGTGCGAGCTAGGACGCTTCCCAGTCAGAATGCCTGTAGGGTTAAGGCAGATGACATGGGTCCAAGATGTCAACGAAGATTTCCGCTGCGATGATATACTCAAGACTGACCATAATGATCCTACTTGTGTAATACGGTACATATGAATGTAAGACTCTTGTTATTCAGCTTCTGTGTGTTCAGTGAGCATTGATCTCTGGGATCACTGTACGTGCATTCGGTGATCATGACTTATGAGTCGGGGTCGCCACACTGTAGCACCCCGTGCAGCTCCTTCCTCTGACGAGGGCAGCGAGCTGCACATCTGCGTCAACTTCCTAGGGCTCAACAGAGCTGCATCTCAGGAGATCTTCTGGCCGTCCCATGTTGGCCGGTGCGAGGGACCCCCTCACAGCTATGTTCGCATGCCTTTCGGTCTGCTGAACAGGGCTGCCACGCACCAGCACCACATGCGGGGCATCATGGTGGCTCACGAGGCCAGTCATCAGGCGGTGCTATCGGAGGTGGCGCCGGATCCTCGAGAGCCTCCCGGGCCTCCGGAGCTTCATGAGGTTCAGGACCCGGATGACTCGTGAGGAGCGACTTCTACCACACGGGTCTTCAGCTACTTCAACGCTTCTTCAGCAATGGTGCCAGGTGAATTTTTTTTGTTTGTTCAGTTGGGGCGCCCCTCGGGCTGCATTATCCCCAAGCTGTGTGGGTCCGTCCCTGCGACATGTATCATTCTTTGCATCTATCAGAACTGGCTTTACCCTTTCCATGAGCTGCCTTATGATCATCACATGTCTGTCTGGTGCTTCGTCTCCATGAATGTCATATGCCCTTCCAAGCCCGTCCACGACCTCCTCATGATTAAGGACTAGCACGGAGTCTGTGCTCGGGTTCGTCCCTGCAGCAGCGCTAAACCCAAGTGGCTGAGCTCTGGCTCGCGGTCCAGCTCCCATGCACGTCACCTCCCATGGTCCTTGGAGCCTTGTTCTCACATGAGCTAATCAGGGGCGGATAAGTTAGGGCGCGCGACCCGGTGCCTCACCACCGCGGGAGCCGTGCGCCGGTTGTCTTTCTTCAAGACTTTCGCATGAGAAGATTGGGCACGGCGTATGTGCTCGGGTCCGTCCCTGCAGCATCGACAAACCCAACGGCTGAGCTCTGTCTGGCGGGCCGGCCCCATTCACGTCACCTCCTGGGGTTGTTGGTGTTTGGCCTTCTCATGCGATAACCTCAGGAGATTCACTCGGCGCAGGCTGCCTAACCATCTCGCAGGACCATCACAAGGGTTCTAAATCAAATTCAGGCAGAACCTGCCTTGAGGTAGGGCCTCATAAGTCCTGCGCTGGCTCACGAGTGCCCATACATACCTCCTCCAGTCCTGCCGTGCAAGCCACATGTCAGGACGGGGCTGTAGATGCCCCGGAGTCTCCCCTCAGAGGGAGCTCCCACCCACGTACCACTAGAACCCCCATGCTCCACGCTGGCGGACGACACGGTCGAGGAGCGCCTATGCCCATGCAAGAGCGGAAGCACCATGCTCCACGGTGGTGAATAAACAATTGAGGGCAGCCTAACGGCTGCATTAACCTCAGGAGAGCCATTTGGCTCGCTGCTCAGCCTCACTGCACCGCTTTCCCCTCAGGAGAATCGCGCGAGGGGGCTGGGCACGGGGGCTACGCTCAGGTCACGCCTAGCGTACACCACCTCGCTAGGTCCCTCGGACCAGGTCTTCATGCACCCCTCCCGAACGAGAGCCCGGTGAGGAAAGGTATGGAGGGTTGTTCGTACGTCAAGGGGGACCCCTGGGCATCGCGACTCAGGAGCGTCACTAGTCACGTAGCCCCTCACCCCTTGGTCCCTTCCTGGTGATCTAGACGACCCAATGGCGGCTGAGGTATGCGCGGGGCCAGGCCCTGCCGACGCAGAACACTAAAGAAAACGAAAAGGAAATCATGAAACCCTAGCAAATTATTACAAAACACATAGTCTCTTCAAATCTTAAAGCATAGTTCTTACGCCTCCACGAGACATGATAAATGCTGCAGGATTAAAATAGGGGCAAGCGCCACCTTTGAGCTTCTTCCTCAGCCTTGGACACCACCATCACCCGCCTGGGGAGGCCCGTCGTCGACAACGTCGAAGCCGTCCTTGCAATCAGCCGTGGCCGCAGGGTCGACGCAGAGGAACTTCTGCAGCTGGGCCTCCACCTACTTCTTCACGGCCTCGGCAGCAGCATCGTGGAGCTCAGGATCCACAGGTTCGAGCAACACACCAAGGTCAAAGCTGGGGTCCCGAAGATGGAGGTGGCTGAAGATGCGCGTTATGGCCGAGGCAAAGAGCGCGCGAGCCTCTCCCTCCACCATGGGGCCCACTCTGACGACGATGCTCTCGAGCGTCGCGGCAAGCCTGGGGAGCATCCTGGCGAGGCCATCCTTCGGATTCGCCAGCGGCTTCTCGTACCCCTCCCCGTAAAGGTCCTGCAGTGCCTTGCGGGACCTCAGCTCGAGGGATACGAAGGCGTCGCGCACCTCGGCGGCCGCCCTCTCAGCTGCGGCAAGGAGCTTCTCCCTGGACTCCAGCCGATCCTTATCCTCGGAGACGGTCTTGGCGTGGGATGCCTGGGCCGCCTCCACCTCCTCCTTCAGCTTCCCTAGGCGGCTCCGCTCCGTAGCCTGTTCCTGGGCTACCTGCTCTAGTTCAGCGTCGCGATTGGCGAGCGCAGCCTCACAGGCCTTCAGCTCCTCCTCATGCACCTCGAGGTGACGGGTGCGTGCGACCTGCTCGCCGCGGAGGGCCTTCAGCTCAGCCTCCGCCGTGCGGCAACATTTCTCGGTGGCTACTGCGTCGGCCAGTGTCGGTGCAACAAACCCTGGGTCTGTTGCCGAGACTGTGCACATGCGCGAGAACGAGATTGAAGCACCAACCCAAGTCAGAGATAGAAGGACCAAGAGATTTGAAGAACCAACATGCAGTTCAGAGGGACCAAGATCAAGCCAGAGGAGTACGATATCGGCAAGAGAAGGGCCTCCCTTGCCGGGCAGGCGAGCCTGACAAGGGGCGAGGCCACCAACAAAAGCAGGCAATCAAGGCACCCCGACAAAGTCTGCCGGGGCTCGCGGGGCAGATCCACCCCACCAACCACTCAAGCGCGACCCACATCGTTAGTCACTGCGGTGTCAAGCCACAAGGTGATTAAGTGGCAGCCATTCGCCACATGGCAGACATTTCCTACAGAAGAAACCCACAGATGACACCCGTACTTCGACGTGTCAAGAGAACAGGCGCGGAGCTGGCAAGATAGCCCGGCAAGCCTTGTTGGGAAACCAGGGATGTCACACTAAGCGGTGCATTTAATGCACCCTGTCAGCCCGCAGAGTTAGGTATGATAGCACCGTTTGCTATCATATCAGTGGATAATGACTACTTTGCCATTGTGGTGACCCCTTAATCCATAAAAGGAGGCCCATGGCACCCGTAGGAAGGGTTGGAAAGTTGACGAACCAACACCACCATATGCGCATAGTCGCTGCTGCCCTACGGCAACCCCTGCCGGGCAAGTGTACTGCGCTTCACCATCCCCATTCCACCATCAATCCACTAAAGCAGGAGTAGGGTCTTACGCCTCGCGGTGGCCCGAACCTGGGTAAATTGCTTGTGTGCTCTCTAATGTGCTGCTGTGCGCTGCTCTACTCCTTGTGCAACGTGAAATCCCCCTGCCGAACCAGCAAGGGGCCTCCTGGTCCCATATGTGGCCATGGATATCCCGAGATATCTTTGGCACGCCAGGTAGGGGGCTCGCTTGCGTGAACCTGAAAGTGTGCGCAGCGCGTCATCTTCATCACCATCTTCGGCTTCGATGACACCATCGACCATGGTGCCTAAGAAGTAGAAGTCCGGCCCTTCGGCCCATCTGTCCACCTCGAAGGCTCTGCCGCCCGCGGTCTCTAGTGTCTCGGAGGATGCGGGGGCGAGCAAGGACGTGAACGCTGATACGTCTCCAATGTATCTGTAATTTTTTATTGCTCCATGCTATGTTATATACTATTTTGGGCAATATTGGGATTTATTATCCACTTTTATATTATTTTTGGGACTAACCTATTAACCAGAGGCCTAGCCCAGAATTGCTGTTTTTTGCCTATTTCAGTGTTTCAAAGAAAAGGAATATCAAACGGAGTCAAAACGGAATGAAATTAACTGGAGAAGTTATTTTTGGAAGGAGAGCTACCGGAAAAGCTTGGAGTGCACGTCAGGAAAGGAGGGAGGTGGCCACGAGGGTGGGGGGCGCCCCCGCCCCCTAGGGCGCGCCCCCTGCCTCGTGGGCCCCCGGAAGATCCACCAACGTACTTCTTTCACCCATATATACCCATGTATCCTAAAACTTCCAGAACAGAGAATAGATCAGGAGTTCCGCCGCCGCAAGCCTCTGTAGCCACCAAAAACCAATCGGGGCCCTGTTAGGCACCTGTCGAGGGGGGAACCTCACCGGTGGCCATCTTCATCATCCCGACGCTCTCCATGACAAGGAGGGAGTAGTTCACCCTCAGGGCTGAGGGTATGTACCAGTAGCTATGTGTTTGATCTCTGTCTCTCTCTCTCTCTCTCTCGTGTTCTTGATTTGGCACGATCTTGATGTCTCGCGAGCTTTGCTATTATAGTTGGATCTTATTTTGCTTCTCCCCCCTCTACTCTCTTGTAATGGATTGAGTTTTCCCTTTGAAGTAATCTTATCGGATTGAGTCTTCAAAGATTTGAGAACACTTGATATATGTCTTGTCGTCCGTATCTGTGGTGACAATGGGATATCACGTGATTCACTTGATGTATGTTTTGGTGATCAACTTGCGGGTTCCTCCCATGAAACCATGCATAGGGGTTGGCACACATTTTCGTCCTGATTCTCCAGTAGAAACTTTGGGGCACTCTTTGAGGTTCTATGTGTTAGTTCAATAGATGAATTTGAGATTGTGTGATGCATATCGTTTAATCATACCCACGAATACTTGAGGTGACATTGGAGTATCTAGGTGACATTAGGGTTTTGATTGATTTCTGTCTTAAGGTGTTATTCTAGTATGAACTCTAGGGCTATTTGTGACACTTACAGGAATAGTCCAACGGATTGATTTGAAAGAATAACTTTGAGGTGGTTTCGTACCCTACCATAATCTCTTCGTTTGTTCTCCGCTATTAGTGACTTTGGAGTGACTCTTTGTTTCATGTTGAGGGATAGTTATATGATCCAATTATGTTATTATTGTTGAGACAACTTGCACTAGTGAAAGTATGAACCCTAGGCCTTGTTTCCTATCATTGCAATACCGTTTACGCTCACTTTTTATCATTAGTTACCTTGCTGTATTTATAATTTCATATTACAAAAACCTATACCATCCATATTGCACTTGTATCACCATCTCTTCGCCGAACTAGTGCAGCTATACAATTTACCATTGTATTGGATGTGTTGGGGACACAAGAGACTCTTTGTTATTTGGTTGCAGGGTTGCTTGAGAGAGACCATCTTCATCCTACGCCTCCCACGGATTGATAAACCTTAGGTCATCCACTTGAGGGAAGTTTGCTACTGTCCTACAAACCTCTGCACTTGGAGGCCCAACAACGTCTACAAGAAGAAGGTTGCGTAGTAGACATCAAGCTCTTTTCTTGCGCCGTTGCCGGGGAGGTTAGTGCTTGAAGGTATATCTTTAGATCTTGCAATCAAATCTTTTTGTTTCTTGTTTTGTCACTAGTTTAGTCTATAAAAGAAAACTACAAAAAATGGAATTAAGTTTGCCACATACGCTTCATCTTTTTAATATCTTTCGTGAGTATGATGGAAAGGAAAATTGTGCCAAAGTGTTAGAAGAAGAATGCATTAAAATGTTTGGCACTAAATATTTGAATGATGAGCATGATTGCAATGTTGTTAGTATGAATTCCTTGAATATCCATGATGCCAATGATATGCAAAGCCACAAGCTTGGGGAAGCTATGTTTGATGAAGATGATATTTTTTGTCCCCCAAGCTTTGATGAGCAAATTTACTATAATGAAAGCATGCCTCCTATCTATGATGATTATTGTGATGACACGTATGCTTTAAAGAATAATGATAACCATGAAACTTGTCATCTTGATCTTAATTTTCAATCACATGATAGTTATTTTGTTGAGTTTGCTCCCACTATTATTCATAAGAAATTTGCTTACGTGGAGAGTAATAAAATTTCTATGCTAGTAGATCATGAAAAGAATGATTTAGGTGCTGGTTATATTGTTTAATTCATTCATGATGCTACTGAAAATTATTATGAGGGAGGAAAATATGCTTGTAGGAATTGCAATACTATCATGTTTCCTCTCTATGTGCTTAAATTTTTATAGTTATGCTTGTTTCGCCTTCCTATGCAAGTTGATTCTTGTTCCCATAAGTTGTTTGATCACAAAATCCCTGTGCATAGGAAGAGGGTTAGACTTAAATATGCTAGTCATATTCTTCATGATGCTCTCTTTATGTTTCAATTCTTATCTTTTATGTGAGCATCATTGAAATCATCATGCCTAGCTAGTGGCGTTAAACGATAGCGCTTGTTGGGAGGCAACCCAATTTTATTTTAGTCTCTTGATTTTTGGTTCTGTTTAGGAATAGATAATCCATCTAGCTTCTGTTTATATGTGGTTTTATGTTTTATTTAGTGTTTGTGCCAAGTAGAACCTTTGGGAGGACTTGGGTGAAGTCTTTATGATCATGCTGTAAAAAACACAAACTTTAGCGCTCACGAGATTAGCTTCAAATTTTTACTGGAGAGTGCTATTTATTTGATTCTTTTTTCATATGATTACTAGACAAATTCCTCAGGTCCGCCAATTTATTTTATAATTTTTGGAGTTCCATAAGTTTGCGTTAGTTACAGATTATTACAGACTGTTCTGTTTTTGACAGATTCTGTTTTTCGTGTATTGTTTGCTTCTTTTGATGACTCTATGGCTAGTAAAATAGTTTATAAACCATAGAGAAGTTGGAATACAGTAGGTTTAACACCAATATAAATAAATAATGAGTTCATTACAGTACCTTGAAGTGGTGTTTTGTTTTCTTTCGCTAACGGAGCTTACGAGTTTTCTGTTAAGTTTTGTGTTGTGAAGTATTCAAGTTTTGGGTAAAGATTCGATGTACTATGTAATAAGGAGTGACAAGAGCCTAAGATTTGGGATGCACAAGGCACCCCAAGGCAATATTCAAGGATAACCAAGTGTCTAAGCTTGGGGATGCCCCGGAAGGCATCCCCTCTTTCGTCTTCGTTCATCGGTAACTTTACTTGGAGCTATATTTTTATTCACCACATGATATGTGTTTTGCTTGGAGCGTCATGTCATTTTCTTTTGTTTTGCTTGCTGTTTGAATAAAATACCAAGATCTGAAATTATTAAATGGGAGAGTCTTCACATGGTTGCATAATTATTCGACTACTCATTGATCTTCACTTATATCTCTCGGAGTAGTTTGCCGTTTGCTCTAGTGCTTCACTTATATCTTTTAGAGCATGGTGGTAGTTTTATTTTGAAGAAATATATGAACTATCATGCTTCACTTAGATTATTTTGAGAGTCTTAAATAGAATGGTAATTCGCTTAAATAATCCTTATATGCTAGGTATTCAAGACTAGTAAAAACTTTCTTATGAGTGTGTTGAATACTAAGCGAAGTTTGATGCTTGACGATTGTTTTGAGATATGGAGGTGATAATATCGAAGTCGTGCTAGTTGAGTAGTTGTGAATTTGAGAAATACTTGTGTTGAAGTTTGCAAGTCCCGTAGCATGCACATATGGTAAACGTTATGTAACAAATTTGAAACATGAGGTGTTCTTTGATTGTCCTCCTTATGAGTGGCGGTCGGGGACGAGCGATGGTCTTTTCCTACCAATCTATCCCCCTAGGAGCATGCGCGTAGTGCTTTGGTTTTTGATGGATTGTAGATTTTTTCAATAAGTATGTGAGTTCTTTATGACTAATGTTGAGTCCATGGATTATACACACTCTCACCCTTCCATCATTGCTAGCCTCTTCGGTACCGTGCATTGCCCTTTCTCACATTGAGAGTTGGTTCAAACTTCACCAGTGCATCCAAACCCCGTGATATGATACGCTCTTTCACACATAAACCTCCTTATATCTTACTCAAAACAGCCACCATACCTACCTATTATGGCATTTCCATAGCCATTCCAGGATATATTGCCATGCAACTTTCCACCATACCGTTCATCATGACACATTCATCATTGTCATATTGCTAGCATGATCATGTAGTTGACATAGTATTTGTGGCAAAGCCACCGTTCATAATTCTTTCATATATAATGTCACTATTGGTTCAGTGCATATCCCGGTACACCGCCGGAGGCATTCATATAGAGTCATACTTTGTTCTAGTATCGAGTTGTAATCATTGAGTTGTAAATAAATAGAAGTGTGATGATCATCATTTTCTAGAGCATTGTCCCAAGTGAGGAATAAAAAAAATAAAATAAAAAAAAGAGAAAGGCCATAAAAAAGAGAAGGCCCAAAAAAAAAGAGAAAGGCCATAAAAAAAGAGAAGGCCCAAAAAAATGAGAGAAAAAGAGAGAAGGGACAATGCTACTATCCTTTGCAACACTTGTGCTTCAAAGTAGCACCATGTTCTTCATATAGAGAGTCTCTTGAGTTATCACTTTCATATACTAGTGGGGATTTTTCATTATAGAACTTGGCTTGTATATTCCAACAATGGGCCTCCTCAAGTGCCCTAGGTCTTCGTGAGCAAGCAAGTTGGATGCACACCCACTTAGTTTGTTTTGTTGAGATTTCATACATTTATAGCTCTAGTGCATCCGTTGCATGGCAATCCCTACTCCTTGCATTAACATCAATCGATGGGCATCTCCATAGCTCATTGATTAGCCTCTTGATGTGAAACTTTCTCCTTTTTTGTCTTCTCCACATAACCCCCATCATCATATTCTATTCCACCCATAGTGCTATATCCATGGCTCACGCTCATGTATTGCGTGAAGGTTTATAAGTTTGAGATTACTAAAGTATGAAACAATTGCTTGTCTTGTCATCGGGGTTGTGCATGATGAGAGCATCTTGTGTGACGAAAATGGAGCATGACTAAACTATATGATTTTGTAGGGATGAGCTTTCTTTGGCCATTTTATTTTGAGAGGACATAATTGCTTAGTTAGTATGCTTGAAGTATTATTATTTTTATGTCAATATGAACTTTTGTCTTGAATCTTTCGGATCTGAATATTCATACCACAATTAAGAAGAATTACAATGAAATTATGCCAACTAGCATTCCACATCAAAAATTATCTTTTTTATCATTTACCTACTCGAGGACGACAGGAATTAAGCTTGGGGATGCTTGATACGTCTCCAACGTATCTATAATTTTCGATTGCTCCATGCTATGTTATCTACTGTTTTGGGCAATATTGGGCTTTATTATCCACTTTTGTATTATTTTTGGGACTAACCTATTAACCGGAGGCCCAACCCAGAATTGCTGTTTTTTTGCCTATTTCAGTGTTTCGAAGAAAAGGAATATCAAACGGAGTCGAAACGGAATGAAATCAACTGGAGAAGTTATTTTTGGAAGGAGAGCTACTGGAAAAGCTTGGAGTGCACGTAAGGAAAGGAGGGAGGTCGCCATGAGGGTGGGGGGCGCCCCCCTAGGGCGCGCCCCCTGCCTCGTGGGCCCCCCGAAGCTCCACCGACGTACTTCTTTCACCCATATACCCACGTAACCTAAAACTTTCAGAACAGAGAATAGATCGGGAGTTCCACTGCCGCAAGCCTCTGTAGCCACCAAAAACCAATCGGGACCCTATTCCGGCACCCTGCCAGAGGGGGAACCCTCACCGGTGGCCATCTTCATCATCCCGACGCTCTCCATGACAAGGAGGGAGTAGTTCACCCTCGGGGCTGAGGGTATGTACCAGTAGCTATGTGTTTGATCTCTCTCTCTCTCATGTTCTTGATTTGGCACGATCTTGATGTATCGCGAGCTTTGCTATTATAGTTGGATCTTATGTTGCTTCTCCCCCCTCTACTCTCTTGTAATGAATTGAGTTTTCCCTTTGAAGTAATCTTATCGGATTGAGTCTTTAAAGATTTGAGAACACTTGATGTATGTCTTGTCATGCGTATCTGTGGTGACAATGGGATATCACGTGATTCACTTGATTTATGTTTTGGTGATCAACTTGCGGGTTCCGCCCATGAACCTATGCATAGGGGTGGCACACGTTTTCGTCGTGATTCTCCGGTAGAAACTTTGGGGCACACTTTGAGTTCTATGTGTTGGTTGAATAGATGAATTTGAGATTGTGTGATGCATATCGTATAATCATACCCACGGATACTTGAGGTGACATTGGAGTATCTACGTGACATTAGGGTTTTGGTTGATTTGTGTCTTAAGGTGTTATTCTAGTACGAACTCTAGGGCTTTTTGTGACACTTATAGGAATAGCCCAACTGATTGATTGGAAAGAATAACTTTGAGGTGGTTTCGTACCCCACCATAATCTCTTCGTTTGTTCTCTGCTATTAGTGACTTTGGAGTGACTCTTTGTTGCATGTTGAGGGATAGTTATATGATCCAATTATGTTATTATTGTTGAGAGAACTTGCACTAGTGAAAGTATGAACCCTAGGCCTTGTCTCCTATCATTGCAATACCGTTTACGCTCACTTTTATCATTAGTTACCTTGTTGTTTTTATAATTTCAGATTACAAAAACCTATATCTACCATCCATATTGCACTTGTATCACCATCTCTTCCCCGAACTAGTGCACCTATACAATTTACCATTGTATTGGGTGTGTTGGGGACACAAGAGACTCTTTGTTATTTGGTTGCAGGGTTGCTTGAGAGAGACCATCTTCATCCTACGCCTCCCACGGATTGATAAAGCTTAGGTCATACACTTGAGGGAAATTTGCTACTATCCTACAAACCTCTACACTTGGAGGCCCAACAACGTGTACAAGAAGAAGGTTGCGTAGTAGACATCAAATGCTGCTGGGGGCGTGATTGGAGCAGGTGGCGCCATCGCCACTCTCCCTGCGGCTGACACGGGAGCTGGAGATGCCGAAGGAGAACAACATCAGCAACGCCTTGGCGGTCACGCTCCACGAGGTGTGGGCGAGGGGGTCACTCCGTCTGCACCCTCTCTTCCCACTGACGGGCACAAGTGCAGCAACGACGCTCGGTCCGGGGTGAGCCATCGCCCTCCGGCCAGTCCCACCGCGATAGCGACCGCAGCCCAGTGCCTCCTCCCGGACGAGCCGACCAGACCGCTACGCTGGACGGAGCCGCTGACCCTCGAGCACCACCGCCACGTGACCTCGCTGCCCAGGTGGTCATCCCTCAGCTGCGTGGACGTGGTACCACCATCGTCGCCGCCGCTGGCGCCATCAGGAGCCAGGCGACGTGATACGTCTCCAACGTGTCTATAATTTATGAAGTATCCATGCCATGTTTACAATAGTTTTATATGATTTTGGTATGATTTGATTAGAGCTAACCCAGACTCACGTTGTTTTCAACAGAACTACCGTGGTGTTGTTTTTGTGCAGAAATAAAAGTTCCCGGAATGCGCTGAAAATCAACGGAGAATTTTTCTAGAAAATATAAAAAAATAATGGAACAAAGAGTTACTGGAGGGGAGTTCCGTGGGCCCCACGAGGGTGGAGGGCACGCCCCTGTGCCTCGTGGACTTCCCGTGGGGCCCCTTGACTTGTTCTCGACGCCAACCTCTCCTATAAATGCCCAAACCTCCAGAAAATAACCTAGTTCGGAAGTTCCGCCCCCGCAAGCCTCTTTAGCCACGAGAAATCAATCTAGGACCTCTCTGGCACCCTGCCGGAGGGGGCCATCATCACCGGAGGCCATGGAGGAGGATCCCGGAGGGGCCACCATCTCTATGACGGCCAATATCCAGAGGGAGAACCTCTCCCCATCCAGGGGGCATGGAGGCGGAAGCACAAGGCGGAGAACCTCTCCTCCTCTCTCGCGGTGGCGCCGGAGTGCCATCGGGAGGGGAATCATCGCCACGGTGATCGTCTTCATCAACATCAATCATCACCATCCTCATCTCTTTTACGCGGTCCACTGACCCGCACCCCGCTGTAATCCCTACTTGAACATGGTGCTTTATGCCACATATTATGATTCTATGATCCGTTGACATCCTATGATGTTTATCGTAGATATACTTTGTCTTTGGGTTGATTGGTATGAGTTGTACGTTTTATTTTGGTGCTGTCCTATTGTGCCCTCTGTGTCACTCAAGCGTGAGGGATTACCATTGTAGGGTGTTGGAATACGTTCATGATTCGCTTATGGTGGGTTGCTTGAGTGACAGAAGCGTAAACCCGAGTAAGGGGGTTGTTGCATGTGGGATAAAGGGGACTTGATATGTTAATGCTATGGTTGGGTTTTATATTAATGATATTTAGTAGTTGCGGATGCTTGCTAGAGTTCCAATCATTAGTGCATATGATCCAAGAAGAGAAAGTATGTTAGCTTATGCCTCTCCCTCATATGAAATTGCAATGACGACTATCGGTCTTGTTAACAATTGCCTAGGATAATTCCGCACACCGACCGATCATTATTCAGCACTCGCTATTTATAATATTTAGTAATATATTCTAACTTTATGATAACAACACCTACTTTTATATTTTAGCTCTCCGATACCATGCAAATTTATCCTCTTCATATCCACAACATAGCTTTATTTCTCGTTTCTAGTTGGACGCAAACGTTCGGTGTACGTAGAGTCGTATCTCTGGCAGATAGGACTTGAGAGAATATTGATCTTACCTTTAGTTCCTTGTGGGTTCGACACTCCATACTTATCACTTCTACCTTTGGGAATTGCTACGATGATTCCCTACACTTGGGGATTATCAAGCTCTTTTCTGGCGCCGTTGCCGGGGAGCAATAGCGTGGGGTTGATATTCTGGTGTGTGCTTGTTTGCTTTCTTCACTAAGTAGATTTCGTTTTTCCTTATTGTTTCTGTTTAGTTGTGGGTGAAACATACAAAAAAACATTTAAAGAATTAAAATACAAAAAAATTACTTGCCTCTCATGCCTAAAATGTATTTCAATAAGAGAAGTGATTGGAAGGTTATGCATTAGAGAAGTGAGGGTCGACCTTGAACACTTGTGTTCATGCTCATGGAAACAATGTAAAAAAATTCATGGAAGTTTCTCTGAAAATAATTATCCCCTTTTATATATCCATTGTATTATAAAAATAATGTGCCAGGCTTTGGTTTTAGGATGATTAGATTGCTTGTTTACTTTGGCAGTACAAAAATAGAAACTTTGGCTGTAGCGCATGAATTTACATTTTTACTGGAAAGTCAAATGGGCTTGAAATTATTTGCACCTTACTTCTATACAATTTTTTAAAATTTCCATATTTTTTAGATTTTTCTGGAGATACATAAGTTTACTAAACTTCCAGATTACTACAGATTGTCCTGTTTTTTGACAGATTCTGTTTTCTATGTGTTGATCGCTTATTTTGATGAATCTATGGGTAGTATCGGGGGGTATGAACCATGGTGAAGTTGGAATACAGTAGATATAGTTCTAATATGAAATTTGAACGAGTTTGCAACAGTACCTATAGGTAGTGATTTGCTTTATTATACTAACGGATCTCACAAAGTTTTTGTTAAAGTTTTGTGTGGATGAAGTGTTCGAAGATGGAGGAGGTATCAATATGAGAAGAATAAAGAGAGGCAAGAGTTCAAGCTTGGGGATGCCAAAGGCACCCCAAGTAAATATTTCAAGGATACTCAATCATCTAAGCTTGGGGATGCCCCGGTTGGCATCCCATCTTTCTTCTTCAACAATTATCGGTATACCTCGGTTTTTGTTTTGTTCACATGATTTGTGTTTTTCTTTTTCTTTAAGAACCATGCTAGTATGAGATATCCCTTCATCGATTTATAGAATGATCCATGTGATTCACTAATATCTTTCGAGTATGACCTTATAGAATGCTCCTTGTGCTTCACTTAAATCTTTTGGGTGTGGTTTTATAGAATGCTTTGTGTGCTTCACTTATATATTTTGAGCTTGGATATTGGTTAGTCTATATTAATTGTAGAATGCTCCATGAACTTCACTTATATCTTTTGGAGTATGAATAATACTATCATCCAAAGCGGGTTTATAAGAGTGTCAACTTTAGGAATTAGTGATCTCACTATTTTGGAGGGTGTTGAATCTTAGTGTGATATTTATGAAAGTGGATTTGTAAGAGTGTCGACTTTAGTTAGTAATGATTCCACTATTTCGGAAGAGGTTTCAATTGATTATGAGAACAAAGTTGCTATCTATGATGATTATTGTGATGACATGTATGCTATAAAGAATAATGTTAACCATGAAACTTGTCATCATGATTTTAATTTTCATTTGGATTATGCCTCACATGACAGTTATTTTGTTGAGTTTGCTCCCACTATTCCGAATGAGAAGAATTTTGCTTATGTGGAGAGTAGTAAAAATTTCTATGCTTGTAGATCATCAAAAGAATGCTTTATGTGATGGTTATATTGTTGAACTGATTCATGATGCTACTGAAAATTATTATGAAGGAGGAATACATGCTTGTAGGAGTTGCAATAACATCAAGTTTCCCCTCTATGTGCTTAAAGTTTTGAAGTTATACTTGTTTTGCCTTCCTATGCTAGTTGATCCTTGTTCCTATAAATTATGCGCTCACAAAATCCCTAGGAATAGGAATTGGGTTAGATTTAAATTTGCTAGTCTTATTCTTCATGATGCTCTCTTTATGTTTCAGTTCTTATCTTTTATGTGAGCATCATTGAAATCATCATGCCTAGCTAAAAGGCATCAAAGAAAAGCACTTGTTGGGAGACAACCCAATATTTACCCATACTGTTTTTGTGTGTTTACATGATTAAGATACTTTAGTAATCATGTTTTATAGCTTTTGTCTCAATAAAGTGCCAAGTAAGGCCTTTGGGAAGACTTGGGTGAAAGTTAATGTAATCTTGCCGTAAAAAAACAGAAACTTTGCGCTCACGAGATAGCTGTCATTTTTTACAGAAGAGTGCTTTTGAGTTTATTCTTTTCGCAGAAGATTAATAGACAAATTCCTCATGTTCACCAATTTATTTCATAATTTATGGAGTAGCAGAAGTATGGTTTCTGTTCAGATCATTAGAGACTGTTCTGTTTCTGACAAATTCTGTTTTCATTGCATAGTTTGCTTGTTTTATAGTTTCTATGGCTTATATTTCTCAATATAAATTGTAGAAATGATATGGTACAGTAGGCATTATGTGATAACAATTATGAACCTCTTCTTTGACCGTAACAAACTGAATGGTTTACTCTTTATCATACTAACCTATCTCACGAAGTTCCGTTACGTTTTGTGTGATTGAGGTTTTCAATCTTTGGGTGAGATATCGATATGAGGAGAATAAGGAGTGGAAAGACCCTAAGCTTGGGGATGCCCAAGGCACCCTAAGGTAATATTCAAGGAAGACTCAAGCGCCTAAGCTTGGGGATGCCCCGGAAGGCACCCCCTCTTTCGTCTTCAAAATTATCAGTATACCTTGCTTGGAGCTATATTTTTATTCGTCACATGATATGTGTTTTTCTTGGAGCATATTTTTAATTTTACTTGCTGTTTGAATAAAATCAATGGATCTGAAATCTTGAATGAAAAAGAATCCTCCCATGGCTAGTTAATTATTTGACTACTCAGTGTTCTTCACTTATATCTTTTGGAGTAGTTTGTCATTTACTTGCGCGCTTCACGTATATCCTATGAGTAAATGGCATAATGAATTGAATATCATAAATCTGAATTTATATACGTTTCATATGCTTATAACATGGCGAGTAATGACTTCACTCATAATAAGTATAGGTAGTAAACTTATGGAAAGTTAGCAAACGCGGAATTGGTCACTTGAACAATTCATGAAAGAATATTGAAGGAAGAGAGATTTCACATATAAATATTCTATATTGGACATCTTTTGTAATTGTGAACACTCATTAAAATATGATATGCTAAAAAGTTGATGTTGGACAAGGAAGACAACTTAATGGGTTATGTTTTCCAATATCCGAAACGTTATATTGTCTTGGATCATCCAACATGTTGAGCTTGCCATTCCCTCTCATGCTAGCCAAATTCTTTGCATCAAGTAGAGATACTACTTGTGCTTCTAAACATTCCTTAACCCAGTTTTTCCATGAGAGTCCACCATACCTACCTATGGATTGAGTAAGATCCTTCAAGTAAGTTGTCATTGGTGCATGAAATAAAAATTGCTCTCTAAATATGTATGATCTATTAGTGCGAAGAAAATAAGCTTTATACGAACTTGTGATAGGGAAGATATAAAAGCAATGGACTGCATAATAAAGGTCTTTATCACAAGCGGCAATATAAAGTGACGTTCTTTTGCATTAAGATTCTGTGCATCCGACCATAAAAGCGCATGACAACCTGTTCTTCCCTCTACGAAGGGCCTATATTTTACTTTTATCTTCTACCCTTATACAAGAGTCATGGTGATCATCACCTTTCCTTTTTACACTTTTTCCTTTGGCAAGCACTTTGTGTTGGAGCGATCCGGATATATATCCACTTGGATGTAGGTTTTCATAAATTATTATTGTTGACATTACCCTTGAGGTAAAATGTTGGGAGGCGAAACTATAAGCCCCTATCTTTCTTTGTGTCTGATTGTAGCGACCCGACCCAAAATCGGTCAAGTCTCTGTGTCTGTACCATCCCAAGAACATGCTGGCACTCACAGTACATTGATGAAATAATCAAAGTTCAATCACACCTGAATTTATTACACGGTTCTCATATCGAGTCTTTATTACAATAGAATAAATTCGGCCGAAGGCCAACTCATGAGAAATAAACTAAGTAAAGCTGCGGAAGCGTAGAAGAATAGCGAGTCCATCCGACTCCAAAGGGCAATCGCCAAGCGCGGATCGTAGCCTCACTCCTGATCGGAATAATTCTCTGCAACATAAGACGTTGCAGCCGTGTAGGTCAGCATTTTGAATATGCTGGCAAGTCATGAAGAGAGAATAACAATAACAATTACTAACACTATATGCAATTTGGCTGTGGGGCTCTAAGTTTCATTGTTTTGCGAAAAGCCAGTTTTTCCCTACAATAAGGACTTGTTGGCAAATTACTACAAAATGTTGGTAATTATTGAGATGGTTCCGCCAACCAATGTCTCATTCCCAATTATTAAATAATCCCCTCAATTAATTTATTAATTTCAGTGTTGAGATTTCCGAATTACTCCAAGTTCCAGAGGCTCAAATTGTCCGTAACCGGGGACACGGCTAATCGATTAGATCTTTTCTCTGCTCCCAGGTGGCTTCCTCCTCGGAGTGATGACTCCACAGCACCTTGCAAAACTTGATGATCTTGCTACGGGTGACTCTGTTCGCAGTCTCGAGAATTCAGACGGGTTTCTCCTTATAAGTCAGATCACTGTCGAGCTGTATGGCCTCTAGGGGCACTATGTCTCTCAACGGAATATTGGCCATGTCGGCATGACACTTCTTCAGCTGAGAAACATGGAAGACATCATGAACTCCGGACAATCCTTCCGGCAATTCCAACTTGTAAGCTACTTCCACGACGCTCGAGGATTTGTAGGGCCAATGAATCGGGTGCTAACTTTCCTTTGACACCGAACCTCTTGATTCCACGAAGTGGGGACACACGAAGATATGCTCGGTCTCCCGCTTCGTAAGTTACTTCCTTGCCATTGTCGGCATAACTCTTCTGTCTCGATCGAGCTATCTTGAGTCTATCTCGAATCAGTTTGACTTTCTCTTGAGAATCTCGATAAGATCGGAACCGAAAAGTGTTCGATCTCCAACACCATCCCACAAGAATGGTGTTCTGCACCTCCTTCCGTATAGAGCTTGAAGGGGCCATCTTCGATCGGTGCGATAACTGTTGTTGTATGAGAACTCTGCGATGGCAAATTATCATCCCAGCTAGACCCATAGTCTAGCACACAAGCTCTCAACATGTCCTCCGAATCTGGTTGACTCTCTCGGTCTGTCCATCATCATGGATGAAAGGCTGTATCAACTCCAGCCTCGTACTCCAAAGTTTCATGCAACTGATTCCAAAACTTTGAGGTAAATTGTGTTACCCTATCTGACACGATACTCCTCGGAACTCCATGCAGACATACGATCCTGGTCATGTATATCTTGGCTAACTTAGCACTGGTATAGGTAGTCTTCATAGGAATGAAGTGAGCTACCTTGGTCAATCGATCAACCACTACCCAGATGGAATCATAACCTGAACGGGTCCTGGGTAATCCTGTGATAAAATCCATTCCAAGTTTTTCCCATTTCCACTCGGGAATCGGCAAAGGTTGAAGTAACCCTGCTGGCTTCTGATGTTCCGCCTTTACGCGTTGGCAAACATCGCATACTGCTACGTACTCGGCAATATCCTTCTTCATACCTGTCCACCAGAAGCTTTCCTTCAAATCCAGATACATCTTAGTGTTACCGGGGTGAATCAAGTACGGTGAATCATGAGCCTCCTGAAGAATTAGCTTCCTGAGTTTGGGATCATTGGGTACATAAATACGATCCTCGAACCATATAGCTCCGTATTCATCCTTACGAAATCCTTTAGCTTTTCCTTCATTCATCTTTTTCTTTATCTCATCAATTTCCTTGTCCGACTTCTGGGCTTCACGAATCCTTTCGCCAAAGTGGACTGAACTTCGAGTTGCAACATATCCTCTCGAACTATCTCCATCGGAGATCTCTCGAGGTCATCGACTAACTCCTGGGTAATCCTCCGCTATAAGAGTATTTACATAACTCTTACGGCTCAAAGCATCTGCTACAACATTAGCCTTCCCTGGGTGATAATGCAATCTCATGTCATAGTCCTTGATTAACTCTAGCCATCTCCTCTGCCTGAGGTTCAACTCTTTTTGCGTGAAAATATACTTCAAGCTCTTATGATCTGTGTAAACATCACAACGGTTTCCGATAAGGAAATGTCTCCAGGTCTTGAGTGCATGCACTACGGCTGCTAACTCCAAATCAT
Organism: Aegilops longissima; assembly: GCA_021605205.1. Lineage (NCBI taxonomy): Eukaryota > Viridiplantae > Streptophyta > Magnoliopsida > Poales > Poaceae > Aegilops > Aegilops longissima. The sequence goes on from CM038677.1 coordinate 298,703,006, forward strand.
GTGTGGCATAATTCATCTCATGTGGTCGTAGCTGTCTGGAGGTATAAGCTATAACTTTTCCTTCCTGCATGAGTACTCCTCCGAGTCCCTAACGAGAAGCGTCACAATATACCTGGTAATCCTTGTGTATGTCCGGCAAAATCAGTACTAGGGCTGTAACCAAACGTTTCTTCAATTCCTGGAAACTGGCTTCACAATCCTCGGTCCAAATGTACTTGGTGTCCTTCTTCAACAGCTCAGTCATGGGCTTGGCAATCTTCGAGAAATTCTCAATAAACCTCCGATAATAACCTGGTGAGTCCGAGAAAACTGCGGATCTCCTTGATGGAGGTGGGTGACGGCCAATCGGTGACTGATTAACCTTGGCGGGGTCAACTGCTATTCCTTCTCCTGAAATAACATGTCCGAGGAATCCGACTTCCTTCAGCCAAAATTCACATTTGCTGAACTTGGCATACAACCGATGTTCTCGGAGTTTCTCCGTAACTAGACATAAATGTTCCTTATGCTCTTCCTCGCTCTTGGAGAAGATCAAGATATCATCGATGAACACCACGACAAACTTGTCCAAATATTCCATAAATACCTTGTTCATCAAATTCATGAAGTATGCAGGGGCATTAGTCAATCCGAATGACATGACGGTGTACTCATATAAACCATACCTGGTGGTGAATGTTGTTTTGGGTATATCCTTTTCACGGATCTTCAACTGATGATACCCTGATCGAAGATCGATCTTGGAGAATACCTTGGCTCCAACTAGCTGATCAAATAGGTCATTAATCATCGGCAGAGGGTACTTGTTCTTGATGGTCACGTCGTTCAACGAACGATAATCCACAACCATCCTCAGGGTTCCATCCTTCTTCTCTACCAAAAGAACTGGGGCTCCCCAAGGTGACGAGCTTGGCCGAATAAATCCTTTCTCCAATAGCTCATTAATTTGATTTTTGATCTCTTCCAAATCGTTTGGGGGCATCCGATAGGGTCTCTTGGATATTGGGGCGGTGCCGGGCAATAACTCAATCAGAAATTCAATGTCTCGTCCGTGGCATTCACGTAATTCCTCCGGAACACATCGGAAAATCTTGCACCATCGGCACTTCCTCTGAACAACTCCCATTAGGGAATGCACCGATTCTTCATCGGGATACGCTCGATACATACTTGATCCTCTTCGCCCGGGTGGTGAGCAGAATCGACTCGCGGGCACAATCTATGTTTCCTTCAAACTTCGTCAACCAATCCATGCCTAGGATTACATCCAAGGTCTGGGTTTCCAATACTATGAGGTCTGCGGGAAATTTATGGTTTCCGATGTTGAGGGTTGCATGACAGCCTAAGCCTACCATCATTTCTCCTCCTGCGGAACTGACGTGAAGAGGGCTTCTAAGGGTTCTAGTGGGCAACCAGTACTTTTCCACAACTACCCTTGATATGAATGAATGCGTTGCACCAGAATCAAAAGTACCAATCTGAACGTGAATTCAATAAAACTTACCAACCACGATTGTTCCGGCTGATCATAGACGCCCTCCACGCCAATGTGGTTCACCCGAGCACGAGGAAAAGGGTTGGGCTTCTTTGCTGAGCTTCCATTGCCGTTTCCATTCCTCTGCTTGGCCTCCGGGCAGTCGGTGGCATAGTGCCCTGTTTTCTGGCACTTGAAACAGGTGGTGTGACTCAGATCTTTCTAAGCCGGGGCAGGACAATGCTGGTTGCCATTGCCGTTTCCATTGCCTGTCTTGTTATCCTGGTTGTGGTTGTTCCCATTTCCTCCATGGTTATGTCCTCCATGGTTGTGATGGGTATGCCCTCCTGAGTATGGGGCATAACGGGGCTTCTGCTGAGCTCCAGAGTTGTACTTCCCCTGGCCATACTTCCGCTTGCGGCTATCAATCTGCTGCTGCTTGCCTTCAAGTATGGTGGCCTTGTCTACCAGCTCCTGGTAGTTATTGAAGGTAGCCACCATTAGCTGCATTCCCAGATCGTCATTGAGTCCCTCGAGAAACTTTTCCTGCTTTGCGGCATCTGTGGCCACATCATCCGGGGCATAGTGAGCTAACTTGTTGAACTCATCCACGCATCGCCCCACAAGACGGTTCCCTCGGGCGTAAGTTGCGGAACTCACGCTTCTTCGACTCATGGCTCCGGTGAGACATGAGCGGTGCGGAAAGCTTGCTGGAACTGATCCCACGTGATGGTGGCGAGGGATAAGTGGCGGTGTAGTTCTCCCACCAAGAGGCTGCAGGTCCATCAAGTTGATGTGCGCAAAGCGCACCTTCTCGCCTCTGTGCATCCAGCAGTGGCTAACTCCTTCCGACCTTGCGGAGCTAATCATCGGCCACAATCGGCTCGGTCTGCTAGAGAACACCGCGGATTTAGCCTTAGGAAGCGGGTCAAGTTGTCAGCAGGGGTGGTGGCGGTGGATTGTTGTTGTTGTTGTTGTTTCGTTCGATGAGCATCTCGCATGAGGGCATTCTGCTGCTGGATCAGCTGGGTGAGCTCCGCGGAAAGTTGAGACCGGGTCACGCCTCGGAGGCATCTGGTGTTTTGGAGTGGATGAGAAAATTAGAATAGAACAATGGTCTAATGAGAAATATCACTACCCATATGAATGCACAATCATAATCACACCAATCATTTATTCAATCCACTCAAGCATGGTTCAATCTCGATTAAAAAATTCTCACGACTAATCGAAAATAACGACCTAACTGATCGACGGAAAAATAAAATAACATGGCGGTCGACTAAATGTCTTCATTAATTATCCTTGCGTCCTCTGGTGTGGCGTCCTCCGGTGTGGCGTCCTCTGATGCGGCGCCTCCTCTTGCGGCTTTCTCCAGTGGAGCTCCCTTCATAATCCTGGTCATTGCTCACGAGGGGTCCGTCATCTCCACTCGGAGAAAGGTCTTCTCCGATGTCCATCTTCTCCTCTAATGCGGCAACATCCATCTTCAGCTTTTCGACTCTCTCCATGAAATCCGCGATTTCTTCCTCATGGTCAAGGAAGTCTGCGTGTGCCTTCTCCTCCAGTTCCAGTTCACGGAACAACAGCCTCTGTGTACCTTCGAGTTACTGGCGAGTCCGGATCTCCCGCTTCCGAGGAGACACTCCAAGTCTTGGACATATGAGAGAATGGAGTCGTCCTCACGGTGCGGATGATATCTCCATTCCTAGCTCTGCGAGAAATCATGGCGAGGTCCGATGGGTCGAGCTCGCCTGTACTCTTCTCGGAGATGTCCAAGTGCACGATAAATCGCCATGTCCCTTCCGAGGATCCAGTTGAAATCGGTAAACTCAAAGTCAATAGGCTCAATGTCCTCCGAAGGTCCTCCTGGAATATGCACCTCAATCTCAGAAGGGTATCCATCGAAGCGCATTGGTAGGCTTCCCGGTGATTGAGGGCGAGCAATCTTCAGCTTCTTCACGATCTGCACCAGCTTCTTGCCGAAAGCCATCGCCTCATGGTGGCAAAACTCCGTAGCAAAACGGGGTGAACTCGCGCCATCTAGAATGTTGAAAGTCGGAGAGAAGTCGAGAAATGAACAGGGAGAATTACGGAATGATAAGGACATAAAATAAATAGTCCCTTCCTATGGCTTTCCGATCCTAGGGGTTACGCCCCACGGTCAGCGTGTGCTCGATACCATCTCTCAGAAGCGACCCGACCCAAAATCGGTCAAGTCTACGTATGCATACCATCCCAAGAACATGCTTTGGCACTCACAAGACATTGATGAAATAATCAAAGTTCAATCACACCTGAATTTATTACACGGTTCTCATATCGAGTCTTTATTACAATAGAATAAATTCGGCCGAAGGCCAACTCATGAGAAATAAACTAAGTAAAGCTGCGGAAGCATAGAAGAATAGCGAGTCCATCCGACTCCAAAGGGCAATCGCCAAGCGCGGATCGTAGCCTCACTCCTGATCGGAATAATTCTCTGCAACATAAGACGTTGCAGCCGTGTAGGTCAGCATTTTTAATATGCTGGCAAGTCATGAAGAGAGCATAACAATAAAAATTACTAACACTATATGCAATTTGGCTGTGGGGCTCTAAGTTTCATTGTTTTATGAAAAGCCGCTTTTTTCCTACAATAAGGACTTGTTGGCAAATTACTACAAAATGTTGGTAATTATTGAGATGGTTCCGCCAACCAATGTCTCATTCCCAATTATTAAATAATCCCCTCAATTAATTTATTAATTTCAGTGTTGAGATTTCCGAATTACTCCAAGTTCTAGAGGCTCAAATTGTCCGTAACCGGGGACACGGCTAATCGATTAGATCTTTTCTCTGCAGAGGTTTATGACTTTACCCGCAAGAATCGTTCCTCCTTTTAAGTCTTCGCACTTCATGGTGTTTGAAGACGGACGAACGTAAACAGGGTCTTCCGAAGAGTTCCTCCGCCACCGCCAGCACTCCATCCAATCCTACCGTTCTTCTACATCTCGTAGCACCGTCCGCCAGAGTCACAACTAGGGTTGACCAAGCCGAGCCCATAATGGCTTGCGGCTGCATGTGTAAGCTCCGGTCAATGGGGTATACATCCGTCTCTTCGTGGCTGGGTGAAGCTTTCCGCAAGATGTCATGGCACTTCTCCATGCATCCCGCCAACCGCTGGGTTCTCCAGGTGCCCGTCAACCGCCCCTCCACCCAAGAGTGAATTTCAAGTCCATCTTGAGCTTGCAGTTCATGGGTTGTCATCATCTTGACTCTCACATCTCCTTATGAATTCACTCAACCAACCCGTCACGAGCATAGCAAAAATAAACTACTTCGTCCCGGGTCATGGTAACAAGGGGAATTGGTTCATCCTACCTCATGATACTACTCAAGAACATAACTTCAAATTTTCACCTACTGCATGCATGGTGGGGAGGTATAATTCTAATGCAATAAAAGTCATAGGTATTGTAAAGAAACATGATCAATGACTTGCCTTGCTGACGATCTTCGAAAGCTAGGGACTCGTGGTACCAAGCTTCGCACTCCGGAAATTCTACCGAGGCAAACAACAATCATAATGAGCATATAGCATATGATCACTTAACATAATAGCATGCTAACACAACACACAAAGCAATGGAGCCAAATCCCAAAGAAAACTCGAAGAACTCCAAATCAATGTTTTCACCACATGATACAACAACCATGAAGTAGTTTTGCATAACAAAATTTTTTCTTAACAGAACTTAAGCAAGGGTTTTTGCTAACTAACAGAAAAGAATTCATCATGCAACTAGGAGCAAAAAGAATCTCATTAAAATCTATTATAAAACTCCTATTAGGCCTATAGCAAATTCTAGTAAGAAAAATAAAATAAAAGTTTTATTTATTGCAAATAAAAGTTCATGCTCTAAAGTTACAGAAACTAATCTAGAATAAACTATCACATAGGAAAAATAAAATTATTTGCTATTTGAAACAATAGGAAAACAGTAGCTAGTTACATAAATAGGAATAACATGATTCTGATTAAAACTATTTTTTATTAATTCTAAAATTGCCCAAATAAATACCTACGGTTAGGTAAGGTCAAAACAAAGTTGTGACAAAAAGAATCACTAAAAATAATATTCCTAACTCATTTTATAGCAGAATTACTATTCTGTCTAAATCTAAAATAAAACAATTTTAACATGACTAATAATATTTTCTACAGAAACTACAATAAATTTGCAAACCAACAAAAAAAGAATCACTTAAAAATATTAAGTAGATTAAAAGATATGAATTTTACAAAACTGAAACTATTCTGTTAAAAACAGAAACGAAAAATAAAATTAAAAGAAAAATCGGCGCTAATGGGCTATCTAGCATACAGGCGTAATATAACTAAATCGGGCCCTAGGGATTAAACCGAGTCGGGCCGGTCTAGACTAACCTAAATAAACCGGAACTAACCGGAACAAAAACTGGTTCACTAAAACTAAACCGTACCCCTTCGGGGGAATCTAACCTAACCCTACGATCTAGATCGAACGGCGACGGGGAGCTCCGGCGACTAACCGAGGGGTTGACGACGACGGCGGCCGACGGCGACTCGGGCGTCGACGGTGTGGAGGCTACGGTGGTCGGGGACGACGGCGGAGTCCTCCGGCGGGTGCGGCGTGGCGAGGGGAGCTCGGGGGTGGGGTCGGGCGAGGTCGAGGTGGTCGGGGTGGCGGTCTTGGCGACAATGGATGCTGGGGCGACTCGGTGCTCCGCGAGCGATGCAGCGAGAGAGAGGGTCGGGCGAGGCGAGGCGAGGGGGAAACGGGCGAGGGAGGTATTTATAGGGGGGGACGACTTGGGCGAGGGCGCGATCGGGGGAGGATCGGGAAAGGGATCCGGGATCTCGAATCCTGGAAAGCGGCGCGGGTGGTTGGCGGGTTGGCGTGGGGAGGAAGAAGGTGGGGGTCCACCCGTTAGCGGGAGAGGGGAGAGGGGGATCGGGCGGGCGACCGGTGCGGAGGGGTTTCGGCTCGGGCGCTCGGTCGGGCGGCGCTGGGCGGGTTGCTCGGGCGCATTGGGCCGGGCTGGTTGGGCTGCGCTGCCAGTGGCTCGGGCCGCTGGTGCTGGCTGGGCAGTTGGCGGGCAGCGCCGAGGGCTTTCCTTTTCCATTTTTTTTTTGAATTTTTAGGGGGAAGAAAAATATATAAATATAAATATTTTATATAGGACATATATATATCAAAATGATCAGGGGAATATTCCCTATAATTTGAACATTTTTGCAGGGGCAAAATCCAAACTTTATAAAAATTCATTTTTCTAAAATTCCAAATAAAACTCAAATTTGAATTCAAACTTTTTGGCAATGTTTTCTTCTGACATTTTTGGAGTGTCATGTTTACTCCTCTCATACTTTGTCTCAAGTATTGTCAGGCATTGATTTGAAATAAATTTCAACTGCCAAATTTTGAATTCAACTTCCAACAACTCCAAAACTTCTGAAACTTCAAATGCCACTCAAATTTCAAACAATATGCATAGATGCTTAGCTATAATTGTTAAACATTCCAAATATGAAATTTGGGATGTTACACTGATTAAAACATTGAACCCATAAATATCACATGAGTGTTAGCAATTGTGAAAGATGATAGTTGAGTATGTAGAGTTTGCTGAATCAAAGCTCTTACAGAGACCCTTCCCGAATATAAGATGAACTGCAATTGTTTGATGACTAAGAGTACGGTTTGTTAGTTTTCAAGAAAGTTTATGATCTATACATTAACATGTGGATAGCTTGTTACTTGATCATGAGAAGTTTTCTGAGTTGAGCTACTATTATGATATATAATGATGCTAGAAAAAGTGATTGGAACTATCATTGATCAAACTTATGCACTTGCTAGCATTCACACTTCATAAATTATTTCTTTTATCATTTACCTACTCGAGGACGAGCAGGAATTCAGCTTGGAGATGCTGATACGTCTCCAACGTGTCTATAATTTATGAAGTATTCAAGCCATGTTCACAATATTTTTATATTATTTTGGTATGATTTGATTAGAACTAACCCGCACTGACGCTGTTTTCAGCAGAACTACCGTGGTGTTGTTTTTGTGCAGAAATAAAAGTTCTCGGAATGCGCTGAAAATAAAGGAGAATTTTTCTAGAAAATATAAAAAATAATGGAACAAAGAGTTACTTGGAGGGGAGTCCCGTGGGCCCCATGAGGGTGGAGGGTGCACCCCTGTGCCTCGTGGACTTCCCGTGGGGCCCCCTGACTTGTTCTCGATGCCAACCTCTCCTATAAATGCCCAAACCTCCAAAAATAACCTAGATCGGAAGTTCCGCCGCCGCAAGCCTCTGTAGCCACGAGAAATCAATCTAGGCCCTCTCTAGCACCTTGCCGGAGGGGGCCATCATCACCGAAGGCCATGGAGGAGGATCCTGGAGGGGCCATCGTCTCCATGAAGGCCAAGATCCAGAGGGAGAACCTCTCCCCATCCAGGGGGGCATGGAGGATGAGGCACAAGGGGGAGAACCTCCCCTCCTCTCTCTCGGGGGCGCCGGAGTGCCATCGGGAGGGGAATCATCACATCGGTGATCATCTTCATCAACATCACCATCCTCATCTCTTTTACGCGGTCCACTCTCCCGCACCCTGCTGTAATCACTACTTGAACATGGTGCTTTATGCCACATATTATGATTCAATGATGTGTTTCCATCCCATGATGTTTTGAGTAGATATCCTTTGTCTTTGGATTGATTGATGATCTAGATTGGTATGAGTTGTATGTTTTATTTTGGTGCTGTCCTATTGTGCCCTTCGTGTCGCGCAAGCGTGAGGGATTCCCGCCGTAGGGTGTCCCAATACATTCATGATTCGCTTATAGTGGGTTGCTTGAGTGACGGAAGCATAAACCCGAGTAAGGGGGTTGTTGTGTATGCGATAAAAGGAATTTGATATGTTAATGCTATGGTTGGGTTTTACCTTAACGATCTTTAGTAGTTGTGGATGCTTGCTAGAGTTCCAGTCATAAATGCATATGATCCAAGAAGAGAAAGTATGTTAGCTTATGCCAATCCCTCATATGAAATTGCAATGACGACAACTGGTCTTGTTAACGATTGCCTATGATAATTCCGCACACCGACCCATCATTATTTCACACTCGCTATTTATAATATTTAGTAATATATTCTAACTTTATGATAACAGCACCTACTTTTATATTTTAGCTCTCCGATACCATGCAAAGTTATCCTCTTCATATCCACAATGTAGTGTTGTTTCTCGTTTCTAGTTGGACGCAATCGTTCGGTGTACGTAGAGTCGTATGAGTGGCAGATATGACTTGAGAGAATATTGATCTTACCTTTAGTGCCTTGTGGGTTCGAAACTCCATACTTATCACTTCCACCTGCACTTGGGGATTATCACGATGGTGCGGTCGACGTCATCAACATCTATGCCAAGCACAGCCACAGAGGCTATGGCGCGAGCTCAATTGCTACTGAGGTTTCCGCCAGTGGCCGAGCAGATGGATGAATGGCGTGCCACCATCCAGAGCCTGCTCGGTTTCACCAAAACTGGGGGCTCACGACGAGCTGGCCCGCCCAACCTCCCCAAGTGACAGCTACCGCCCGTACTGCTGGCCGAACGGAGGGGGCCATCCCATGGTGCAGTCCCCACCATGGCAGCCGACACGGGCGCAGCTGAATCAAGACCCCGACTACGTCTCCATGGCCTATTCTGACCCTTGAGCATGTCCAAGCGAACGTCGAGCCCCGGAGGATAGGCAACGGGGAGACACGCGCGTCGTCATAGATCGGCGCCATGATGACCTCCGCCAGACCGATGGGTGTAACGCCCCGAGACCGATGCGCTAGGTGTCTTCCAGTTATTCGCCATCATTGCCATGTCATTTGATTGCATTTTGCACTTTGCCATGTCGTCATATGCATTTCATCTGCATGTTTTTCAAAACTTGCATCCGTCCCGGTCTCCAAGTTCTCTCTGTTGTCCGTTCTGAGCCCAACTACACTCGCACGCACCCGCGGCACGTCTGAAACGTTATTTTATAAGTGGCATAAAATGTTCTCGGAGTGCAGTGAAAGTTGGCGTATGGTCTTGTTATAGTGTAGGTAGTCCGCCTGCCAAATTTTGTCGCATTCGGAGTCCGTTTGATAGCCCAACCGTCGGACGTTTTCGGTCTCCGAAAACCCATGTCGGGCTGCATTTCTCTTCTCTCCTCTCATCCCAACCCTCCTACACAGCCCACCTAGCCCACCTACACTACCCCTCCGACCAGAGTCGTCAAATCGTGATCGAAGGGCTCCGAACGGCCCCAAAACCCCCAACCTAGCCCCTCCTGCTGTATATGGACACCCCCTAGTCCATTATTGGCCTTCTCCCACCTTCCTCCTCAATTTCCACGCAGACCCAGCCTCCACCCGCCACTTTTCAGCGCCAGATCCGTCGTCGCCGCCACCTGAAGCTGCCAGCCATGTCGCTCCGGCCAATTGGACATCGCCACATCGCCACCTCGCGCCCTGCCATCCAATCCAGGCGCGCCACGTGACCTCCGCCTGCCACTAGCCGTCGTGGCGTGGAAGCCAATCAGGGCCCGCCGAGCCCGAAGTCCCGCCACGCTGCCCGCCACCTGCTGCTCCCGCTGCCGCGCTGCGCCGCCGCCTCCCATCTGTTTCGCCTCGACGCGCGGTGCTCGCCGCCGGATCTCCTCCTCCGCCGCCAACCACTGGCACCCCTAAGGCCTCGCCCTACCGGATCTTCTCCTCCCCACACTACCTCGCAGCTGCTCCGCCACTGACCAGCGCAGCCGCGCCCGCGCCACCTCGCCGGCGTCGTCTCCGGTCATATCCGGGCCGGCGCCGCCCGGATCCGGCGACCCAGACCTCCCCGGCGCTTCCCCGGCCATCTCCGGCCACCCTCCTCGTCGCCCACCACCACCGCCGCCGACGAGCTCACCGCTACCTCGGTCTCCGCGCCGCCAAACCCTAGACCTCTAGGTCGTTTTCCTCTCTAAGTCCCTGGATCTGCATCATATGTGTGCATCTTCATCATGACATAACTTGGTGCATGCGGCTCCGTTTTGTGTGTATCTTATATCGAAATGTTCATCTCTGAATGCTATATATGGTTGTGTAATTTACATGCATGTTACTGTTCAGATTGATGCCTTAATACTCGTTACAGAAGTGCTAAATGTTATAACCTACTGAAATTGTTATAACTTGATGATTTGTCTTTTTCATAGCATTTTGTGTGTCTATCTATTGAGAAAAATGTCAACATGTTTTAGAAGCATATTCATGCCATCTTTTCATTGGTGCAATCCATGCATATTTATGTGCACTGTGCAGACTAGCAGAGGCATGCAAAGTGATCTACTTGCTGTTTCTGATTTCAGACACTAGAGTTTTCTGCCAAGTCTGAATCTGCTACATTATGTTGCCATGTTAACTTGATGCTACGAGTGAATCCATGCATAATCTGGAGGTGTTCAGTAATGATGTTTTGAAGACCACGTTATGCTCTACCAATCCATGCCCTTGTTTGCAACTAGGGCCTGCTATACCTTATCATGACCATGCTTTAGATTTGCTAAATAATGTTGCTGTCAGTCTGTTAACAGTACAGGCCCGGAAACCGCTCAAGTGGAGCCAGCGCTAGAGGCCCGGAAACCGCTCAAGTGGTTCTGCATGCCAATCATCTTTCATGAGGAGGATCACCCTGGCCGCACGACCGCGGTAGGATGCTTGCCATTGTTGGTCTCCCCGACAATTCGCAACCGCAAGGTCACAAAGATGTTAGTGGATGGCGGGGCCGGGTTGAATTTGATTTCCCCAGCAGTTATCAGCAAGCTTCGGATAGGGGAAGAGGAGCTAGAGGTTACCAACACGTTTCAAGGAGTTAACCTCGGCAAGATCCATCCTAAAGGGAAGATTATGTTACCGGTGACGTTTGGGGTAGAACTGAACTACCGGACAGAGAAGGTTGTGTTTGATGTGGTTGATCTCCCCCTGCGTACAATGGGATTCTCGGACGCCCGGCCTTGGCCAAGTTCTGAAGGAAATATGCCCTAGAGGCAATAATAAAGTTATTATTTATTTCCTTATATCATGATAAATGTTTATTATTCATGCTAGAATTGTATTAACCGGAAACATAATACATGTGTGAATACATAAACCTACAGAGTGTCACTAGTATGCCTCTACTTGACTAGCTCGTTAATCAAAGATGGTTATGTTTCCTAACCATGAACAAGGAGTTGTTATTTGATTAACGGGATCACATCATTGGTTGAATGATCTGATTGACATGACCCATTCCATTAGCATAGCACCTGATCGTATAGTTTGTTGCTAGTGCTTTTCTTCATGACTTATACATGTTCCTATGACTATGAGATTATGCAACTCCCGCTTGCCCGAGGAACACTTTGGGTGCTACCAAACGTCACAACGAATCGGGTGATTATAAAGGTACATTACGTGTGTCTCGAAGGTACATGTTGGGTTGGCATATTTCGAGATTAGGATTTGTCATCCGATTGTCGGAAGGTATCTCTGGGCCCTCTCGGTAATACACATCACATAAGCCTTGCAAGCATTGCAACTAAATGTGTTAGTTGTGAGATGATGTATTACGGAACGAGTAAAGAGACTTGCCGGTAACGAGATTGAACTAGGTATTGAGATACCGACGATCGAATCTCGGGCAAGTAACATACCGATGACAAAGGGAACAACGTATGTTGTTATGCGGTCCGACCGATAAAGATCTTCGAGAATATGTAGGAGCCAATATGGGCATCCAGGTCCCGCTATTGGTTATTGACCGAGAGGTGTCTCGGTCATGTCTACATAGTTCTCGAACCCGTAGGGTCCGCACGCTTAACGCTTCGGCGATGTTATTATGAGTTTATATGATATTGATGTACCAAGGTTGTTCGAGTCCCGGATGAGATCACGGACATGACGAGGAGTCTCGAAATGGTCGAGACATAAAGATTGATATATTGGAAGCCTATGTTTGACTCGGAATCACTCCGGTGAAATTGGGAATTTTATCGAGTACCGGGGTTACGGAACCTCCCGGGGTCAATGGGCCTTGATGGGCCTTAGTGGGAAAGAGAAAAGGGGCCATATGCTGGCCGCAGCCTTCCCCTTCCCTAGTCCTATTAGGATTAGGAGAAGGGGTGGCGCCTCTCTCCCTTTCCCTTGGTCAAACCCTAGTTGGACTAGGATTTGGGGGAATCCTACCCTAGTAGGAGTAGGACACCCCTGGCGCCTCCCTCTGGCCGCCAGCCCTCCCTTCCCTCCTTTATATACAGGGCAGGGGCACCCCATGACACACAAGTTGATCATTGAGATCGTTCCTTAGCCGCAGCGGTGCCCCTTCCACCAAACTACACCTCAATATACCGACGCGGAGCTTAGGCGAAGCCCCGCGCCGGTGGAACATCATCATCGCCACCACGCCGTCCGGTCGACGTAAACTCTCCTCAACACTCGGCTGGATCGGAGTTCGAGGGACGCCATCGAGCTGAACGTGTGCAGAACTCGGAGGTGCCGTGACGCTCGGTACTTGGATCGGTCGGATCGTGAAGACGCACGACTATATCAACCGCGTTGTTATAACGCCTCGCTTTCGGTTCACGAGGGTACGTGGACGGACACTCTCCTCTCTTGCTATGCCATCACCATGGTCTTGCGTGATCGTAGGAAAATTTTTGAAATTACTACGCTCCCCAACAAAGGGCATCCGAGCCTGGTTTTATGCGTTGATGTCATGTGCACGAGTAGAACACAAGTGAGTTGTGGACGATACAAGTCATACCGCCTACCAGCATGTCATACTTTGGTTCAGCGGTATTGTGAGATGAAGCGGCCCGGACCGACATTACGCAGACGCTTACGCGAGACTGGTTTCACCGCCCGAGCACTCGTTGCTTAAAGGTGACCGGCGGGTGTCTGCTCTCTCACTTTAGTTGAATCGAGTGTGGCTACGCCGGTCCTTGAGAAGGTTAAACGAGTCTATTTGACGAAGTATCGCTGTGGTTTTGATGCGAGGTAAGAACGGTTCTTGCTCAGCCCGTAGCAGCCACGTAAAACTTGCAACAACAAAGTAGAGGACGCCTAACTTGTTTTTGCAGGGCATGTTGTGATGTGATATGGTCAAGACGTGATGCTATATTTCATTGTATGAGATGATCATGTTTTGTAACCGAGTTATCGCAATCGGCAGGAGCCATATGGTTGTCGCCTTATTGTATGAAATGCAACGCCATGTAATTGCTTTACTTTATCACTAAGCAGTAGCGATAGTCGAGAAGCAATAGTTGGCGAGACGACAACGATGCTACGATGGAGATCAAGGTGTCGCTACCGGTGACGATGGTGATCATGACGGTGCTTCGAGATGGAGATCACAAGCACAAGATGATGATGGCCATATCATATCACTTATATTGATTGCATGTGATGTTTATCCTTTATGCATCTTATCTTGCTTTGATTGACGGTAGCATTATAAGATGATCCTTACTAAATTATCAAGAAGTGTTCTCCCCGAGTATGCACCGCTATGAAAGTTCTTCGGCTGAGACACCACGTGATGATCGGGTGTGATAGGCTCTACGTTCAAATACAACGGTGCAAAACAGTTGCACACGCAGAATACTCAGGTTATACTTGACGAGCTATGCATATAAGATATGACCTCGAACACGGAGACCGAAAGGTCGAGCGTGAATCATATAGTAGATATGATCAACATATTGATGTTCACCATTGAAACTACTCCATCACACGTGATGATCGGTCATGGTGTAGTTGATATGGATCACGCAATCACTTAGAGAATTGGAGGGATATTTTTCTAAGTGGGAGTTCTTAAGTAATATGATTAATTGAACTTTAATTTATCATGAACTTAGTCCTGGTAGTATTTTGCAAATTATGTTGTAGATCAATAGCTCGCGTTGTTGCTTCCCTGTGTTTTCATATGTGTTCCTAGAGAAAATTGTATTGAAAGATGTTAGTAGCAAAGATGCAGATTGGATCCGTGATCTGAGGTTTATCCTCATTGCTGCGCAGAAGAATTATGTCCTTAATGCACCGCTAGGTGACAGACCTATTGCAGGAGCAGATGCGCACGTTATGAACGTTTATTAGCTCAATATGAGCAGATATGACGTTATGAACGTTTGGCCAGCTCAATATGATGACTACTTGATAGTTTAGTGCACCATGCTTAACGGCTTAGAATCGGGACTTCAAAGACGTTTTGAACGTCATGGACCATATGAGATGTTCCAGGAGTTGAAGTTAATATTTCAAGCAAATACCCGAGTTGAGAGATATGAAGTCTCCAACAAGTTCTATAGCTAAAAGATGGAGGAGAATCGCTCAACTAGTGAGCATGTGCTCAGATTGTCCGAGTACTTCAATCGCTTGAATCAAGTGGGAGTTAATCTTCCAGATAAGATAGTGATTGACAGAATTCTCTAGTCACCATCACTAAGTTAGTAGAACTTCGTGATGAACTATAGTATGCAAGGGATGACGAAAAAGATTCTCGAGCTCTTCGCGATGCTAAAATCGCGAAGGTAGAAATCAAGAAAACATCAAGTGTTGATGGTTGACAAGACCACTAGTCTCAAGGAAAATGGCAAAGGGAAGAAAGGAACTTCAAGTAGAAAGACAAGTAAGTTGTCACTCCCGCAAAGAAGCCCAAAGCTGGACCAAAGCCTGAAACTAAGTGCTTACACTGCAAAGGAAATGGTCACTCGAAGCGGAAATGCCCTGAATATTTGGTGGATAATAAGGATGGCAAAGTGAACAAAAGTATATTTGATATACAGGTTATTGATGTGTGCTTTACTAGTGTTTATAGTAGCCCCTGAGTATTTGATACTTGTTCGGTTGCTAAGATTAGTAACTCAAACAGGAGTTACGTATCAAACAGAGACTAGTTGAAGGGAAGTGACGATGAGTGTTGGAAGTAGTTCCAAGATTGATATGATCATCATCGCACACTCCCTATACTTTCGGGATTAGTGTGGAACCTAAATAAGTGTTATTTGGTGTTGAGCATAAATATGATTTGATCATGTTTATTGCAATACGGTTATTCATTTAAGTAAGAGAATAAATTGTTGTTCTGCTTACATGAATAAAACCTTATATGGTTACACACCCAATGAAAATGGTTCATTGGATCTCGATCATAGTGATACACATATTCATAATATTGAAACCAAAAGATGCAAAGTTAATAATGATAGTGCAACTTATTTGTGGCAATCGCCGTTTAGGTCATATTGGTGTAAAGCGCATGAAGAAAACTCCATCTTGATGGACTTTTGGAATCACTTGATTATGAATCATTTGATGCTTGCGAACCGTGCCTTTTGGGCAAGATGACTAAAACTCCGTTCTCCGGAACAATGGAACAAGCTCTTGACTTATTGGGAATAATACATACCGATGTATGCGATCCAATGAGTGTTGATGCTCGTGGCAAGTATCGTTATTTTCTCGACCTTCACAAGATGATTTGAGCAGATATGGGTATATCTACTTGATGAAACATAAGTCTGAAAAAGTTGAAAGGTTCAAAGAATTTCAGAGTGAAGTGGAAAATCATCGTAACAAGAAAATAAAGTTTCGCGATCTGATCGTGGAGATGAATATTTGAGTTACGAGTTTGGTCTTCAATGAAAACAATGTGGAATAGTTTCACAGCTCACGCCACCGAACACCACAACGTTATGGTGTGTCCGAACGTCGAACAGTACTTTATTATGATATGGTGCGATCTATGATGTATCTTACCGATTTACCACTATCGTTTTGGGGTTATGCATTAGAGACAGCTGCATTCACGTTTAATAGGGCAACCATCTAAACCGCTGAGATGACACCGTATGAACTATGGTTTAGCATAAACCTAAGTCGTTTCTTAAAGTTTGGAGTTGTGATGCTTATGTGAAAAGGTTTTCACCGATAAGCTCGAACCCAAATCGGAGAAGTGCGTCTTCATAGAATACCCAAAAGAAAATGTTGGGTACACCTTCTATCACAGATCCAAGGCAAGTTTTTGCTAAGATGGATCCTTTCTAGAGAAGAAGTTTCTCTCGAAAGAAGTGAGTGGGAGGAAAGTAGAACTTGATGAGGTAATTGTACCTTCTCCCTTATTGGAAAGTAGTTCATCACAAAAATCAGTTCCAAATGATTCCTACACCAATTAGTGAGGAAGTTAATGATGATGATCATGAAACTTCAGATCAAGTTGCTACCAAACCTCGTGAGGTCTTCCAGAGTAAGATCCGCACTGAGTGGTACGGTAATCCTATTCTAAAAGTCATGTTACTAGACCATGATGAACCTACGAACTATGAGGAAGCGATGATGAGCCCAGATTCGCAAAATGGTTTGAGACCATGAAATCTGAGATGGGATCCATGTATGAGAACAAAGTATGGACTTTGGTTGACTTGCCCGATGATCGGCAAGCCATTGAGAATAAATGGATCTTCAAGAGGAAGACGGACACTGATAGTAGTGTTACTATCTACAAAGCTCGACTTGTCGCAAAAAGGTTTTTGACAAGTTCAAGGTGTTGACTACAATGAGATTTTCTCAATTGTAGCGATGCTTAAGTCTGTCTCGAATCATGTTAGCAATTGCCACATTTTATGAAATCTGGCAAATGGATGTCAAAACTACATTCTTTAATGGATTTATTAAAGAAGAGTTGTATATGATGCAACCAGAAGGTTTTGTCAATCCTAAAGGAGCTAACAAAATGTGCAAGCTCCAGCGATCCATCTATGGACTGGTGCAAGCATCTCGAGTTGGAATAAACGCTTTGATAGTGTGATCAAAGCATATGGTTTTATACAGACTTTTGGAGAAGCCTGTATTTACAAGAAAGTGAGTGGGAGCACTACAGATTTCGATAAGTATATGTGAATGACATATTGTTGATCGAAATAATGTAGAATTATTCTGCAAAGCATAAAGGAGTATTTGAAAGGAGTTTTTCAAAGAAGGACCTCGGTGAAGCTGTTACATATTGAGCATCAAGATCTATAGAGATAGATCAAAGACGCTTGATAAGTTTTTCAATGAATACATACCTTGACAAGATTTTGAAGTAGTTCAAAATGGAACAGTCAAAGAAAGAGTTCTTGCCTGTGTTACAAGGTGTGAGATTGAGTAAGACTCAAAACCCGACCACGGCAGAAGATAGAAAGAGAATGAAAGTCATTCCTATGCATCAGCCATAGGTTCTATAAAGTATGTCATGTTGTGTACAGATCTATTGCATACCCTACCACTAAGATTGGCAAGGAGTGCAATAGAGATCTAGGAGTAGATCAATGGACAGCGGTCAAAATTATCCTTAGTAGAATAAGGATATGTTTCTCGATTATGGAAGTGGAAAAGGTTCTGTCGTAAAAGGTTACGCCGATGCAAGTTTTAACACTAATCTAGATGACTCTGAGTCTCAATCTAGATACATATTGAAAGTGGGAGCAATTAGCTAGAGTAGCTCCGTGCAAGAGCATTGTAGACATAGAAATTTGCAAAATACTTACGGCTCGAATGTGACAGAACCGTTGACTAAAATTATCTCACAAGCAAAACATGATCACACCTTAGTACTCTTTGGGTGTTAATCACATAGCGATGTGAACTAGATTATCGACTCTAGTAAACCCTTTGGGTGTTGGTCACATGACGATGTGAACTATGGGTGTTAATCACATATAGATGTGAACTATTGATGTTAAATCACATGGCGATGTGAACTAGATTATTGACTCTAGTGCAAGTGGGAGATCAAGGAAATATGCCCTAGAGGCAATAATAAAGTTATTATTTATTTCCTTATATCATGATAAATGTTTATTATTCATGCTAGAATTGTATTAACCGGAAACATAATACATGTGTGAATACATAAACCTACAGAGTGTCACTAGTATGCCTCTACTTGACTAGCTCGTTAATCAAAGATGGTTATGTTTCCTAACCATGAACAAGGAGTTGTTATTTGATTAACGGGATCACATCATTGGTTGAATGATCTGATTGACATGACCCATTCCATTAGCATAGCACCTGATCGTATAGTTTGTTGCTAGTGCTTTTCTTCATGACTTATACATGTTCCTATGACTATGAGATTATGCAACTCCCGTTTGCCCGAGGAACACTTTGGTGCTACCAAACGTCACAACGAATCGGGTGATTATAAAGGTACATTAGGTGTCTCCAAGGTACATGTTGGGTTGGCATATTTCGAGATTAGGATTTGTCACTCCGATTGTCGGAAAGGTATCTCTGGGCCCTCTCGGTAATACACATCACATAAGCCTTGCAAGCATTGCAACTAAATGTGTTAGTTGTGAGATGATGTATTACGGAACGAGTAAAGAGACTTGCCGGTAACGAGATTGAACTAGGTATTGAGATACCGACGATCGAATCTCGGGCAAGTAACATACCGATGACAAAGGGAACAACGTATGTTGTTATGCGGTCTGACCGATAAAGATCTTCGTAGAATATGTAGGAGCCAATATGGGCATCCAGGTCCCGCTATTGGTTATTGACCAGAGAGGTGTCTCGGTCATGTCTACATAGTTCTCGAACCCGTAGGGTCCGCACGCTTAACGCTTCGATGATAGTTATTATGAGTTTATATGATATTGATGTACCAAGGTTGTTCGAGTCCCGGATGAGATCACGGACATGACGAGGAGTCTCGAAATGGTCGAGACATAAAGATTGATATATTGAAGCCTATGTTTGACTCGGAATCACTCCGGGTGAAATTGGGAATTTTTCGAGTACCGGGGTTACGGAACCTCCCGGGGGTCAATGGGCCTTGATGGGCCTTAGTGGGAAAAGAAAAGGGGCCATATGCTGGCCGCAGCCTTCCCCTTCCCTAGTCCTATTAGGATTAGGAGAGGGGTGGCGCCTCTCTCCCTTTCCCTTGGTCAAACCCTAGTTGGACTAGGATTTGGGGGAATCCTACTCCTAGTAGGAGTAGGACACCTGGCGCCTCCCCTCCTGGCCGGCCAGCCCTCCCTTCCCTCCTTTATATACAAAGGGGGCACCCCATGACACACAAGTTGATCATTGAGATCGTTCCTTAGCCGTGTGCGGTGCCCCTTCCACCAAACTACACCTCGAATATACCGACGCGGAGCTTAGGCGGAAGCCCTGCGCCGGTGGAACATCATCATCGCCACCACGCCGTCAGGTTGACAAAACTCTCCCTCAACACTCGGCTGGATCGGAGTTCGAGGGACGCCATCGAGCTGAACGTGTGCGAGAACTCGGAGGTGCCGACGCTCGGTACTTGGATCGGTCGGATCGTGAAGACGACGACTATATCAACAGCGTTGTTATAACGCTTCGCTTTCGGTCTCACGAGGGTACGTGGACGGACACTCTCCCCTCTCGTTGCTATGCCATCACCATGGTCTTGCGTGATCGTAGGAAATTTTTTGAAATTACTACGTTCCCCAACAAGTTCATGGCAGCATCCCACTATGCTTATAACACTCTGAAGATGCCTGGGCCACTGGGAGTCATCACTATCCCATCAGATGAGAAGGATGCAATTATCTGTGTGGACAAGATGTACCGGGATGCAGTCGCAGCAGAGGTTGCAGCAGCAACAGCTCCCGCCAAGGAAAGCAAAGGAAAGAAAAGGGATTGTAGGACCCCCGACAGGGAGTCTGGCAAGCGTGCCCCCTCCGAGTGCACGACACCCGTTGACGACGTGTCGGAGTGTTCCAACAGCAAGAGATCCAAGGTTGGTGCACCTCATGTGAAGAAGGTCCCGACAGGGCTGGCTGGCGTTGATGGTACTTTCACCATCAGCACCACCCTTGATGAAAAATACGTAAGCGCGCTCGTTGCCTTCCTGCAGGCGAATATCGATGTGTTTGCCTGGCCTATGAAGCAGAAAGTACGGAAGCAGGGCTTGGAAATCGAGCACCACCTTGCTGTCTGCCCACATGCCCAACCTATGAAGCAGAAAGTATGGAAGCAGGGCTTGGAAAGGTAGCAGTTCATTGCCGAGGAAATCAAGAAACTGGAGGCAGCTGGTTTGGTCAGAGGAGTACTGCATCCTACATGGTTAGCAAATCCATTGGTAGTCCTGAAGGCTAATGGGTAATGCAGGCTTTGCATTGATTTCACAGATCTCAACAAGGCTTGCCCGAAGGACCCATTTCCCTTGCCACGTATTGACCAGATTGTGGATTCCACTTTAGGGTTTGATTTGCTCTCCTTTCTGGACGTGTATTCCGGATATCACCAGATCTTCATGTCCAAAGAAGATGAAGAGAAGACATCGTTCATCACTCCATGTGGTACGTACTGCTTTGTCCGCATGTCATTCGGACTATAGAGTGACGGGTCCACTTTTGCAAGGGTAGTTCAAATTGGTTTTGAGCCACAGTTACACAGAAACGTAGAAGCTTTATGGATGATATCATGGTGAAAACCAAGGATAAGACCCTCTTATCCAGGATTTAGAGGAGACAATTGCTAATCTGCGCAAGATCAATTTGAAGTTTAATCCGGAGAAGTTTGTGTTTGGTGTCCCCTCCAGCAAGCTGCTTGGTTTATTTGTGTCCCATCGAGGGATCGAAGCTAACCCCGACAAGATAAAATCCATCGAGCAAATCCAAGCACCAAGGACAGTTAAGGATGTGAGGCGCTTGACGGGATGCGTTGCCACACTAAGAAGATTCATTTCCAAGTCTGCCGAGCGTGCCCTGCCGTTCTTTAAAATTTTGAAGAAGGCAGGGCCTATGAAGTGGACCCCGGAAGTAGATGCAGATCTGTAGGAGTTGAAGGCCTACCTATCATGTGTGCCTACCTTGGTTGCACCCAAACCCCAAGATCCATTGTTGCTATACTTGGCGGCAACCAACCAAGTGGTCAGTGCGGCCTTGGTAGCACAGCAAGAAGTGGATGAAGCAGAAAGTGGGTAGATAACGACAAGGTCAGAAAAGGATCAGAGAAGCAATGAGCACGGCGACAAGATATGCAACCCCAAGGACGCGGCAAGGAAGAAAGAGGTGCAGTGCCCAGTGTACTTCGTCAGCTCCTTGTTACAAGGGGCTAGATCGAGGTACTCTGGTGTGCAAAAAATGATCTTTGGTCTCATTATGGCCTCAAGGAAACTGCGCCACTACTTCCAAGCCCATGAGATCATGGTTGTCACTCATTTTCTATTGCAAAGGATACTACGAAACCCTGAGGCTACCGGTAGAATAGTGGAATGGGCTTTGGAGTTATCCAGCTTTGGTTTAAAGTATGAGAGCATGTCAACTATTCAGAGTAGGGCGCTGGCAAAGTTTATTGCAGAATGGACGCCAACCCATGACGAGGAAGTGACAGAGACAGCTATCCCCGGCAAGGAATCACCCCAATAATGGATTACGTATTTTGATGGTGCTTTTTCCCTACAAGGCGCAGGGGCTGGAGTGCTTCTTGTTGCCCCCTCCGGGGAGCACTTGAAGTATGTCGTCCAAATGCACTTTGCCTGGGAAGAAGCCACCAACAATACAGCTAAGTATGAAGGTCTCCTTGCCGGGCTCAGAATTGCAGCTGAATTGGGAATCAATAAGCTGATCATAAGAGGAGATTCACAACTTGTGGTGAGACAAGTAAACAAGGATTATCAAAGCCCATTGATGGAAGCATACATCAAGGAAGTAAGGAGATTAGAGGAGCACTTTGACGGGTTGCAAACAGAGCACGTACCCCGTGCGGAAAACAACATAGCTAATCACCTATCAAAGTGTGTTGGGCAAAAGCTTCCTGTGGAACCAGGAACTTTTGTTCTCCGTCTCACTCAGCCTTGTGTATCACCAGCCACACTGGCCCGAAAAAGGAGAAAGTTGGACTACGGTAAGCCTCTCCCGGTCGAGCTGTCCGCTCCCGGCAGAGACCCTGCCGGAAACAACTCCTCACAGCCTACCAAACCACCCCCTCCAGCCGGGCCCATGGACCCTGCGGACGAGGCTAGTGCTCCCACAGTAGAGGAGGTGCCGCTAGTCCTCGTTGTCGAGCCCTAGGCTCCAACTTGGGCAAGGCACATCGCCCGCTTCCTCCAAACTGGAGAACTTCCCGGCGACCAAGATGGAGCTGATAAAGTAGCCTGGAGGTCCAGTATGTATCAGTCTGTCGATGACACTCTGTATAGAAGGAGGCCCAACAGTGTGAAATTAAAGTATGTCTGCCGGGAGGATGGAAAGTAACTGTTGGCTGAGATTCACAGAGGAATGTGCGGCTCACACATTGGATCAAGGGCATTAGTTGGGAAAGCATTCCGGCAAGGATTCTATTGGCCCACAGGCCACCAAGATGCGGTCGAGCTCGTCATGACATGTGAAGCCTGCCAGTTCCATTCCAAGAGAACACACCTGCCTGCCCAAGCCCTTGAGAAAATCCCTTTATCATGGCCATTTTTGGTCTGGGGGCTCGATATCCTCGGCCCCTTACCCCAAGCAATCGGGGGATTTGAATTCTTATTCGTCGCTATCGACAACTTTACAAAGTGGCCGGAAGTGACTGCCGTGAGAAAGGTGACTGCTCAGTCGGCAATCAAGTTCTTGAAAGAATTGGTGTGTCGTTTTGGATTTTTGGCAAGGATCATCACCGTCAACGGCACCCAATTTACGAGCCACACCTTTAGGTGCAAGATCTCATTCGCCTTTGTGGCACACCCCCGGAGCAAATGGACAAGATGAGAGGGCGAACGTTGAAGTGCTACGTGGACTCAAGACAAGAACTTTCGATACGCTGTAGAAGCACGGCAGGCGGTGGATCGAGGAGCTGCCGGTAGTTCTCTGGTCGCTCAGAACGACACCTAACCAAGCTACCGGGCAGACTCCCTTCTCCCTGGTATATGGGGCAGAAGTAGTTATGCCCACAGAACTCATTTACAGGTCCCCTCGAATGCTTGCCTATGATGAAGTAGCGCAAGATCAGCACCAGCGTGATGACGCTGTGCTACTCGAGGAGAACCGTCTCCGGGCTGCTACGCGTGCTGCACAGTACCACCAAGCCCTGTGTCGCTATCACAACCGCAGGGTTCATGCCCGGTGTTTTGTGGAAGGTGACCTTGTCCTTTAGCGTGTTCAGTCCACCGAGGGTACAAACAAGTTGTTACCGAAGTGGGAAGGCTCTTACCGGGTGGTACGAGTCACCAGACCCGGCACAGTCTGTCTGGAGACTGGAGATGGCACTCAGTTGCAAAATTCATGGAATATTGAGCATCTCCGCAAGTATTACCCGTAAGGTACAAGGCTGTCGGGCACTGCCCGGCAACCACCCTTTTGTACAGGCCTTGCCTCAGCTGCATGCAACCCCTTGTACAAAGCCGGGGCGACAACCCCGTGCAAGAGAAAATAAAGAAGCGTTGTAGGGGGCCCCAACTAAGATTGCAAGCATGCATGAGCACACCATGATCACTGCATAAGAATTTCATGAGCATTTGCATATGCATATAGATAGGATTGCATCCTGCATTCATTCTCATCTACATGGAGTTGCAGGTTCCTGCCGTGAACTTGGCTTCGACAAGGGACGAGAAGATTGCACGGCACAGTGATCCCAGACAAGCCAAACAGATAAGTTTTACCTCTTGTTCATTAGTGTTCTGTAAAGCTATATCTTTGCATGAGAAAACCTCGCCTCTCTTTTGAAACTTAGGTGCTCCTATCCAAGACTCGAACGTTTCTTCAGTCTGGATGGTCGCAGTAGCCTTCAGTAAAAAGGAGCTGGCGGGGGGCTGGCCCCTCTATCTGTTTCCCGGCGGACGTAGCTCTCCGGCAGACAAAGAGGGTGCCGGCAGGATATCCTGCCAGGGAAAACTCGTTTATTTTTATTAAAGAGGCACTCCACCTCTGCATGGAAATACACATGCATGGGTTCCCAGCAAGGTTCATCTTTTTCATTAATATGCTAATACAAGTACAAGCATTATAGAACACAAAGATAGACTTGAGAGATTACATTATTTGAATTAAAATTTGGTCATTGCCTACCAGTTTAAGATTGAAAAAACATAAGTGCCCCATTACGCCTTTGCCCCTGTCCATCTCCTACAGGAAGAGGTCGAAGGGGCTGGAGGCAGGCATAGCTGGGATTTGGCGCCTCCCCAGGATCACGACGACGCCACTCCCCAGCAAGGAGGAAGAAACCGGAGGGTAGGTGTGGATGGTGACGCTACCGGAGGACCAGATGGGAGGCACGGAGTCACCAGGGAACATGACTCGTCGGAATGGACGTCCCCGTTCTTGACGCTTCATGGGTTGCCGCTGCCGTCCGCATCACTACGACCCGAAGACCTCGGCATGACCACCACGCCGGACACCATGCTCTCTAAACCCTTCCACAGAGAGCATGGTCGTCCCCGGGAGCCCTGACGTTGGAAGTCACCGCACGCCCTGAAGACATGTGAGAAAGCAAGGAGCCTTCCTGTTTGACGAGAAGACCGCGCCCAGGAGGAGCCAGATTCGCCCCCATTAGCGGCGAATCTCTCCTACGGCTCCTCCCTGATGCCGCAAAAGGAAGAAGAATTGGGAGCAGTCAACTACCACGTGCCGTGCCCATCTCGAGCCGCGACATGGTGTTGGTCGCGTCCCCTCCCACTGAAGTCAAGGCCACGGGCGACCCGGCGGCAAGCTCGCCAGGGTTTCCACTCCTGGCGTCAGCGCCGCACCGCCCAAACCTTTCTCTCAGATCCAAAGGAGATCCCAAGGAGCCCCGGGCTCTTCTTTTCAACATCGCCGGCGGAAGCAGAGAACAAGGGAAGAAGAAGGAGAATGCACAGATCGATGACTCCGCCCTCCTCCGCCCCTCCCTTTTATAGGTCGGGCGTGGAAGGGCAGCTACTCCATCAACAGGTGACCACCGCCCTCCTCCGCCAATTCAAGGCGGGCGGATCCTCTCCAAGATGCTCTCCCGCGCCACGCGCGTTCGTTACCTACCCCGCGTGATGCATGCAACATACGTAGCCAAGGATATGGGCACACTATGGGAAGAGTAAATAGGCAGTTTCTACCCCATGCATTAAAATCATTCACAGGCCATCACTGGAGCACTCCCACCACTATTGGCTTTACACCAGGCGCGGGGACAACCGAAACTGGCCTGAAGTCAAGGATAATGAAGCAGCAATGGAAACCTCAAGGGCCCAACCCCTTCAGCAACCCTACCTATGCACTTATTAGGCCCTACCCCGATGATGCTCAGCAGTGTGTTCGGGGCAGGCCTGGGGGCTTCTATCGGAGCAACAAATCCTGGGTCTGTTGCCCAGACTGTGCACAGGCGTGGGAACGAGATTAAAGCACCAACCCAAGTCAGAGATTGAAGGACACAAAGATTTGAAGAACCAACATGCAGTTCAGAGGGACCAAGCTCAAGCCATAGGATCATGATATCGGCAAGAGAAGGGCCTCCCTTGCCAAGCAGGCGAGTCCGGCAAGGGGCGAGGCCACCACCAGAAGCAGGCAACAAAGGCACCCCGGCAAGGTCTGTCGGGGCTCGCGGGGGCAAAACCACCCCACCAACCACTCAAGCGCGACCCACGTCGTCAATCCGTGTGGTGTCAAGCCACAAGGTGATTAACTGGTAGCCATTCGCCACATGGCAGCCATTTCCTACAGAAGAAACCCACATATGATACCTGTCCTGTGGCGTGTCAAGAGAACAGATGCAGAGCTGGCAAGATTGCCCGACAAGCCTTGCCGGGAAACTAGTGATGTGACACTAAGCGGTGCATTTAATGCACCCTGTTAGCCCGCAGAGTTAGGTATGATAGCACTGTTTGCTATCATATAAGTGGACAATGACTACTTTTCCATTGTGGTGACCCCTTAATCTATAAAAGGAGGCCCATGGCTCCCGTAGGAAGGGTTGGAAAGTTGACGAACCCACACCACTATACGCGCGTAGTCGTTGTTGCCCTACGGCATCCCCTGCCGGGCAAGTGTACTGCGCTTCACGATCCCCACTCCACCATCAATCCACTAAAGCAGGAGTAGGGTCTTACACCTCGAGGCGGCCCGAACCTGGGTAAATTGCTTGTGTGCTCTATGTCGTGCTGCCGTGCGCTGGTCTGCTCTTTGTGCAATGCGACGTCCCCCTGCCGAACCAGCAAGGGACCTCCTGGTCCCATAGGTGGCCATCGATATCCCGTGATAGTCAGCGCCGCGTCACGAGCAGCCGTGGCCATGCTAGCCACCTTCCTGTCCTCCTCGGCGGCGACCTCGGCCTGGCCCCAGGCTGCCCTGATGGTTGAGTCGGCCTGGAGCCACCCCGAGACCAGCCCCAGGCGCCCCTTTGCCATGCGCCAGTCAGCGCCCTGAAGGTCAACCCGGAGCCGGTCCAGCACCGCGAAGGCATCCTCCGGAGCGCTGTGCATAGCGAAGGAGCCATGGCCCGCCAGCGTGACAGCTTGGGGAGTAGGTGGCACCTACGCCTGGGCCGGCGAAGCAACAATGGCAAGGACGACAGGGGGCTCCGGATCCCTCAGACCCTCGGCAGGTGCGCTGAAGACGAGCGCCTCTAGAGTTGGCTTGAAAACAGGGGTGACCTTCTCGTGAGGTTGGACCCCCGAGCCTCGAGAGGCCAACTCCGTCATAGGTGGACGCGAGGCGGCCTCCTCTTCCAACACCAGAGTCATTGTGGCCGCGGCTGGCCGCTTGGCCTCGGCGGCCCTGGCCTCCTCCTTCTTCCTCTTCAGCACGGGCTGCATCCTGGCCACCAGGAGGAGGGTGTCGTGAGCACGGCACAAAAGATGAGGAGCACAAACAAGGTGAAACACTTACTCATCATCAGCAATGTACGCTCCCCTCTTGGCTAGAAGCGCGGCGCCACCGAGCTTCTTGGGCACGAGCTTCGCCGCGCTCTGAGGAGCGGACGAGCGCGCTACGACCGGCTCGACGACGGCGGTAGACGATGACAATGCGGAGGCGTTGCCCCGGGAAAGCGACGCCGTGGGCGATGCCGTCCCGCCCTTCTTCAGGGCCCCCTACTTCAGCCTCCTCAGGGGGGTGCCCCCGGAACTCGTGGCAACCCTGGTGGAGCGCGACGACCCCTCGGCCAGGAACTCACCGGCATCGTCATCGTCGGAGAGTGTCGGGGAGGCTGATCGTTCCCATGAACACCTATGGGACCGAGTCCCTTGTGGTTCAGTGGGGGGGGGGGGCGGAGAATGCACAAAGAGCAGATCGAGGCGATGCACACGAGCAGTTTACCCAGCCTTCGAGCTCTCGGAGAGATAATACTCCTCTTGCTGCTTGATTGATTGTATTGTGTTCTTGCTAGGGAGCAATGAGAGCTACAAAACCTAGCCTGAGTGAGTGTGGTCTCGTATGAGTCGAATGAACCGAACGAGCCGAACCCTTTCTATGTTGCACGGGCCTCCTTTTATAGGCTCAAGGGTCACCACAGGTGGCAAAAGTAGATGAGGGTACAAATGGAAAAACAGTAGTTGGTACACCAACATGCGATGTATAGTGCACTATACCTAACTCGATGGCAAGGGACAAGAGTAATAATGCCCGCCCCTCGCCGCCTAAACAAAGGCAACAGGACCGCAAGCGCGCCACCGCTTGCCACGATGGTAGCTTGTCGCCGCTTATCGCTGCTCCCCGCTGGCTGCACAACCCATTGACACGCTGTGTTCGGAATAGCCCCATGGCGACATCGCTGGCGGATGAGCTGGAGCGGAGATGAAGAGAGGTTGCTGCGCTGCTGAATCCTTGTCGCGCTTGGGAGCTTGTCGATCACCAAGCCTTCCCGGCAAGCTCCTCTTGCCGGGGTCTTGTTTCCTTCGTGCCTTGAGTGGCCTTCCCGGCAAGCTCCTCTTGCCGGGGCCTTGATTACTTTGTTCTTGAATGGCTCCAAAGGAGCCATGAGGACCTTGGCGGTCACTAGGCCAGCCCTCGCCGCTGGGTGCTGCAATCGCCGTGCACGAAGTTCGGGATACTAGGGTACCCTACTCTAGTACACCGACAGAGCCCCGGCTGGGCACACACGGCGCCGAGCTCTGTTGGGCCAGGCCCAAAACAGTGCACGGGCACGCGCGGCCTAGATTACGCCATTACTCGCCCCGGACCCACCACGTCCCGCATGAACGGCACGCGCCGGACGTGGCGTCGTTGGGGAGATCGTGGGGGCTTTCTTTAATTGGAAAATCGGAACGTCCGCCCCCCTCTCCCGCCTTATAAGCAGGGGAAACAGGGGCAAGACGCCCACCTTGCCATTGCTGTCACATCAAGAAAACCACCGCCGCCCCCCTTCTTCTCAAGTCCAAAGAGAGCGACGCTCCGCCCCCTCCATTGCCACCGGCGCCATTAACGCTGGCCGACCTCCTCCACCACCTCCCCCCATGGCTCCGAAAGCCGACAAGGGGAAAGGCGTGAAATCGGCCGAGGAGCAGCGGCTCGCGGCGCTGCGGAAGGAGCGGGCCATCTTCGACCCCCTACTCGACGCAAAGGAGTTGCGAGAGCTGTATTACCTCTTCTGGTCGACGGAGATGCGGGCGCACCCGCGCACGAGGGTGATCTCCGCCGCCACATCCGAGAAGGTTTCCGTCGGGTACCCCTTCTTTGCGCTTTTCTTCCACTGCGGGCTCTGCCCACCTTTTTCTGAATTCTTTTGCGACGTCATGAACACATATGGCCTCCGCCCCCTTGATTTCACCCCCAACGCTGTCCTGACCATGGCGGTTTTCGCACACCTCTGCGAGAACTTTGTCGGAGTCCACCCAAATGTAGCTCTCTTCCGCCACTACTTCATGCCCCGCGTAGAGAGAGGAGAGCCGCTTGCCGGAGGGATTGCATGGATCTCCAGGATCGGCAAGAAAGAAGCATATCTTGACGGAGAGCTGCGCAACAAGTGGGAGGAGTGGAGAGCCGATTGGTGTTGGATCATAGAGGAGAACCCGCAGCCTTTCACTGCCCTGCGCCAAACTCCCATAGTGCGCGGCAACGATTGGAGCAACTTGGCGCCAGAGGATGCCAAGTTGAAGATTGCCGTGACTCGGATCTTGCGCCTCAGGCATGCCGGGCTTACCAGAGGAGCTGTTGGCGCTGGATTTTCTTCGCCGCCGCATTGCGCCTTGCAGGAGAGGAGGAGGCCTGCTTGGGAGTTCCAAACGCGGCGGACATCATGAGGCTGCGTCCGGGCCTCAACCGAACTTCACCGTCTTGGAGCTGGATGCCATGCCGCGGAGCTGTTCAAGCTCGATGCAGATCACCCGAGTGGTTCATGTTGCCGAGGGAGTCGTGCCTTTGTGCAACAACTGCCGCTGACCGCATCCGCGCGATGATGCCCAGCGATTCCCATGGAATCGCTCCAACTTGGCAGGAGCCCGCCGACGACATCGTGCAGCAGTTCTTCGACAACTTGGAAGAAGTGCCGATCTGTGCCGACGAGCAGAAGTGGCTCACTCGCGACACCACCGAGCAAGAGATGGCGCGCATCGCCACAAGGTTGGAGGAGGCGGCAGAAGCTGCTGTCGCTGGCGTGTTTGGGTTCACCGTGGAGGAGGCAGAGGCAGCCGAGGCGGCAAGCCTTGCCGATCGAGAGGAGTTCGCCAGCGAGGAGGAGCAGGCCGAGCCCGAAGCTGAGCCGAACGAGCCTGCCGGGGGCGCCTCCCCTCCGCCTTCAAGTATCTTGCCGCCGGAGGAGCCCACGGCCCCGCCAAGAAGACGCCTCCGCAAGACCGGAGCAGTGGCGGGGCGGCAGACGGGCCAACAGCCGCCTCGCCGCCCGACGCGCTCCACCGCGGCAAGCACTGTTGCTGCTGGAGCGCCTCATGCCACAAAGAACAGGAGCGGGCCTTCGAACCATCGCCCCGCACCCGCCAAGCGTCTCGAGGATCCTACTCCTCCAGCTCGTCGCACCGGAGCGGAATTTGACTTCTCCGCTCTCAGCTCCGAGGAGGAAGAAGAAGAAGAGTAAGATCTTGTCGCTGCTACTTGTAATTCTTCAATTTCTGCTTTATCTTGTATCCGACTTGCTTCATTCGAGCTCTTTCCTTTTCAGGATCTTTGGCTCGGAGGCGTCGAAAAGAGCCAAGACTCCGTGGTGGTGATCGAAGACTTAATCTCCCGTGGGCTGTGGAGGCACGTTTGAGACCCTGTTGCGGATCCGCATCCCTTCCTAAGCAGCCCCAAAGACAGCCCCCGCCGTAAGTGTTTGGATTATCTCTTACGGTTCGGTGTGCATGGGTGCTCCTTCTTTACTGATATCTGACTTGTTGATTTGTGTAGGAGCAGAGCAGCCTCATCAGGAGGCCCCGGAAGTCACCCCCGAAGTTCTGTCTGCTTCAACCACGCCGCCGAGGGAGAATTCTCCGGCAAGGGAGCGCTCTCCGGCAAGGGAGGCCTCTCCGACAAGGGGAGCTTCTCCGACAAGGGGCAGCGCCGACGACCCTCCGGTGGTGGAGACCGCGGCTACAGATCCCATTGCAGGTAATCTTCTTGACTGAAAATTTCCCTTGGGTTCTTTTTCTTCTGTTCTTCTTTTTGAACATTTGGCTTGACTATTCTCTCTTTTTCTGATCGTCAGATCCATCTGCCGGAGAACCGATGGAGACTGAGGTTGCCGGCGAGGAGGACGCGCGCGGCAACAATGACGACGCCGCCAACATGGAAGAAGAGGATGGCGCCGATGGGTCCGCCGGCGAGGAGGCCACCAAGGCTGCTGGCGCAGAGGCTGGGAGGGGCAGTGATCGCATCGACGCCCCGAGGGCCGCAGGAGCGCCAAGCGCCACGCCGACCGCCGATCCCCGTCACCGATGCAGCGCCAGTTCAAGAGCCCCAGCCAGTGCCTACGAAGGCCGGGCGACGGTGTCTTCATCAAGCTTCCATGGGCGCCGAGCTCCGGCGCCCGGTCGAGGAGAGACCTTCTCGTGGAGCTGCTCGCCTCCACTGGGCTGTCATCGTTAACGCGCCAAGCAGCAGCGATGGCGAGTTCGAGGAGGAGCAGCTGCTGAAGAAGCTGCTGCCGCTCTACCGCGCCCGACAAGCTAAGCTGGAGTCGCGGAAGCACTTGTCGCGAGGGCGGAGCTGACATGGAGAAGCGCCGCAGAAGAGCTCCGCGCGCCAACAAAGAAACTCTCCGGACGCGTGGTAAGCGCGGGAGCAACTTGTCGAGGCGCCACGGCCTTCATCCCGGAGAAGGCCGAGGTCGAGGAGCAGCAAAGGCTTGCCGCGAGAAGCTCTTCTGCGAAGAAAGTGAGCTAAGCGCAGCGGAAGATCAACCTCGATAGCTATGAGGAAGATCTTGCGCGGCGCGAGCAATCAATTGGCGGAGCACTCAAGGAGGCAAAGGACGCCGCCGCAGCTGCCGAGGCCGCCAAGAAGGAATTGGAGACGGGGGTGGCGCAGCTGGAGGCCACCCTCCAGAAGAGCGACAAGGAGGTCACCGGGCTGAAGCGCGAGCGCGAGAAGGACGCCTATACTCTTGGCGAGTTGCAGGGTCGTTTCGCTGAGAAGATCAAAGAGCTCGACGCCGCCAAGGACTGCAAGGCGGATCTTGAACTGAAGCTGGCTACCCTGACGGAGACGCTGGACGGCGCCAAGGAGCGGGAAGTGGGTTTGCTGGAGAAGATCAAGGCCAATGAGGAGCTGCTGGCGAATGCCGCGACTGCCCAGGATACCCTCAGGGAGAGCGTGATGCACTGGACAGAGGGTCTTGTGGACACTGCCGCCGCCATCCACAATGAGCTGATGGAGCTGGGGATGGTGGATCTTGGGTACTCCACCGACGAGAGCCTTCAACCCAGCGCCAAGCTCAGCCTGTTCTTCAAGGGCATGTTGACGGGTCTCCAGCGGCTCCGGGAGGAGATCCCAAAGCAGCTGGCCGACGAGTCGCGCAAAATCTGCGCCGGGGCTCTCCAGAAGGTGCTGATGAAGGTGGCCTTCCGCAATCCAGGCATCAGCTTCGCCAACGTCCTCAAGTCCCTGCCTCCAACTGTTGATGTTGAAGCGCTCAAGGCCCTTGTCGCACCCATCGTGGACAGGGTGAGCAGAGTCAAGAGGCTCGATGGCGACCGCGTGGACTAGGCCGCCAAGTTTATCTTTCCCTTGTCGCTGCAGATCATGTTTAGGAGAACAATCTATTAGATCTGCGACAAGTTATTTTGTAATATACTCTATCTTAGGCAACGATTGCAATGTTATTTCCTTTACTTGATTCCTTCCTTTGTATGCTTGTGCCTTACGCATTTAGGGAACTTGTCAAGTGGGCACCTTTGTCATGAAGACTGAAAGTGGAACATCAGCAGCCTCGCTAGCGATGCCGCCTCGACAAACAACCATGTCGCAAGTAGTTGCAGCACACTTAAGTTGTTGAGCGGACTCGAAACAAAGTAAGGGCGCAAACTAGCCGCGAGTTGGTTCCTCCGCGCACAGGTTTTCCATACAAAGTACTATCATTCGAGGAAAATAACTTTAAAAATTTAAAAACTGATTGCTTAAACTTAGCATCTTACCTTTTCTTTCGTTTGCTTCCCGGCAAGGCGATACTTCCTCGAGCGACACTTGGTGGCCCACACCATTATCTTCTCCTTCCCCCCCGGTTAACTTGTGGGTGGATGAACCTTCCTCTTTTTTGAGAAGAAAGAAGAGAAAATAAAGTTATGGAGCCTTGTGGCTCGTTATTGCTTACCGGGTGTAGATGTTGTACAAAATGTCAGATAATACATGCAAATTAATGATGAAAGCATGAAATTGACAAGTTGTGCGTAACACATGAACTTTACTGATGCACGGGGTCTGCGCCCGGCTTTGTACAAAGGATTACATGCAACATCGGCAAGACTTGTACAAAAGGGTGGTTCGGAACAGGTTCGAATCGCGCCTCTATGGGTAAAACTTACGAAGATGCTCTATGTTCCAGGAGTTGCTCACCGAACGCCATCTTGGTCTCTAAGCGGACAGCGCCAGCCTAGTGACTCGTTTCACCCGATAAGGGCCTTCCCCACGGCGTCAACTTGTTGGAATTCTTGGCGGACTGAACGCGCCAAGAACAAGGTCACCTTCCTCGAAGCTTCGGCATTAACTGCGGCTATGGTAGCGGCGCAAAGCTTGCTGGTAACGAGCAGCTCGTGACAAAGAGCTGAAGACGATCCTCCTCGAGGAGCAGTAGCGTCATCTTGTCGCAGCTGCTCTTCCTCAAGCTCATCATAAGCGTAGTACCGAGGTGACCCGTATATGAGTTCCGTGGGGAGAACTGCCTCTGCTCCATAGACTAGAGCAAAAAGGTGTCGGCCGATGGCTCGATTTGGCGTCGCTCGATCGACCAAAGAACCACGGCAGCTCCTCAATCCATTTCTTCCGCACTTGTGCAGTCGTCGAAAGTTCGGTCTTGAGTCCTCGCAGCACTTCAGCATTTGCCCTCTCGCTTGACCG
Source organism: Aegilops longissima (assembly GCA_021605205.1). Classification (NCBI taxonomy): domain Eukaryota; kingdom Viridiplantae; phylum Streptophyta; class Magnoliopsida; order Poales; family Poaceae; genus Aegilops; species Aegilops longissima. The sequence continues at coordinate 298,736,966 of CM038677.1, forward strand.
CTGCTTCCCGGATGAGCAACGAAGCAAAGCAGATCTTGGCGCCAAGATCTTGGACGTCGCATGAAGGTGCGACTTCGTGAATTGGGTGCCGTTGTCGGTGATGATCCGGTTAGGAATCCCAAACGGCAAACAATTGACTGAAGAACTTGATACCGACCGTGTCTGTCACCTTCCTCATCGCTTCCACTTCGCCACTTTGTGAACTTGTCGATTGGCGCATAAGTACTCAAAGCCCCGACAACTCGGGGAAGGGGCCGAGGATGTCGAGCCCCGGACCGAAAATGGCGAGGATAAAGGGATTGTCTGGAGAGCTTGAGCTGGTTGGTGTATCTGATTTGAATGGAACCGCACGCTTCACACTTGGTTACTTGTGCGGTTGCATCCGGAGGCTGTCGGCGAAGAAACCTTGCCGGAAAGCTTTGCGGCAAGTGCTCTTGCGCCAATGTGGTGACCACATATGCCTCCGTGTATCTCGCCAACAGCTTACATCCATCTTCGAAGAATACACTTCAATTTCACACCGCTGAGTCTTCTTACATGCAGTGATGTTGTCGACGAACTGGTACATACTTGACTGCCGGGCTACTCTTTACGCTTCTTCTTGCTCTTCGGGAAGTTCTCCTATCTGAAGGAAGTGGACGATCTGCTGCGCCCATGTTGGAGCTTGCGGCTCGACAACAAGGACTAAAGGCACATCTGCCGCTGCGGGAACATCAGCTTCTACGGCAAGAACCTGCGGCTCAGCCGGAGCTTGATGATCCTCGACAAGCTTACCGGAGCAAAACTTATCGGGAGCGTCTGCTTCAACGAAACAAACCCTAGGGCTTGTCGGAGCAGACTGCTCCTCAGCGATATCTGCGTTGATTTTGGGGACCTTCTTGGCGGCGGCTTCAGGGAGCTCTGCCGGAAAGTAGTCACCGGAAACCAACTTCCTCTTCTTGTTCTGTCCGGTTGATGGTGTTACAGTTGGTTGAGTCAGCTTGAGCACAAATGTTACCGGCAACGTGATCTTCCCTTTCGGCTTGCTCCTTCCTGGGTTGATTCCTTGGAAAGTGCCAGGCTCTTCGAGCTCGCTGTCAGGGATCTGAAGCTTCTAGAGCACTGCAGAGGAGATCAGATTCAAGCCGGCCCCGCCGTCAACCAACATCTTAGTGACCTTGAGGTTGCGGATAGTTGGTGAGACCAACATCGGCAAGCACCCGACCGCAGTTATGCGATCAGGGTGGTCCTCAATATCAAAGATGATGGCCGTGCTGGACCACTTCAGAGGCCTGCGTGACTCTACGGATGGTTCTGCTGCATTAACCTCCCGCGTCCATTGTTTGAGTTGGCGGTGTGAGGTATGTAGAGAAGCACCACCGTCAACGCAGAGGACCTCCGTTGCATTCTGAAACTCCTGCTCATCAGCTTCATCGTCTTCCATATCTTCATCGTCATCGTCGTCTTCATCCTTGTCGCGGCCACGGGGAGGTCTGTCTCCTTGCCGCTGCTTAGCCTTGTTGCCGGCGTCCTCCCGCCGGTCTTCTTGCTAGCTGCCGCAGCACCTTCCTGGGCCTTCTCCTTGTCTCGCCACCTGGTACTCAGCCCTCTGCTGTTCAACAAGCTGCTCGACTTTCTTGCAGCTCTGGAGGTCGTGGCCCTTGGTGCGGTGAATCTTCAAGATCGCTTGTTGGAGCTGTCCTGCTTGTCGGCAGCCGCCACAGCTTGACGGTCGGTGTCAGCGGCAACCTCCTTGCCGGAGCCACCAACCTTGGCCTTCTTGACGGCACCATCCTTGCCGGACTGCTCGACAACTAGTACTTCTTTGCTCTTCTTCTTTCTGTTGTTCCGCCGCCGGCTCTTCCTTGCCGGGGCGGCCTCATCGCTGTCAGATCCTGCTTCAACATTCTCTCTTGGGAGTCTTCTTCCCTCCTCAGCACGTGCACACTTGTCGGCCAAGGCATACAGCTCACTGACGTCCTTGACTTTGCACATCGCCATCTCCTCCCTCATCCTGCGGTTCCGCACGTTCTGATGAAACGCGCTGATCACCACGGCAGGGTGGACATCTGGGATGTTGTAATGCACACGGCTGAATCTCTGAATAAACTTGCGCAGGGACTCTCCTTCCTTCTGGGCGAGCACGTGAAGGTCACTCTCTTGGCCATGAGGCTTGTGGCCGCCTGTGAAGGTGCCGACAAACTGATGGCACAAATCTGCCCAAGATATGGAGCTATCCGGCAAGTGCATGAGCCAAGATCTGACGTTAGGCTTGAGCACCAGCGGGAAGTAGTTGGCGAGGATCTTGTCGTCTCGTCCCCCCGCAGCCTGCACCGCAATGGTGTAGATGCTGAGGAACTCCGATGGGTGCGTCCTGCCATCATACTTCTACGTACGTCGGCTTGAAGTTTTTCTTGTCGGGCCTTTGGACTTGCCGCAGCTCACGGGTGAACGCAGGGCAACCTATCGCGCTGTGCAAGTCACCTGGTTCCCCGGCGCTTGCATGTCGAGAAGCGGGCCCAACGCGCTGGTCGATTGACGCGCGCTTCTCTTGGCGCTCGATGCGAAGTTCGAGCGTCTTCTTGTTGCCGTTCTTGAAGAACTTGGCGCTGATCACGGCGAGCTCATGGATCCGACGACGCGGTGGAGTCGCTGTCGAGGTGGATCCGAGGAGCTGGTGATCTTGGCCTTCGGGAAGGGGAGTGCATGGTGGTTGCACCCCCGCAGGTTTCGTCGCCACCGGCTCGTGCCTTATCGCCTTGCCGCAGCAGCGACGCGCTTGGTTGCCGTGGGACGCCGCCGTTGGCAAAGCCGATGAGACTCTGGATGGTGGCCCTCCATTCGTCGACCTTGTCGGCCGTTGGAGGGTAGTCTAGAAGCAGTTGGGCTCTCGCCAAGGCTTCTGCTGGAGTGGTGGGTGGCAATGGCGTACGGTGCGAGGAACGGGATGTGCTCGGACTCCTAACCAAGTTAGGAGGAGCAGCATCCCGTCCTGGCGATCGTACTCCGCTCGTACCAGCATGCTGGCGTGCATGCTGGCCCCGAGGGCTTCGGGATCCTCCAGCTTGGCCTTGATCCAACGAGCGTATGGCGCTGCGAGCACCATGACGCTGCCGGTCTCGCTCCTCCTGAGATGGACGTGGTGCGATCCGGACGCTTGAAGCTCGCGCCGCTTGTCCTTAGACTTGGCAGCATCGTGGGCTCCGACGACGCCGGTTCCTCCGCTTAGCGTCTTCCCCACCGATCGTCGGCCGGTGGTGGTGGGTTTGACGCGACGGCTCGCTGCGCTGAAGCCTTCTTCTTGGTGGCATGTTGAAGAAGATGATGAAGATTGTTGCTCGTGTGAACGCCGGATCAGGTTCACACAGCCTCGACGCACCCCTACCTGGCGCGCCAAAGATGTCGGGGAGGCTAATCGTTCCCACGAACACCTATGGGACCGAGTCCCTTGTGGTTCGGTGGGGGGGCGGAGAATGCACAAAGAGCAGATCGAGGCGATGCACACGAACAGTTTACCCAGCTTCGGAGCTCTCCGGAGAGATAATACTTCTACTGCTGCTTGATTGATTGTATTGTGTTCTTGCTAGGGAGCAATGAGAGCTACAAAACCTAGCTCGAGTGAGTGTGGTCTCAGATGAGTCGAATGAACCGAGCGAGGCGAACCCTTTCTACGCCGCACGGGCCTCCTTTTATAGGCTCAAGGGGTCACCACAGGTGGAAAAGTAGATGAGGGTACAAATGGAAAAACAGAGTTGGTACACCAACATACGTGTCTGATGCACTATACCTAACTCGACGGCAAGGGACAGGGAGTAATAAATGCCCGTCCTCGTCGCCTAAATGATCTGCAACAGGACCGTCAAGTGCACCACCGTTTGCCACGATGGTAGCTTGTCGGTGCCGCTTATCGCTGCTCCCGCTGGCTGCACAGCCCATTGACACGCTGCGTTCGGAATAGCCCCATGGCGACATGTTGGCGGATGAGCTGGAGCGGAGATGAAGAGAGGTTGCCTGGCGCGGCAAGCACCTTGTCGCGGCTGAATCCTTGTTGCGCTCGGGAGCTTGTCGATCACCAAGCCTTCCGGCAAGCTCCTCTTGCCGGGTATTGTTTCTTCGTGCCTTGAGTGGCCTTCGGCAAGCTCCTCTTGCCGGGGCCTTGATTACTTTGTTCTTGAATGGCTCCAAAGGAGCCGCGGAGGACCTTGGCGGTCACTAGGCCAGCCCTGCTGCGGGGTGCTGCAACTGCCCGTGCACGAGTTCGGGATACTAGGGTACCCCTACTCTAGTACACCGACAGAGAGGACACGGAGGAGCTCGCTCTGCCGCGGGGGATAGGTCTCCCCTACCCACTCCAAGGTCGCCTCTGAGTCCTCCTTCCCCATCTCCCTTGAGTGCCCTTCGGAGGACACCAGCACCGGAGATCTAGGGGGCTGGGAAGGCTTTGGCGGCACGAGCCCCCGCTCGTTAAAAATGGGAATGGCGGCGGCTACCTTCTCTCCATCGTCGCAGCGATACAGCGGGAGATATTGTGCGGACCCCGACTCATGAGTCGTGATCACCGAATGCACGTGTACAGTGATCCCAGAGATCAATGCTCACTGAATACACAGAAGCTGAATAACAAGAGTCTTACATCCATACATACCGTCTTACACAACTTATGACCATTATGGTCAAGTCTTACATAGATAAAGCCACAAGGGCTGAATACCAAATGAACTTAAGCAGTGGAAATCGTCGTCGATAAGTAGAACCCATGCCATCTGCCTTAACCCTACAGGCATTCTGACGGGGAAACCTCCTAGTTCGCATGTTCGTCTCCAAAGAATTCTTCTTCGAACTCCTGCTCTTCCATGCCTGGTCAATTAAATAACAAGTGGCAAGCCAATGAGTACTTTGAATGTACTTGCAAGCAACCCATGATTGGGACAAGGCACAATAATGCAATGATATGGCACTAAGTAGGTAGTTTGCATAAAGCTAGTTTTGAGTGCAATGACATGATCTATCAACCTGTAAAGTATGCATCATGAGAGTATAGATATCCTTATGAACAAGTTACGGATATCAACATAAGCAGAGTTGGACACCAATCCAACTTGATCATCGAGTCAAGTCATATGACTTGACCCAAATAGTTTTATCAACACACACACAAGTGGTTTGTAAAACTCTGGACATAGTTTAAGCAGCACCGCCCAACTGACCTTGACCGTGGACACGGATATTCGAATAGTTTTACACTCTACAGAGGTTTCACACTTTACCCACAAGATCTGGGGAACTTCCGTGTTAGCCACGACCCATGGTACCTCAAGTACCCGGGGTAAGCACCCGATCACTATCTTTCCCTAGACGACCCTAACATAGAGTCCACTCGATTGGTAGTAACCCCCTTGCCCAACATTTCACATCTTAAAATTGTGGAGCGTCGCTCCCATATTCATCACATACCACAAGCACGGGGTACCAACGGTGTGTCTGGTGCCCTATAAAAACAGTCATGGCCGCCCTACCTGGCACGACCCCATCCCGAGAGTGAGCTCATGTCACCCCCGTCGCTACTAATGTGGGCACCATGCTAGTATCGACCTAGGTAATTAATAATGCCCTTTCCCATATAAGGGTAGAATGGTTGCGCATGTAAGGTTGGGACAGTTGACAAATCTTAAATCTAATCTGTTTTCGAAAACACTCCCACACATCTTGCTCCGGTACACCACTTATTTATCAAGTGGTACCTAGCTCACCATCTCCCTCGGGCATTAGTGGCGCCCGACGGTGTTTTTGAAATGTCTTTGAAAACAACTTGGTTTCCTTCACCATGCATATACCATCCCATTTGCGTAGTAGCTACTTAGCATCCTAACTACACCCACTTGCATAACCCTCATAGAAAGGTAGGGTCATGCATCATGCAAGTGTCAACGAGAAAAGAAACGGAGGCAAACCACCTCAAGTGATCACCATATTATCATGACTTCGATGCAAGCAATAAAAGTGCCATATGACATGCACAAAAAGGGTTTCTTAGACATGGTCAAAGGGCTGCTTGCCTGGCTCAGCAAAGTCTTCCGGGTCTTCAAAGTCTTCTGGTCCAACTCCATCGTCAGCAACACAATCTATCGTCGCAAAGTAATAACAAAAAAAATGAGGCAATAGCAAAACAGAAAAAATCAAAATGCTCAGAAAAATGTCAACTAATTTTTATTAAATACTAGTGTGTATTCTAAGAATGGCAAAATTCCTAGTTTTGGATTCGAAGTCATGGAAACAGTGCTAGGAATTTTCAATGATAGGTATAAATGCTCAAATTCAAATTTAAATTTCAACAGTGAAGAAAAGTTGGTTGGATAAGAGTGCAAACTGCACCATTAAATAGGTGGGATTATTACAAGAATTTAGGAGTTGGAATTATTGCATTTGGGTTATTATTTAATCATGTGGAATTTTTGCAAGTTTAACAGAAAAGAAAAAGGAGAAGGGGCACTCTACCTGCTGAGCCAGAATAGCCGCAGCGTAGCAGGCCCAGTTAGAGAGGCGGCCCAGCACACTGGTGCACGCGCGCGCTAGGTTTAAACCTGACGGGCGGGGCCCAGGCGTCAACAAGAGAGAGAGGAGGGTGATGGCGAGGAGAGGCTGATAGGCGGGGCCCGCCTGTCATCCCTAACCCCAAGTCCAGACGGTCGGCGAGCTCACCGTCGATGATGCAGGGCACGACGAGGTCGGGCGAGGGCACGGCTAGACTCAGCATCGAGTCGTCGTTCTGGTGGAGGTGGTTGCGGTCGCCGGGGTGGCCTTTCGCTCGCAACGAGGAGGCATGGCGGAGGAGCCTTGGGTGGCGGCTGTTCTGGCCATTTTCGACAGCTACAAAGAGGGGAAACAGGGGGAAAAGGATCAGTGGAGTGCGGGGGTTCCAGATCGGGGCTTAGGAGCAGTGGGGAGAGCTTCTACCGTGTCAATGACGACGAGCCTCCACGTTGGAGCTCGAGCTCGATCTTGAGCTTGAGAGCTTCTAGAGAGGAGCGTGTGGTGTAGGGGGGTGATTAGGGGAGTGAGAGAGCGAGTGGTGATGAGAGAAGGGCTCGGGGAAGCCCTTAGATAGGCGGGCGACTGTCCACCGTGGTCCAGTGTGTCGGCGAGGCCGTTGTCGTCGCTACGGGTCACGGGGGATCACGGCGAGGTGTCGGGGGTGCTTGAGGGGTTGGTCTAGGGTGAGGGGAGAGAAGAGAGGGAAAGCAGGGGGCCAGGGCACAGTGCGTGTGAGCGCACTCACTGGTGCGCTCGGGCCGCCGGCACGCGTGCGAGCTCGGGCGAGAGGAGGGAGAAGGAGGAGGGGGCCAACCATCTTCCCTGTTGCGGATGCTGAGGCACCTCGTCGGGCGAGCTGGGGAGGTCCGAGGTGGCCGGAGGCTGTTGGCAGGGGCGGCTACAGTGCAGGAGCGCACTGTAGCACGCTCTAGAGCGCCCAAATGGCCGGCTGGCCATTTTCTATGCAGTGTGGGCGCACCCAAGCATGTCTAGCAGGTCTAGGATGGAGTAAAGAAAGGGGGAGGGTGTCTTGGATGCCATGGGTGGCCAGTAGGAGAGGATGGGAATTGAGAGAGAGAGAGAGAGAGGGAAATGGGTTGTGCATAGAGATAAAGTGGGGTTTTGCCCCTCCAATGATTGACTTGTGGATTTCCCCTTGTTACTAGAGGTGGAAGGGGACTAGGAGGGGCTTTGGTAAAACTTTGAGCCCATAGAGATTAGTGGCAGGGGTCAAAATGGTGTTTTTGGAAATGTAGCAGAAGGTGTTTGATGCTTGTTTGGGTAAGCAAATGAACTCCATTTGGCATGAGACTCCACAGGGTGAAATGGCACATACAATTAGGGCATTCCACCAATTTTGAGCTCATTTGGGGAAAGTTGCCAATGCAACGTTTGTAAACCCTAGAAATCAACAGAAATGCATTTACCAAGATCTAGTCATGCAAAACCATTCCCCTTGATGCACCACTTGGTGTAGTGTCATCATTTGGTCTTTTCAGCATGACCACAACTTTGGGGGCATTTGGAATAGGTTGGCAATGTAAAGTTGTTCAAACTTGAATCTGGACACAGATGGTTTTGGAGCACTTTGGTGAACCAACATAGTTTGGATTGAGCTGAAACTTTCCAAGGTCATCATATTATGCATATGTGACTTGCTAGAATTTTCCTTGACTTATTGGAAAATATTTCTTGTAGAAATATTTCAAATACTTGAAATGGACAAAAATGGTTTTGGAGGGTTTTGCCCAATATTTTGAACATGACCATGTGTTGAAACTCTTATATATGGAAAATATATGTCCACTGAGTTTCCCTGATTTTTCTCAAATATTTCTGAAGATTTAAACTAATTTTAACCTATTAAAGACCATTTCTAGCCTTAAGAAAATGCCTTTAAATAAAATAGGAAAATAACTTTTAAATTTTTATTTTTGTGGTTTCTGGGAATCCTATACCTAATAGGAGTCAAATATACTTTTTAAAAGATTTTGCACACCCCAAATCAAGTACTTGCAGTGCAAACCTCAATTCAGGGGTTTTTGGAAAACTGAATTTAGATAATACTATTTGGCCAAATTATTTTTGTAAGAAAATACTATATTGCACTATACACATGGCATGATCATTGGGCAGAAGTTTGGGGCAAGGAGATGAAGTATATAAGGTGGAGTTGTGTTGACTTTAAAGAGCACTTGAAAGTTATAGAGAAAAAACCAACTCCAAATAAAAGCCAAATGATGCAAAAGTTTTTGTTGGTCCAAATTTTCATGCTTTATTAATGCAAATGACATGTTACAAAATGCAGGGTGTGACAGACAGGCTTATGGGAGTCCGCCCGGGTCCTTCTTGAGCAAGGTGCGCACGCCCTTGCCCAGCTCCTCGTCGGACAAGTCGTCTGGGCGCAGCCGGAGGTCGTCTTCCATGCCCTTAAGGCTCCACAAAGGGCGTGAGTGCGCCTAGAGCGGAGTCAGGCGCTGTGTCAGGAACTCCCTGACGAGCATGGCCCCTGTCAGCTTGTTCGCCTTCAGGTCAGCCGTCATCTTCTCTAGCAGCAGCTCCGCCCGGGGGTCGGTCATCTTCTCGTGAACCCACCGGTCCAGCTTTACCGGCAACGCGGTCGGCAGCTCCAGCCGAGCATGAGAGCGCTTAGCGTTCATGAAGATCCACTTGTTGCGGAAGTCCTTCACCTTCTTCCCGGCCCTCGAGATTGCGTTGCTGCGACGAAGCAGACGCACCCGCGGCATAGGGTGATGCCCATCCGGAGGTTGAAGAAGTGGTGTAACAGTGCAACAGAGGGCGCCACCCCCACAAAAGTCTCGCAGTAGAAGGCGAAGATCGACAAGAGGAGTATGGACTTGGGATGAAGACGAAGGGCGTGAATCTGGTAATGGTTGAGGACGGTGAAGACAAAATTAGAGAAGGGGGGTCGAGCCCAGCAAAGACGCTGTGCAGGTAGAAGGTTTCCCCCAAGGTTTCCAAATTGGCGGAGCCAACCCAAAGTGTCGTCTCCAGTCCCTCATTGGCATCGCTCGCCGTCAGCAGGACCACGGCGGCAAGATGCTTCTCCTCGGTGATGGTGGATTCAATGAGGGCCGACTCAAGCGAGGAGGCCGAGCGCGCGGCAGGAGCTGCAGATTTCGCTTTCTCTGTTGCCATTAGCGGCAAGTCCGGCGAATGGTTGGCAGATCTGGAGGCACTCTGAGCAGGGAGAGAAGAGGATCTAGAGCAAGACGAAGGGAAGGCAATGAAGGCTCAGCGGCAGACGCCAGCCTTTTGTCAGCCCGGTACGGTTGCCGAGGTAGCGTGGGGAAGCGGAGACACCCACGTCCCATCAAGCGCCACGCGTCGACCGTGTCCGCAGGCTGTTGGGCCCCACAGTGCTCCGCCCTTGCCCTTTGGCTTCGCCTTGAAACCAAGTCCGAGCGCACCTTGGGCCCAAGGACTATTGTGGGCGTTCAGGGAACCGGGGTACCCAGACTTGCCTGCCTATGGCCCACGGCGTGGCTCAATCTACAGCCTGGTACGGCCCATCTTCAGCACCAACAACACAAGACCCTCGTGAGGGACCAAGCCTCGCGAGGCGGACGACGCTAAGACCTCCAGAAGGAGCCACCTCCTTAGACTGGCTCCTGAGGAAAGGAGATTTCTATGCAAGCCCTCACCTCATGAGGTTTGGACGACGCAAGCCATGACGACGAAGGCCAGGCGGGCGCCAGCGGGCGTAGTACAACAGGTTTCCTCTTTGGTGCTAAAGAGGCGAGCGCAGGCGCGGAGTCCCGAGGCTTCAACCAAAGGTTTCCATTTCCATGCTACAAGACTAAGACCGCAAGGACGGCAGGACGGAGGTCATCGCCGAGCCCATCACGGCATCACGACCTGAAGCTTTGTAGGCGAGACTACCTTTTGTCAGGATAAGATGTACTGGTTGTCTCCCTTTAAATTTCGTTGTTGTGGGATCCCTTCCTGGATTCATTTTGGGAAGAAGACCAAGGCCACTATAAGTAGAGCCTAGCCACCACCACAGGAAAGGATCTGGATTCAGTCGATCCACACCCTCACCAGCTCAGCCAAGCACAAGAACACACCTTCTGAGGTTGTCCTCCCACTATACTAGTTCATCCTCAGCCCACCTCAAGGCTAATCCACCACAAAGCAGGAGTAGGGTTTTACACCGCAAGGTGGCCCGACCTGGGTAACTGATGTGTCCCATTTCCTAGTTCATCGAACTAAGCTATTGGATTGACGAGTTGGCAGACCGAGGAGGTAGAGTTCTTCGTACGCACCCTAGAGTTTGAATCTATCTTGGGTCTACGGAGCCCCGAATCTAACACGCACAACTATAGTGACGATGACGCTGAACCCAGTGTGCCTTGTTTTTACAGGCCTCATGTGATAGTTTTCACCATGTTTTCTGTTAATTAACAAGGCAACCTTTTCTTTTTTACTACTAGTGAATTTGAGATCATTCGGGGTAGACACAAAATATATCACTTCAACCCAATTATCTCATTAACTATTTAAAAAGTAACTAGCAACATGCCCGTGCGTTGCACGGAACATCAAGATGCATTTGTAGTATGAGTTTATCTTGTGAGAGAAAAGGATGAACAGAGGGAAGGCCTTATTTGCAAATGTGGAGAGGGGTGTGGGTATCTTTGTGCAAAATTGCCATAGTTTCCTTCCTATCCGTTAGGTATAAATCGAACAACCTATATTGCAGGATGGCCCCACACCATTATCACCTACTATGTTTTTATAAGAGTAGAGATATATCTCTTGTATCGTCCACAACGAACATCTGGTGGATTGGATAGCACCGGATGCTCGCAACGCGATGACCTAACTTCGAATTATGTCTTAAACTTTAGATTTTTTATTTTTTAATTTATACTTCTTTCACTACTGTACTGAAAGTGGAACCCACAAAGTACTTACAATACAAGATTAAGGATGGATTTGGTTCTTTTTAACTTTCTGTATGAATCTATGGCGACCCTGCAAGTCATGTACATTGTACATGCAATTAACTTTTCATAGAGGGAGAATCAAACACGCAATTAACTCCGATGGATTGGATGTGACTATTATTTCCAGCATAAGGGCATCCCCAGCGGCAACCGGAAAATTTCCTCCCACTTCCTTCCGCGGAGGATGACATCCAACGCCAGTGGCTTACATTTTCACAACTCTAACCAACCAGAGGAAATTCGTACGAACACGGACTGCTTCCATATAAGCATGAAGGATTTCGTATAAACAAGCTGGACCTGCATATAAGCATGATGGATTTCATTACATTTACATGAACTAAGTGGTGCTAATCCGGCTCTCGTGGTATAATCTTATATTTACTAATTGGAGGCACCATACGAGACACCACATTAAACCATGAAATTGAAGAAAATTGACCGTATGATTAATATATAATGCGTGTATAGCCGTTGGATGAAACATGCGGAGGCGAGACGACGTGCTCTCCTATCCCAAAAGTATTTCTCCACTTGGAGTCCCCTATCCCACGTACACGAGCCTTCCTCCACTTGGACTCTTTCCTTTTCCCTTTAATAATCAGAAAGGAAAAAAGTAAGAAAATATGGGATTTTTTATGCACGAGACATCCTCCCCTTGGTACATGTCCATGCTGTGTCTCTCACGTTAATCCAAGGGAAAAAGATATAGAATAAAAATGTTGGCCGCCTAATTTTATTCTCAATGGCCATATATCGTACTTTAATTGTCCAAAAAGAAAAAGACACGTAGTCTCCATCCAAATGTTGTGTCATTGGCAATACAAACACGTGCATGGCTGTATATATATGTCAATATACACATCACGTACGCATTGGGTGATTTTTATTCTCCAGGTCATCTCCTTGACGTGAGGCCATCCCATAGATCGTAATTACTCTCGCACGCGTCTCCATAGATCGTAATTCTTCTCGCACGCGTCTCCAGCTTCACGCTGCCAACAGCCTATACAACATATCTCATTGTCCGCAGCGGACAACCCCTTCCATCGCTTCCGTCATGAACGGGTTGCCGTCGTTTCCGACCAGCTCTAATCACACAGGTTTGGAAAAATAGCTCCCCTGTAACAATCTCATAAGCATCATCATACGTATTCCTAACTATATTTTTGATTTTGTAGTTCAATGACGAAGTCTTTCATGGCATACAAAACCTTTTGTCAGATCAATACTACCACTAGAGGAAAGGAAATAATAATCAAGGCAAGAGTATCAAGACTATGGGATTCCATATTGATCAGTAATGGTGAAATACTTAGTGTAGACATGGTCCTTATTGATGAAGAGGTATTATGGTTCTCTCATAGAAATTGCATCCTTTCTTGAATTATTTTGATAATTTAGCTTCAATCTACATGCTAATTACAAATACAATTGAAGGGGGCAATGTTGCATGGAGTTATCAATAAGGCATATATCAAAGAGTTAAGGTCATTTATTCAAGAAGGCAATGTGTACCTCATTAAAAATGTTAGAGTCATTCCAGCAGCAGCAAAATTTCGACCTATACAAAATGATATGATGATCAACTTCTTTCCCACAACAAATATAGAGGAAATTGAAGATAATGAAGACATTCCAAAGCATGGTTTCAACTTTTCAAGCATGAAGGTACTCTCCCAAAGAGTAAGCATTGACACTTTTCTCTCAGGTATGATATCATTGAACTTTTTATATACAGTATGCCATATTTTTTCATGTCATGTATAGAATGCCATCTAAATTCATGTGCTAACAAATGTTGTTAGAGTTGCAACACACATAGGACCAATTGAAGAAAATAAAACATATCTTGGGATCTCTAGAATCCGTGATATTTTCCTTCTAATTGAGTAAGCCAAAAAATACATCTTATTTGCAGCCACCGTGCTCATGTCATGTCTTCACAATTGTTTTACTCTTTGTAGATAGAGACCAGGAAGTGAAAGTTAGATTATGGGGTGACAAACTGATTTAATCGATGTGAAGTCAATAGGGAATGTCATTATAATTACATCAACAACAGTGAGGAAATTTGGCAGTATGTCTTCTTTCAAATTTTAATCACTTATTTTATTATCTCTCTGCTTGGTTTTACATAGAAAATTTATTATATGAACCACTATGCAGGATATTCTCTATCGTCAAATAGTGCAACTCATGTTTTTATAAATTTAGATATTCCTGAGACTATGGATGTACAAAACAGGTAAGTGAAATTCCTACAAACATTGCCCTTTTAAAGTCAATGTGAGTACTACCTACCCTGGCTCATATCTTTGTCTCCGAATAGCATTTGTTCCAAGGAAAAAAATTATCAAAGAACTACATGTTGAGGAGAACCATCTAAAATGTACACTGGAAGAGCAAATGCGCTACAATAGAAAAACTTTAGAAGAGTTAGATGGCATTCTGTTAGACTCATCAAATCAGGTGCGTAATCCAGCGATAATAATGAATTCTTTTTTCCCACTCATAAGCATAGATATATTTATATTTACTCTATAGGGAAGGATATTTACCGTGGAAGCAGTAATTAATGATGTTTATACAAGATATGGTTGGTGCAACATATCATGCAGCGAAAATAATTGCAAGAAGCTACTTGAAAAGAGAATTCATTGCTACTATTGTACCAAATGCGATAGGAAAGCTCAACCCAAACCACGGTAAAGAGTTTAACAGATCTCTATCTTAATAGTTTTAATAGAATTTTTTAAATAAATTCATTACATATTTTCCATATATAAGATTAAGCTTCAAATCTGTGATTCGACTTCATCTGCATCTTGCGTACTTTTTGAAAAAGAAGCTCAACAATTAATTCATGAGTCGGTAGAAAACATGGTTGCATCAATTTGTAATTAAAGTGACAAGCTTCCAAAACCAATCCAAGAGAATTGTGGTCAGACTATAATTTTTCAGTTTAGATTGACAGACTACAATTTCACCAGTTGTAGACCAGACTACATAGTCTCATGACTATTCTTTCTAGACACCGGTAATTCATCTATGAAGAGTGACAACAATGAAACGGTATGATATTTACTGATTTTCCTGCATTCCATTATATTTCTCAAAGTTAATATTTGCGTCAAAAATTGAAAAAAATGAAAAATAACAACATTCCTAATTATCTGTAGATTACACTCCCTTATGCATCATCTATTTCATAACATACCATATTTTAGACACAATGGAACTGACCTGATCTTTTGATGCTTTTGTAGAGTAAGCCGAAGAATTTTAAGAAAGCTGGTGTCATTAAACCTGGGGCAGATGAAGAGAGTCAATCTGTTCAAATACATGATGAAAACAATGATGAAAGATGCAAAAATAAAAGCACAAGTAGGAGAAAGCTGAAACGCCATGAAGATGCTGACGAGAAGAGAACTATGTCACTTGATCCTCCAAAAGATGATGAGGTATGCAAAATATATCTGGAGTTCCTCATTCAAAAAAATCATATTTCAAGACAAACAAATTCGACTAACTCTCTTATTATATGTAGGGTAACTTGAAGAAATTTCCAAAGGGTGTCATCATTAAAAAGGAACCAAAAGAAAATATTTTAGATGATATACACGAAGACAGTGGTGATGAAGAAGAAGAAGAAGAATACAGAGTGATAAGAAGGAGTACAAGAATTAAGAGACAAGTTGTTGTTCTTGAGGAGGATGAAGACTCGGAAGAGCAATTCAACGCCCAAAAGAAAGCGCGAAAGCATGCACAATGCCTTAATGATAAACTACAACCTTGCAGATCACGATGGGGCAGGAAGAAATAATTTGTAATATTTAGAATTTGATTGTTAGAATAAGAACTATAGATCTTTAGTACTTGATGACTATGTAAAATTTTCATATTTTTTCTATCATGTTATATAACTGAATATTCATTCATATACTCCGTGGCCATGCTTCAATCAAGTTGAGATAGTTATCAAGCATTAATTAATTTCAGTTGGAATAGTTTCTTACTGAAGTCATGTATGAAAATGGTAACCACTATATATTGTTGTATTCACTGATGGGGTAGTGTAAAGAAGAGGAAGGGCAATGTCAGGTTTTGTCGTCCGGTGTAAAAATGGCTACCTACAAAGGCGATGGAGACACAACATGATGATGTGCGAGGCAGGACGAGACCGCTACCTACTCGATTTGTAATGCACCCAACTTATTTTAGCATAAATTCCTTCAGTTAGACCCATGTTTGCAACCCCAAGAGTGGCCAAACAATTAAGAGACATGCCACTTTCCCAATTTCCTACTTGCATTACCCTTTTGACTATGTGTGAAGACAAGTTTACTACTAAAAGTTTGCTTTTTTCATACCACTAATTTCATTTTTCCGAAAATTTCTTCACATGAATGTTTACAATCATGAAAAATAGTCAAACATGAATACTTTTATTTAAAAAAAGGCATATATAACATTTTCCAATCGGAGAGACACCATCGTCGACAGAAGCATGACTAATTATAGATATTTTGATCTAACAAAAGGTAGTAACATTTTCCCCCAAAAAACAGAAGGTAGTAAAAATGAAAAAAAAGCCACATATTAAAAAATATTACCAAAATAAGCAACTTCATTTTGTGCGGCCGGCTAATCAAACTAGAAAAATAATATAATTGTGTGCCACCAAAATATATCTAAAAAGGAACGAGAAGGTTGTTTCTATTATTAGAAGTTCACGTGTTGGACTCAGAGACTTAAACATGACCATGGGACACGGCTTGGTATTATATTATTTAATACAGTCTAGAATAAACAAGACCTGCAGAGTCCAACTCGAACACAACTTCCTTTATATAAGGGCATGCATACACACGATTTACACATAAACGATCCGGAGCTTCCGCCTCTTCAAACGATCTAGAGCTTGCAAAGACACGGAATAAAGAGAAAAAGAGGTATGATCGGCTTTTTAACATATTACTTCATGCCTACTCTCGATGATGTTGTTTCTATTAAGTATTAATTTCTATGATTTTACTAAAACCTTCACTAGGTGCGAAGAAGACACGGAAGTCATCTGTTGTTTCAGAGGGTCGATCTAAAATTGAAAAACCCATAAGCACTAGCCTCGGCCACCATGTCAAATAATCATGTGCCTGTGATCCAAAAGGGGGATAAAAACGCTAGAAAGTAGAATAGATAATGGTGACCATGTCTATTGCAGATAATGGTGTTTGACATATGATTTTTAGCAATATGTGAGCTATTTCCTTCTCATATTTGAAGTAATGAGTTCAGATAGTGCCTTGCAACAAAACCAATTTGAGTTTATATTTAAACTATTTCTAATAAGAGTACATACCATTTGCAGGGATATCATCTTGGGCAAAAAAGACAAATTACCTGATGAAAAAAAGGTACAAACTTTACTACAACACTTCTATCCTATTCATTTAACAATGTTCCATGCACCCTTGAATATATTGACATGACTATCCGAATAAAATTTTCAGCAAATTAGAGTGGAAGGGAACAACCGGTATGTTATGACACAATTTACTGCCTCTAGCACATCTACAGTCTAACTAACAAATGAAAAAGCATTACATTATAATGCAAATAATATATCAAAAAATGAACACAGACCAGCTAGGACAAAGCAAAGTCAATCTCCAAACCAAACAAAAGAAAGCAAGCGTCAAAAGTTATTAAGCATGATCGGTAACCAGTCGGATATTCATGCCCAACAAGACAGCCTACACCATCAGAATGAAAGGTACTGGCTTGCATTATACATCATTACTTATTAATAAACTAGAAAATAGCTCAATACATGTACCTATAAAAATAACAGATCATGAAATAAATATATTACAGGCTATTCACATGCGTATATACATCCACTGCCGTTGTAGCTTGCGAGGAGAGTAAAATTGTAATCACATATTTACTATCTCTTCAAGTTCCTTTAAGTGTGCTATGCAGATCAAGTTTAACTCCTTTTATTTTCAGGAAATATCCAATGATCATGCTACAATGAACAAAGAGCAAGAAAGATGCCCCCTTTAACGACATAATCATGGCCGTTAGCCCATGCTTGATATAATGGACTAACAACTGCCAAATATATTTGTTTCATGATTTCACCGGGTCCAAATAAACAAAAACCAAGAAAGAGGAAACAGATAGTCCATGGAAATTAGAGCAACCAGTGTGCAAGGTTGGTTCAAAGAAAACAAAATTGTGAAACCGAGTCTACTTTGAGTACAACAGCTGGCGAACATACTTTAGAAGCATCAAATTATGCTCGAGCAAATAGAAAAAAGTTACAAGCGATGAAAAAAGGAGGTAAATCCCAGAGCCCTCCAAGTGAGGTTTGAAATTTTGGATAACCAACATGTATGTGTACATTCTGCAATGCTATAATGTGGCATCAAGAGAGAAGCAAGCATAACACAAACAAGTCAAGACCAACATTCGGACTTTGTTGCAAGGAAGGCAAAGTCAAACTGCCACCATTAAAAAAACCTCCAGCATACCTTCAGCAGCTACTAACATCTAATGAAAAGGGACAATCGTCAAATTACAGAGACAATATCAGGAACTATAATTCAATGTTTGCAGTTACTTCGATGGTTGGCCAGGTCGACTATGAGATAAACAAAAAAGGTGGTGCACCATATGTTTTTCGCTTGAATGGCCAAAACTATCATCAAATTGGCATGTTGCTACCTAAAGATAATGGAGATAAGGCTCTTAGGCCAAAGTTTGCTCAATTGTACTTTTATGATATAGAAAATGAGGTCAGAAACAGAATGCAGGGTTCAACCTCAAAGGAAAGGAAAACACAACTTGATGAAGGCATCGTGTCTGGATTATTGCAGATGCTTGATGATCACAATGATTTAGTGAAATCATTCCGTATGGCAAGAGATAGATACCGAGAGTCGGATCTCGAAAATGTTAGGTTGCAATTAATTGGTACAAGGTCAAGTGATAGAAGACAATACAACCTACCAACTGCATCTGAAATAGCTGCAATCATTGTTGGGGAACAGACAGGAGAAAATGTTGAACGTGATATAATAGTAGAAAACAAGGACAAACAACTCCAGCGAATTTCGGAACTGCATCCAAGCTTTACGTCTATGCAATACCCATTGTTATTCCCATACGGAGAAGATGGATTCAGACCAGAAATAAAATTAGAAAAAACAAAATGTGTCGAGAAAGTATGTTACCATGATGGAGTATTATGCATATCGCATACAGCAGCTACTGAACTAGTCAGTAGTCTTGCAAACGAGTGGAAAATTGTTCCTTCAGTTCATCGTAGACGCAGCGACATGCATTGAGCAATGGAGGCTGAATTGGTACAGGATGCATCAAGGGACGCTTAGAACAGAGCTATATAGCGGTCTGCAAGACGCAATTGATAATGGTGATACCAGAACTGATCAAGTAGGTAAAAGAATTATACTACCTTCATCATATAATGGAAGTCCGACGAATAAACAACAGTACTACCAGGATGCAATGGCCATATGTCGGTGGGCTGAATATCCAGATCCATTTATCACATTCACATGCAACCCAAAGTGGACAGAAATACAGACCATGTTGGACTTCATACCAGGACAAAAACCAGAAGATCGTCCAGACATTGTCAACAGAGTATTCCTTCTAAAGCTGAATGAACTAATAGAAGACATATACAAAAAGAAGCAGTTTGGAAAAGCAATAGCAAGTAAGTCAAAAAAGTTTCGGCCAATTCATACATATCATCACAACTAAGTTTGTTATGTACCTTACATTCATATACCTCTACAAATTACTACGCAAACTTAAAACATGACTAATGAAATTATAATGTTTTGTTGCGGCTGTCTACACCATCGAGTTCCAGAAAAGAGATTTACCTCATGCACATTGCTACCTCTTGAGCACTGCGTTGGATTTCCCCAAAGAGGAGAGGATGATGCAGCAAAGTAGCGTAAGTATTTCCCTCAGTTTTTGAGAACCAAGGTAGCAATCCAGTAGGAGGCCACGCACAAGTCCCTCGTACATGCACAAAACGATAGCTACTCGCAACCAACGCGATTAGGGGTTGTCAATCCCTTCACGGTTACTTACGAGAGTGAGATCTGATAGAGAAGATAAATAATATTTTTGGTATTTTTGATATAGAGATGCAAAGTGAAAAGTAAAAGACAAGGTAAAAACAAAGCAAGTATTAAAGTGATGGAGATTGATATGATGAGAATAGACACGGGGGCCATAGGTTTCACTAGTGGCTTCTCTCAAGAGCATAAGTATTCTACGGTGGGTGAACAAATTATTGTTGAGCAATTGATAGAATTGAGCATAGTTATGAGTATATCTAGGTATGATCATGTATATAGGCATCACGTCCGTGACAAGTAGACCGAAACGATTCGCATCTACTACTATTACTCCACTCATCGACCGCTATCCAAAGATGCATCTAGAGTATTAAGTTAAAAACAGAGTAACGACTTAAGCAAGATGACATGATGTAGAGGAATAAATTCATGCAATATGATAAATACCCCATCTTGTTATCCTCGATGGCAACAATACAATACGTGCCTTGCTGCCCTTCATCCTTTGGGTAAGGACACGCAAGATTGAACCCAAAGCTATGCACTTCTCCCATTGCAAGAACTACCAATCTAGTTGGCCAAACCAAAAGGATAATTCGAAGAGACTTGCAAAGATAACTCAATCATACATAAAAGAATTCAGAGAAGATTCAAATATTATTCATAGATAAGCTGGATCATAAATCCACAATTCATCGGTCTCAACAAACACACCGCAAAAAGAAGATTACACCGAATAGATCTCCACGAGAGAGGGGGAGAACATTCTATTGAGATCCAAAAAGAGGGAAGAAGCCATCTAGCTACTAGTTATGGACCTGAAGGTCTCAAGTAAACTACTCACACTTCATCGAAGAGGCTATGGTGTTGATGTAGAAGTCCTCCGTGGTGGATGCCCCCTCCGGCGGAGCTCCGGAATAGGCCCCAAGATGGGATCTCGTGGATACAGGAAGTTGCGGCGGTGGAATTAGGTTTTCGGCTCCTGTTCTGATCGTTTGGGGGTACGTAGGTATATATAGGAGTAAGGAGTGCGTCGGTGGAGCAACAGGGGGCCAACGAGGCAGGGGGCGCGCCCCCACCCTCGTGACCGCCTCTGTCACTTCTTGGAGTAGGGTCCAAGTCTCCTGGATCACGTTCAGTGAGAAAATCACGTTTCTGAAGGTTTCATTCCGTTTGGACTCCGTTTGATATTCTGTTTCTTCGAAACACTGAAATAGGCAAAAAGCAGCAATTATGGGTTGGGCCTCCGATTAATAGGTTAGTCCCAAAAATAATATAAAAGTGGAAAATAAAGCCCAATATAGTCCAAAACAGTAGATAAAGTAGCATGGAGCAATCAAAAATTATAGATACGTTGGAGACGTATCAGGCATCCCCAAGCTTAATTCCTGCTCGTCCTCGAGTAGGTAAATGATAAAAAGAGAATTTTTGATGCGGAGTGATACTTTGGCATAATGTCAATGTAAATCCTCTTGATTGTGGTATGAATATTCAGATTCGAAAGATTCAAGACAAAATTTCATACTGACATAAAAATAATAATTCTTCAAGCATACTAACTAAGCAATCATGTCTTCTCAAAATAACATGGCCAAAGAAAGTTATCCCTACAAAATCATATAGTCTGGCTATGCTCCATCTTCCCCACACAAAATATTTAAATCATGCACAACCCCAATGACAAGCCAAGCAATTGTTTCATACTTTAACATTTTCAAAACTTTTTGAATCTTCAGGCAATACATGAGCGTGAGCCATGGATATAGCACTATATGTGGAATAAAATGGTGGTTGTGGAGAAGACAAAAAGAGGGAAGATAGTCTCACATCAACTAGGCGTATCAACGGGCTATGGAGATGCCCATCAATAGATTTCAATGTCAGTGAGTAGGGATTGCCATGCAACGGATGCACTAGAGCTATAAGTATATGAAAGCTCAACAAAAGAAACTAAGTGGGTGTGCATCCAACTCGCTTGCTCACGAAGACCTAGGGCATTTGAGGAAGCCCATCATTGGAATATACAAGCCAAGTTCTATAATGAAAAATTCCCACTAGTATATGAAATGACAAAATGAGAGACTCTCTATCATGAAGATTATGGTGCTACTTTGAAGCACAAGTGTGGTAAAAGGATAGTAACATTGTCCCTTCTCTCTTTTTCTCTCATTTTTTATTTGGGCCTTTTCTCTTTTTTTTATGGCCTCTTTTTTTCTTTCTTTTTTTTCCCTTTTTTCATTTTTCGTCCGGAGTCACATCCCGACATGTGGGGGAATCATAGTCTCCATCATCCTTTCCTCACTGGGATAATGCTCTAGTAATTATGATCATCACACTTTTATTTACTTACAACTCAACAATTACAACTCGATTCTTAGAACAAAGTATGACTCTATATGTATGCCTCCGGCGGTGTACCGGGATATGCAATGAAACAAGAGTGACATGTATGAAAAAATTATGAATGGTGGCTTTGCCACAAATACTATGTCAACTACATGATCATGCTAGCAATATGACAATGATGGAGCGTGTTATAATAAATGGGACGGTGGAAAGTTGCATGGCAATATTTCTCGGAATGGCTATGGAAATGCCATGATAGGTAGGTATGGTGGCTGTTTTGAGGAAGGTATATGGTGGGTGTATGATACCGGCGAAAAGTGTGCGGTATTAGAGAGGCTAGCAATGGTGGAAGGATGGGAAAAAGTGCGTATAATCCATGGACTCAACATTAGTCATAAAGAACTCATATACTTATTGCAAAAATCTAGAAGTTATCAAAGCAAAGTATTACACGCATGCTCCTAGGGGGATAGATTGGTAGGAAAATGCCATCGCTCATCCCCGACCGCCACTCATAAGGAAGACAATCAATAAACAAATCATGCTCCGAGTTCATCACATAACGGTTCACCATACGTGCATGCTACGGGAATCACAAACTTCAACACAAGTATTCTTTAAATTCACAACTACTCAACTAGCATGACTCTAATATCACCATCTTCATATCTCGAAACAATTATCAAGCATCAAACTTATCTTAGTATTCAACGCACTCAAAAGAAAGTTTCACATATCTTGAATACCAAGTATATTAACATTAAGCAAATTACCATGCTATTAACGACTCTCAAAATAATCTAAGTGAAGCATGAGAGATCAATAGTTTCTTTAAAAAAATCCACCACCGTGCTCTAAAATATCTAAGTGAAGCACTAGAGCAAAAATTATCACGCTCAAAAGATATAAGTGAAGCACTATGAGCAAAACTATCAAGCTCAAAAGATATAAGTGAAGCACATAGAGTATTCTATCAAATTCCAATTCATCTATGGCTCTCTCAAAATGTGTGTACAGCAATGATGATTGTGGTAAACTAACAAGCAAAGACGCAAATAATACAAGACGCTCCAAGCAAAACACATATCATGTGGTGAATAATAATATAGCTCCAAGTAAATTACCGATGGAAGTAGATGAAAGAGGGGATGCCTTCCAGGGCATCCCCAAGCTTTGAATTTTTGGTGTCCTTAGATTATCTTGGGGGTGCCATCGGCATACCCAAGCTTAGGCTCTTGCCACTCCTTGTTCCATAATTCATCAAAAGAATTCACCCAAAACTTGAAAACTTCACAACACAAAACTCAATAGAAATCTCGTGAGCTCCGTTAGAGAAAGAAAACAAAAGACTACTTTAAGGTACTGTAATGAACTCATTCTTTATTTATATTGGTGTTAAACCTACTGTATTCCAACTTCTATATGGATTATAAACTAATTTACTAGCCATAGATTCATCAAAATAAGCAAACAACACACGCAAAACAGAATCTGTCAAAAACAGAACAGTCTGTAGTAATCTGTAACTAACGCAAACTTCTGGAACTCAAAAACATCTACCAAAATTAGATGACCTGGACAATTTGTTTATTGATCATCAGAAATTGGAATCAATATTTTATCACGTACTGGTAATGTTAATAATTCGGGCACTGAGCGCAAAGTTTCTGGAAATTACAGCAAGATCAAATAACTATCATCCAAGAAGATCCAATAGGTCTAGCTTGGCACAACACTAATTAAAAGATAAAACCACATCTAAACAGAGGCTAGATGGATTATTTATTCCTAAACATAAGCAAAAACAAAAAACATAAAAATAAAATTGGGTTGCCTCCCAACAAGCGCTATCGTTTAACGCCCCTAGCTAGGCATAAAAGCAAGGATAGATCTAGGTATTGCCATCTTTGGTAGGCAATTCTTCAATGAGGCATCTACCTTCTTTAGAATTTTCTTTCCTTCTAGCAATTGTCAAATTTTTAGGCAAAAGATCAAATAATTCATTCATAGCAAATGGTTCCGTAATGATGGCAAAAAGATTGGGATGAACACTTATAGATTTAAGATCCATAGTTTCCTTACTAGATGATTCACCCTTATTCTTAGGAACATAAATAAGCTTAGTATTTTTAATAGACGAACTTGGAGTGTTTTGTAGGGAAGAAAAAGCGGTTCCCAAGTTGATAATGATACCCTCAAGTTTATTGATTCTTGTGGAATCTAGATTTATTTTCTCATTAACTATGGGTTCTTTCTCTTTAATATTTTTGAAAGTCATTCCTACCTTAGATCCATATTGGGTAATTTGATTGTGGATCTTTTTATCAAGATTTTCAATTGGTTCAATGGTAGCAACTTTATTCTCAATAATTTCGAGTCTTTGCATAACATGCTCCAAAGTTAACATAGTTCCATTAACCAAAAGAGGTGGTGAGCCAAATAAATCTATTAAAGCATTATAGGAATCAAAACTATGGCTACCCAAGAAATTCCCTCCGGTAATGGTATCAAGGATATATCTATACCAAGGATTAGCACCTACGTAAAAATTACGAAGAAGAACTAAAGTAGATTGCTTCCTGGTAGATCTATTTTGAGCATTGCAAATTCTATACCAAGCGTCTTTTAAAATTTCTCCCTCCCTTTGCTTAAAATTTAGAACTTCATTCTCGGGAGATAACGGACAAGTTATGAGACTACATAATGACAAGCAAGCAAACTAACACACGAGCAAACAAGATGACAAGGAAAAGGCAACGGGAAAAAAGAGGAGGAGATTGGGAGAGAGAGGGCGAATAAAACGGCAAGGGTGAAGTGGGGGAGAGGAAAATGAGAGGAAAATGGCAAATAATGTAATGCGAGAGATAGGGATTGTGATGGGTACTTGGTATGTTGACTTTTGCGTAGACTCCCCGGCAACGGCGCCAGAAATTCTTGTTGCTACCTCTTGAGCACTGTGTTGGATTTCCCCGAAGAGGAGAGGATGATGCAGCAAAGTAGCGTAAGTATTTCCCACGGTTTTTGAGAACCAAGGTATCAATCCAGTAGGAGGCCATGCACAAGTCCCTCGTACCTGCACAAAACGATAGCTACTCGCAACCAACGCAATTAGGGGTTGTCAATCCCTTCACGGTCACTTACGAGAGTGAGATCTGATAGAGAAGATAAATAATATTTTTGGTATTTTTATATAGAGATGCAAAGTGAAAAGTAAAAGACAAGGTAAAAACAGAGCAAGTATTGAAGTGATGGAGATTGATATGATGAGAATAGACCCGGGAGCCATAGGTTTCACTAGTGGCTTCTCTCAAGAGCATAAGTATTCTACGGTGGGTGAACAAATTACTGTTGAGCAATTGATAGAATTGAGCATAGTTATGAGTATATCTAGGTATGATCATGTATATAGGCATCACGTCCGTGACAAGTAGACCAAACGATTACGCATCTACTACTATTACTCCACTCATCGACCGCTATCCAGCATGCATCTAGAGTATTAAGTTAAAAACAGAGTAACGCCTTAAGCAAGATAACATGATGTAGAGGAATAAATTCATGCAATATGATAATTACCCCATCTTGTTATCCTCGATGGCAACAATAAAAATGTGCCTTGCTTCCCCTTCTGTCACTGGGTAAGGACAGCGCAAGATTGAACCCAAAGCTATGCACTTCTCCCATTGCAAGAACTACCAATCTAGTTGGCCAAACCAAACGGAAAATTCGAAGAGACTTGCAAAGATAACTCAATCATACATAAGAGAATTCAGAGAAGATTAAAATATTATTCATAGATGTGACGCCCCCGTTTCAATCGTACACTAATCATACACGCAAACGTGTACGATCAAGATCAGGGACTCACGGGAAGATATCACAACACAACTCTAAAACAAAAATAAGTCATACAAGCATCATAATACAAGCCGGGGCCTCGAGGGCTCGAATACAAGTGCTCGATCATAGGCAGTCGATGGAAGCAACAATATCTGAGTACGACATAAGTTAAACAAGTCTGCCTTAAGAAGGCTAGCACAAACTGGGATACAGATCGAAAGAGGCGCAGGCCTCCTGCCTGGGATCCTCCTAACTACTCCTGGTCGTCGTCAGCGGGCTGCACGTAGTAGTAGGCACCTCTGGTGTAGTAGTCATCGACGGTGGCGTCTAGCTCCTGGGCTCCATCGTCTAGTCGCAGCAACCGAGTAGAGATAGGGGGAAAAGGGGGAACAAGGCAACCGTGAGTACTCATCCAAAGTACTCCCAAGCAAGGAGCTACACTACATATGCATGGATATATGTGTAAAGGGCCATATCAGTGGACTGAACTGCAGAAAGCCAGAATAAGAGGGGGATAGCTAGTCTTATCGAAGACTATGCTTCTGGTCACCTCCGTCTTGCAACAGGTAGAAGAGGGTAGGTTGAAGTCCTCCAAGTAGCAACGTATAGCATAATCCTACCCGGCGATCCCCTCCTCGTAACCCTGAGAGAGAGCGACCACCGGGTTATATCTGGTACTTGGAAGGGTGTGGTTTATTAAGTATCCGGTTCTAGTTGTCATAAGGTCAAGGTACAACTCCAAGTCGTCATGTTACCGAAGATCACGGCTATTCGAATAGATTAACTTCCCTGCAGGGGTGCACCACATAACCCAACACTCTTGATCCCATTTGGCCGGACACACTTTCCTGGATCATGCCCGGCCATGGAAGATCAACACGTCGCAGCCCCACCTAGGCACAACAGAGAAGCCAGCACGCCGGTCTAAACCTAAGCGCACAGGGGTCTGGGTCCATCGCCCAATGCACACCTGCGACGCTATGAGGGCGATCAAAGCGAACTAGCCCCTTAATACAAGAGCAGGCTTACGTTCCAATCCGCGCGCGCCGCCTCGATCGCCGGCATCACGAAGTGCTTCGGCTGATACCACGACGTCAGGATACCCATAACTACTCCCACGTAGATGGTTAGTGTGTATAGACCAAATGGCCAGACTCACATCAAATACCCAGATCTCGTTAAACGTGTTAAGTATCCGCGAACGCCGACCAGGGCCAGGCCCACCTCTCTCCTAGGTGGTCTCAACCTGCCCTGTCGCTCCGCCACAAAGTAGCAGTCGGGGGCCGTCGGGAACCCAGGCCCACCTCTACCCGGATGGAGCCACCTGTCCTTTCAGCCCCCATCTTCGAACAGTATCACAGGTAACATGCCCGTGATCACCTCCCGAAGTGATCACGGCCCAGTAGTATAGCATGGCAGACGGACAAGAATGTAGGGCCACTGATGGAACACTAGCATCCTATACTAAGCAAGAGGATAGCAGATAAAGGTAACAACAAGAGTAGCAAGGACAAAGCTATGCAAAAGATAGGATTAATCGAAAGCAGTAACATGCTACACTACTCTAATGCAAGCAGTATAGAGAAGAGTAGGTGATATCTGGTGATCAAAGGGGGGGCTTGCCTGGTTGCTCTGGCAAGAGAGAGGGGTCGTCAACACCGTAGTCGATCACAGGGGTACCGGCAGCGGTCTCGGGGTCTACCAGAAATGTAACGGAGGGGGGACATAATAAATAACAGAGCAATCAAAGCATAACATGACAAATGCGGTGCTAGAGGTGATCTAACGCAGGGATAGGTGATACCAGTGAAGGGGGGAAACAACCGGGAAAGTATCCCCGATGTTTTGCGTTTTCGGGCAGAGGAGCCTGAGGGGGAAAGTTGCGAGTTTGATATGTTAGGGGTGTGTGGTGGACGAACGGGCTGCTTATCCGGATTCGTCTCGTCGTTCTGAGCAACTTTCTTGTAGAAAGTATTTTCATCTGAGCTACGGTTTATTTTCTATTAATTTTAAAAGATTTAAATCATTTTCATGATTTATTTAATTATCTTAATGCAACATTATCCAGAATAGTGCACGCTGACGTCCTCATGACGTCAGCAGTCAACAGGGAGTTGACTGGGTCAATCTGACGTGTGGGTCCCATTCGTCATCGACTGATTAGTCTAATTAGGATTTAATTAACTAACTAGTGATTAGGTTAATCTAATCAGGATTAATTAAGTTAACTAATTTTATTAATTAATATTTTAATTATTTTTAATTATTTAATTATTTATTTAATATATTTTTTGAATTCCTTTTTTAAAAAAACGTTCTGGGGTGGGCCCCAATTGTCATTGGGCCGGGGGCGATCTGAGTTTCTTGAGTGTTGGGTGTCGGCGCCGATCGGGCGAAAGTGCCAGATCGACAGCAGAGGGGGCGCCAGCCAGGCGTGGCGAGGCCGCCGGCGTGGCCGCCGACGCACACGACGCCGGCCAAGGGAACGGAGGGCGGCGCCACGGGAGGGCGGCAAGAGCAGCAGCAGGGGAGGCGGCCACGGTGGGCGCGCACAGGGCGAGGCGCGTGCGAGGCGGTGAGCAGTCCGGGCGCGCAGGGGAGAGTAGCACAACGGGCGCAGTGGCTCACAGAGGAGCAGGGGGCGCGGCCATGCGTCGGGTGTGGACGCCGAGGCGTTCGGCCAGGTCGTGGCCGGCAGCACCAAGTAGGAGCGGGGCGGCGTGGGCGCGTGGCCGGCACGGGTGCACGCGGAGGAGCACGTCGGGCCGAGGGAGAGAGAGAGGAGGGATAGGCGCGTGCTCACGGGGCCGGTAGGGATTCGGGGCAATGGGGGTTGAGGAGGTCGACGGGGACGACCGGGCGACGGGGAGGAAGCAGGCCGGCGATGGCGCCCGGCGACGAGGTGACGACGACGATAGCGGGGTCCGGTGAGGAAGAGGTCGTGGCAAGGCGCGAGGGAGAGGGGTTCGTCGCCGACGGGTGGCTCGTCCACCGTGGTAGGGTCGCCGGGCGGCGCGGGGCTCGAGCACGGAGCCAGGGCGGCGTGGGCGGCAGTTCGGTCCTTGCCCCCGATCTCGATCCAGGTCGGGGGAGGAGGAGCGGGCGACGTGGGGTGGAAATGGGTGCGTGGGGGGTTAGGGTTTCTGGGTCCAGGGGATAAGGGAGAGTGGGGTCGTGCCGACATGGGCCGGTGGGGAAAGTGGGCCAAGCAGCCCAGGAGGGGTCTTCCCCCTCCCCCCATTTGTTTTGTTTTGTTTTTTTCTTTGTTTTCCCTTTTTCTTTTTTTTAATGTTTAGCACCTAATTGATATTTATAATATAGGGGAGCTAGCTCACAAGTTGCAGTGCATTAGATCCTAGCACCAAAAACTAGTTTGGGTGAAATACTATTTCATATTAGATTTAGATTAATTAAAAGGTTATTAAATAATGTATTCAGCCACTGTTTGAGATTGTTTAGATGACTTATCATACTTCAACAATGTTGTTTACGATTTTATCCTAGCCTCTGATTTATCTACTATTTATTGAACATTTTAGTTTTTAAGTTTGAAAACTTTTGTTGTTTGCCTTTAATTAAATTTTGAATTTGAATCGTTTTGAACTAACGCGAGATTAGCAACAGTAATCATGGCGACGTGGCATCATTAGTAGAAGGTTACTGTAGCTTAATTATCCGGGCGTCACAATTCTCAAGATTACAAGAAATCTAGTCCGAGATTTAAGAGGGTGCAAGGGGAAGTTTTGGTTATGAAATTCTAGCGAGTGTTCCCAGTCTTGGTTGCTCTTCTCGAAGAGGTCGATCCATTACATTGATGTCTTCATTTCTCTACTTCAGGTCATCATGATCAAGTCGTCATCCTTTCTTCGGGATTCCATCGTACTTACGTAAGAATAAAGGGTGGGTATTCCGGGGGTACGAACCTCTGCAAGGTTAACTATCTGGTCAATAACATCGGGGAAGGTGGTGGGAAATAACTCTCGAATTGAAACTTAAGAAAGTACCGA
Organism: Aegilops longissima; assembly: GCA_021605205.1. Lineage (NCBI taxonomy): Eukaryota > Viridiplantae > Streptophyta > Magnoliopsida > Poales > Poaceae > Aegilops > Aegilops longissima. Next base: position 298,766,762 of record CM038677.1, read on the forward strand.
GAGAAAAGTAAGGAGGTATCATGGGAAGTTTCGAGCGGGCAGGCAATCGTTTGATGCCTGTTACAAGGCGTGAAAGGGGTTCAAAGCAACGGGAATAAGTATTGTGTCTGATACCAGAATAGATCACTAGGAAGGTGGCTCGTGATCTTTCATACGAAGCCAAGCGTGAGGAATAGCTTTAGGAACAGGGGGTATAGGAAAGTCAGGTTTCGATCATGTGGAACTGTGGGTTATGGGCCCACCATGTGGGTTAAAAGTAGAAAGAGGGGTGAGGTATTGCACGATCATGTAAGCAAGGCATGTCAGAGAATAACCGGTTAGTTATGTTGGCAACAACGTTGGTACCAAGGGCGAGGGACGAAGGGAACCATTTTCCTGCTCGTTGCAACGAGGCGGACCAATAGGCAAAGTTCTCGTCCATCGGTGGTTACCGAAATGTCACCAACAATAGTAACAGGGTCTTACTGGCAGAGTTGTACCACGAGGTGCTTACCTAAGTAGGGAATTACCACTGCTCAGTTAAGTAGATTATAAGAAAGTTTGAACGAAACAACGGAAAGGAAAATGTGTTTAAACACCTATTTCAAGGGTATATCCTTCCCAAGGACAAGCAGATGATATCCATGACAGGATAGCAGGTAGAAAACCATTTAGGTAAGGGGAGAAAAATTTCATGACATTACCCATACAACGGTGTTTGGATAATTGATAAAGAGAATTTAGCATTGTGCTTCAAATGTTCTTGGTGATGAGCGGAGTACCAGACATGCTTGGTGTAGCAACGATATGGTGTTTCAATCAAGGGCGGACTTGGATACACCAATGATCCATCAGGAGTAACTTATAAAATAAGTCCTACAATTTCCTCCAGGAGGAATGGTTATCCTTGCAAAAGAAATTATAATGTTAGGTCCTCCAGCCAGGGGGGGGCGGTGCTAGGCATGACATCATGTTACCGGGTCATCAAAGGACCAACAACATAACTCCTGGAAAGTTGTCCCAACCATCATATCTGATCGAGATTCAGATACAATTGGTGTCATGATACCTCAGGCTCAGGATGTCCGAGAAGAAAAGGCGCAACACAAATCGTTGAAATGGCATTGCAAGATTCTCGGGAAATGAACTATGGGAGCGGGTTCCGGGAACAATAGTTCATCATTAAACCAAGGAGAGGTGAGGAGGTGGCTGATTGACTCAGCGACAATTCATTGAGATTTTCAAAAGATGGATTTCCACAATAATGTGAACAAGAAGATGACACTTGTCAATTCAAATGATATAATGTTGTATGCTCTAGGGAAACATACACCATCAATCATTAGTTGAAAGGCGTGCCCGAAATACGACCTTAGGCAGCAAGATCAATGTTAGAGGGACGATTCAATAATCAACGGTCTAAGAACGAACTGTCGATCGTTAACTTCAAAGCAATAGGGTTGCTAGAAGTACAGAACTCAAACAACATCTATTGGTATGCGGGTTAAAAACAACACGAGGACCAAGGAAGAACGATGATGGTGAGAAGTATCACCATACCAAGAATTCTTAAGAGGTGGTGAAATTCCCACGACATCCTTGACATAAAAGATGGCAATATTCCAAAGTAGAACATAACACAAGCGGGGTAGGAAGGAACTCAAGGTAATACACAAAACATGAGCAGGTTTGTGTCGGAGGGAGGGCATTAACGTTGCCGATGATAATACAAACCATCGAGGGGCAAGGATGGTATTTCTCATCAAGAATTCGATAGACATCTTGGAAGACCCCAGAATGTTGATGATGATCACGACACATTTGTCGAGAGGTTTCGAGAAGATGAAACTGATCGGCGATGACATCAAGTCAACGGAAATGATGAAACCAAAGGTCATTGGAACCATGGGTACGACACAAACTCGAAATCAAGCTTGCTGTCCAAGGACAAACGGTATGACGAGGAAGATCGATTGTAAGATTAGCTCACCGTCGAAATTTGTGCTCCGAGAAGGACCCGGTAGCACAGTTAAAATTTAGCATGATAATGATATAGCCGATCAGGCTAGAAATGATGTCGGGTACAAACTCGTACTTATAGAAGCTCACCGAAGAGTTGTTGAACCATAGTGCGGACTCGGTTCAGTCATTGGTGTCTTTGAGTGTTTAATAACTCAGAGCCCGTGAAAAATTGGAATCAGTGGGAATGTAGCACTTGATGAAGAACTCATTAGAAATTATGCAGTTCCATGATAATCTCGAGAGACCAGGGGGTAATACTCGATGACAGATCAAGTAGAGGTTGGACTGGGGTAATGCTCTGCAGAAGACAAGTACTCTAACTTGTCTGAGAAATAGAATCAAGGGAGAAGAAACATGGTCGGAACCACTGTTCCGAAGGGTCAATTCACAGATACCAGATGATATTTATCAAGAAAATAGTTATTATTACAAGAAGTTTCCATGATAGTATCTACATCGTGTCCATGGGCATGAACACAAAGTTCAAGGTCGACTCCCACTTCTTCAATGTATAACCTTCCATTCACTTCTCGCTTTGATAAAGGCATTAGTGTTGAAAGTTTTACCTGGTGAAATACCAGATGAGTATGACTCGTGAAAACTTCCGAGTTCACACGTATAAAGGAAGGCATAGGTTCAACTCGTCAGGGTATCATGGCAACATATACCACAAGCTTCAATAGTAAATACCACCAGCTCGAAAGCAGAGCATGGTTGGTCAATCAGAGGGTAGGATTTACCAATGGAGAAAAATCTTCCAAAGTGATTGAATATGAAGGACGATGTCGGATGAAATCCAACAATGGATCGGGCGATCCACAACGGAGCTGATGTGAGTATCGGTACTCAATCAGAGGAAGAAAGAATGCACGGGCATCATATTATAAAACATCTGAATAATTTGATGCTTAGATAACAAAGGAATTATGATTTCCAAAACAAAGGATCAAAAGCAGACGCTCTGATCAAGGATGGATAAGTTGGATAGCCCAGAGGCACAATTGTCGACAAATAGTTTGGTCGAGAACCAGCTCATGTTCAAAATGACGTCTGAGTCGGAAAGATAATTTAGAAGGGTTGATTGATGATTGTGTGCATTCGCACACATGTTGAATCAATAGGATCAAAATGACGGTGTCAAAAGATACTAGTGAATATTGCTAGTGATATGGGAGCACCCATAATGCAAGCATACAAGTATTTGTAGAGCAATAGTTTGAAGAGGGTGCTGAGAAGGTCGGATAGTATTTCAAAGTATCTTATGAAGCATACGAACAACTGGGGATGAACAGATACTCAATAAGTGCCAGGAATTTTCAATAGGGATATTCATGTGGTAAAGAACGACAAGGCAGTAAGTTTAACAGATTTTCGGAACAACGAAGAGCAATTTAGGACATCTTGTAATAACAAGAGCAACTGAGGATGAAGGTATGAACGACAATTGTAGGTAGTTATCCATAAGGGTATATCGGTGGTAGGGGATTGTAAAGTCGGTGGGCACAAGGGTCTCGGGAAAACCTCGGAGAGTATCTTCGGAATCTTCTGGTGCAGCAAGACGATCATCTGTAAAAGGGGCTCTCCGGTAGAAAGTTGTTACGAGAACCTAACGTTAGAGTTTAGCAAATTCATTTAACCCGAATAGAAGAGAGATCAGAGTCCCAGAGTATAGGTCGAGGAATAAAAGATCCTAATACCACCCAATGGCGATGTGGGCCCGTAAGGCACACAGCCATGTTAGTAAAAACTTTTTCAATGACTAGACTCGACTTCGGCCAAGGAGTTGGAAAGGGGGATTCCTACAGGCAGTCGGCTCTGATACCAACTTGTGACGCCCCCGTTTCAATCGTACACTAATCATACACGCAAACGTGTACGATCAAGATCAGGGACTCACGGGAAGATATCACAACACAACTCTAAAACAAAAATAAGTCATACAAGCATCATAATACAAGCCAGGGGCCTCGAGGGCTCGAATACAAGTGCTCGATCATAGACGATTCAGCGGAAGCAACAATATCTGAGTACAGACATAAGTTAAACAAGTTAGCCTTAAGAAGGCTAGCACAAACTGGGATACAGATCGAAAGAGGCGCAGGCCTCCTGCCTGGGATCCTCCTAACTACTCCTGGTCATCGTCAGCGGGCTGCACGTAGTAGTAGGCACCTCTGGTGTAGTAGTCATCGACGGTGGCGTCTGTCTCCTGGGCTCCATCGTCTGGTCGCAGCAACCGAGTAGAGATAGGGGGAAAAGGGGGAACAAGGCAACCGTGAGTACTCATCCAAAGTACTCGCAAGCAAGGAGCTACACTACATATGCATGGATATATGTGTAAAGGGCCATATCAGTGGACTGAATTGCGTAAAGCGTAATAAGAGGGGATAGCTAGTCTTATCGAAGACTACGCTTCTAGTCACCTCCGTCTTGCAACAGGTAGAAGAGGGTAGGTTGAAGTCCTCCAAGTAGCAACATATAGCATAATCCTACCCGGCGATCCCCTCCTCGTAACCCTGAGAGAGAGCGACCACCGGGTTATATCTGGTACTTGGAAGGGTGTGGTTTATTAAGTATCCGGTTCTAGTTGTCATAATGTCAAGGTACAACTCCAAGTCGTCCTGTTACCGAAGATCACGGCTATTCGAATAGATTAACTTCCCTGCAGGGGTGCACCACATAACCCAACACGCTTGATCCCATTTGGTCGGACACACTTTCCTGGATCATGCCCGGCCGCGGAAGATCAACACGTCGCAGCCCCACCTAGGCACAACAGAGAGGCCAGCACGCCGGTCTAAACCTAAGCGCACATGGGTCTGGGCCCATCGCCCAATGCACACCTGCATGTTGCGAGGGCGGCCGAAAGCGGAACTAGTCCCCTTAATACAAGAGCAGGCTTACGTTCCAATCCGGCGCGCGCCGCTTAGTCGCTGGCGTCACGAAGTGCTTCGGCTAATACCACGACGTTGGGATACCCATAACTACTCCCACGTAGATGGTTAGTGCGTATAGACCAAATGGCCAGACTCAGATCGAATACCCAGATCTCGTTAAACGTGTTAAGTATCCGCGAACGCCGACCAGGGCCAGGCCCACCTCTCTCCTAGGTGGTCTCAACCTGCCCTGTCTCTCCGCCACAAAGTAGCGATCGGGGCCGTGGGAACCCAGCCCACCTCTCCGGGATGGAGCCACCGTCCTTTCAGCCCCCATCTCCTAAGCAGTGTCACATGTAATGTAACATGTAAAGTATATAGTATATGCCCGTGATCACCTCCCAAGTGATCACGGCCCAAGAGTATAGCATGGCGAGACGGACAAGAATGTAGGGCCACCGATGGAACACTAGCATCCTATACTAAGCGAGAGGATAGCGAGATAAAGGTAACAACTTGAGAGTAGCAAGGACAAAGCTATGCAGCAAAGATAGGATTAATCGAAAGCAAGAACATGCTACACTACTCTAATGCAAGCAGATAGAGAAGAGTAGGCAATATCGTGATCAAAGGGGGCTTGCCTGGTTGCTCGGCAAGAGAGGGGTCGTCAACACCGTAGTCGATCACAGGGTACCGCAGCGGTCTCGGGGTCTCACCAAAAAGTAATAGCGGGGGAACATAATAAATAACAGAGCAATCAAAGCATAACATGACAAATGCGGTGCTAGAGGTGATCTAACGAGGATAGGTGATACCAAGGTGGGGGAAACAACCGGAAAGTATCCCCAAGTGTTTAGCGTTTTCGGGCAGAGGAGCCGGAGGGGGAAAGTTGCGAGTTTGATATGTTAGGGGTGTGTGGTGGACGAACGGGCTGCGTATCCGGGTTCGTCTCGTCGTTCTGAGCAACTTTCATGTAGAAAGTATTTTCATCTGAGCTACGGTTTATTTCTATTAATTTTAAAAGATTTAAATCATTTTCAGGATTTATTTAATTATTTTAATGCAACATTATCCAGAATAGTGCACGCTGACGTCATCATGACGTCAGCATTCAACAGGGAGTTGACTGGGACAATCTGACATGTGGGTCCCATTCGTCATCGACTGATTAGTCTAATTAGGATTTAATTAATTAACTAGTGATTAGGTTAATCTAATCAGGATTAATTAAGTTAACTAATTTTATTAATTAATAATTTAATTATTTTTAATTATTTAATATTTTTTTAATTCCTTTAAAAAAACGTTCTGGGGTGGGCCCCAATTGTCATTGGGCCAGGGCGGCGCGGTTTGCGGGTTGGGTGTCGGCGCCGATCGGGCGAAAGTGCCCAGACGACAGAGGGGGGGCCAGCCACAGGCGTGGCGAGGCCGGCCGGGCGTGGGCCGGCGCCCCGACGCCGCTAAGGAACGGAGGGCGGCGCCACGGAGGGCGGCAAGAGCAGCAGCAGGGAGGGCCACGGTGGCGCGCAAGACAGGCGAGGCGCGGCGAGGCGGTGAGCAGTCCGGGCGCGCAGGGGAGAGTAGCACAACGGGCGCAGTGGCTCACAGAGGAGCAGGGGCGCGGCCATGCGTCGGGTGTGGACGCCGAGGCGTTCGGCCAGGTCGTGGCCGGCAGCACCAAGTAGGAGCGGGGCGGCGTGGGCGCGTGGCCGGCACGGGTGCACGCGGAGGAGCACGTCGGGCCGAGGGAGAGAGAGAGAAGGGATAGGCGCGTGCTCACGGGGCCGGTAGGGATTCGGGGCAATGAGGGTTGAGGAGGTCGACGGGGACGACCGGGCGACGGGGAGGAAGCAGGCCGGCGATGGCGTCCGACGACGAGGTGACGACGACGATAGCGGGGTCCGGTGAGGAAGAGGCCGTGGCACGGCGCGAGGAAGAGGGGTTCGTCGCCGGCGGGTGGCTCGTCCACCGCGGTAGGGTCGTCGGGCGGCGCGGGGCTCGAGCACGGAGCCAGGGCGGCGTCGGCGGCAGTTCGGTCCTTGCCCCCGATCTCGATCCAGATCGGGGGAGGAGGAGCGGGCGACGTGGGGTGGAAATGGGTGCGTGGGGGGTTAGGGTTTCTGGGTCCAGGGATAAGGGAGAGTGGGGGCGGGCCGACATGGGCCGGTGGGGAAATGTTGGGGAACATAGTAATTTCAAAATTTTCCTACGAACACGCAAGACCATGGTGATGGCATAGCAACGAGAGGGAGAGTGTCCGCCCACGCACCCTGAGACCGAAAGCGAAGCGTTATAACAACGCTGTTGATGTAGTCGCACGTCTCCACGATCCGACCGATCCAAGCACCGAACGCACGGCACCTCCGAAGTTCTACACACGCTCAGCTCGATGACGATCCCGGACCGATCCAGCAAAGTGTCGGGATGAGTTCCACAAGACGGCGTGGCAGGACGATGTTGATGCTCCACCGATGCAGGGCTTCGCCTAAGCTCCGCGACGATATGACTTCTCCGGCGCAGGCTTCGCCTAAGCTCCGCGACGATATGACCGAAGTGGAATATGGTGGAAGGGGCACCGCGACACGGCTAAGGCAAGATCCGTAGATCAACTTGTGTGTTCCATGGGGTGCCCCTGCCCCAGATATAAAGGAGGGAGGGAGGAGGAGGCCGGCCCTTAGGAGGGGCGCGCCATGGTGTGGAGTCCTACTAGGACTCCCTAGTCCTAGTAGGATTCCACCTCCCTTGTTGGAGTAGGAGAGGGGAAAGAGGGGAGAAGGAGAAGGAAAGGGGCTGCGCCTTGTCCACTCGGACCTGAGGAGGCGCAGGCCTCCTCCCTTTGGCCTTTCTCCTCTATTCCCTGTATGGCCCAATAAGGCCCATATACTCCCGGCGAATTCCGTAACTCTCCGGTACTCGAAAAATACCGAATCATTCGAACCTTTCCGAACTCGAATATAGTCGTCCAATATATCGATCTTTACGTCTCGACCATTTCGAGACTCCTCGTCATGTCCCCGATCTCATCCGGGACTCCGAACTCCTTCGGTACATCAAAACTCATAAACTCATAATATAACCTGTCATCGAAACCTTAAGCGTGCGGACCCTACGGGTTCGAGAACTATGTAGACATGACCTAGAACTATTCTCGGTCAATAACCAATAGCGGAACCTGGATGCCCATATTGGCTCCTACATATTCTTCAAGATCTTTATCGGTCAAACCGCATAACGACATACGTTGTTCCTTTGTCATCGGTATGTTACTTACCCGAGATTCGATCGTCGGTATCCAATACCTAGTTCAATCTCGTTACCGGTAAGTCTCTTTACTCGTTCCGTAATACATCATCTCACAACTAACTCATTAGTTGTAATGCTTGCAAGGCTTAAGTGATGTGTATCACCGAGAAGGCCTAGAGATACCTCTCCGACAATCGGAGTGACAAAACCTAATCTCGAAATACGCCAACCCAACAAGTACCTTTGGAGACACCTGTAGTACTCCTTTATAATCACCCAGTTACGTTGTGACGTTTGGTAGTACCCAAAGTGTTCCTCCGGTAAACGGGAGTTGCATAATCTCATAGTTACAGGAACATGTATAGGTCATGAAGAAAGCATTAGCAACATACTAAACGATCAAGTGCTAAGCTAACGGAATGGGTCATGTCAATCACATCATTCTCCTAATGATGTGATCCCATTAATCAAATGACAACACATGTCTATGGTTAGGAAACATAACCATCTTCGATTAATGAGCTAGTCTTGTAGAGGCATACTAGTGACTATCTGTTTGTCTATGTATTCACACATGTATTATGTTTCCGGTTAATACAATTCTAGCATGAATAATAAACATTTATCATGATATAAGGAAATAAATAATAACTTTATTATTGCCTCTAGGGCATATTTCCTTCAGGAAAGTGGGCCAAGCAGCCCGGGAGGGGTCTGCCCCCTCCCCCCATTTGTTTTATTTTGTGTTTTTCTTTGTTTTCCCTTTTTCTTTTTTTTAAATGTTTAGCACCTAATTGATTTTTATAATATAGGGGAGCTAGCTCACAAGTTGCAGTGCATTAGATCCTAGCACCAAAAACTAGTTTGGGTGAAATACTATTCCATATTAGATTTAGATTAATTAAAAGGTTATTAAATAATGTATTCAGCCACTGTTTGAGATTGTTTAGATGACTTATCATACTTCAACAATGTTGTTTACGATTTTATCCTAGCCTCTGATTTATCTACTATTTATTGAACATTTTAGTTTTTAAGTTTGAAAACTTTTGTTGTTTGCCTTTAATTAAATTTTGAATTTGAATCGTTTTTGTCACACCCAATATGCGACCCTATCCAAAAGGAACTCGAAGGTCCCACCAAGGATAGACCCGCATATTGGAAACGCTTTTGCAAGGTGGATATCATTACATCAACATTACATAATGCATAGGGATACATACATAAGGCACAAATGCCACAAGAATACATCAACATCATATACAGAGACCAACATCCGCTACGGATGAAACATAAAAGAAACTCAAACGACATCCACCACGCTAGCCTGTGCAATCGACCGAACCTATCCCTCGATCGAAGAAGAAGCAGAAGAAGAACTCCAATACAAGCAAACATCGCTCTCACGTCATGATCATCGCAAACCTGTGCCTGCAACTGGTGGTGTAGTAATCTGTGAGCCACGAGGACTCAACAATCCCATTACCATGGGTATCAAGACTAGCAAAGCTTAAATGGAAAGGAAGGGGTAAAGTGGTGAGGTTGCAGCAGCGACTAAGCATTTATGGTGGCTAACTTACGCAAATGAGAGCGAGAAGAGCAACAAAGGAATGGTCGTCAAGTAGTAATGATCAAGAAAGTGATCCTGAACTCCTACTTACGTCAGACATAACCCAGAAACCGTGTTCTCCTCTCGATCAACCCCGAAAAAAGACACTCACGGTTACGCACACGGTTGGTGTATTTTAATTAAGATCAACTTCGGGTTTTCTACAACCGGACTTTAACAAATTCCCATCTGCCACATAACCGCGGGCACGGCTTTCGAAAGTTCAAACCCTGCAGGGTGTCCCAACTTAGCCCATGATAAGCTCTCGCGATCAACGAAGGATATTCCTTCTCCCGGAAGACCCGATCAGTCTCGGAATCCGGCCACAAGACATTTCGACAGCAATAAAACAAGACCAGCAAAGCCGCCGGATGTGCCGACAAATCCTGATAGGAGTCGACGTACCTCGGTCTCGTGGCACACCGGATAAGTCAGCCACGAGTAAAACCAGCCTCGAGTTGCCCGTGGTGTCCCATGATCTGCTCGGTTCGGACCAACACTCGAAGGAGCACCGCCCGGGGGCTAAAATAAAGATGACCCTTGGGCTCCGAAACCCAAGGGAAAAAGGGCATAGGTGAGGCAAATGGTAAAACCAATGTTGGGCCTTGCTTTGGAAAAGTCTTACTCAAAGCGAACTGTCAAGGGGTCCCATAAATCACCCGACCGCGTTAGGGACGCAAAATCCGGGAACATAATACCGATATGACGGAAACTAGGGCGGCAAGAGTGGAACAAAACACCAGGCATAAGGCCGAGCCTTCCACCCTTTACCAAGTATATAGATGCATTAATTAAATAAGATATATTGTGATATCCCAACAAGTAAACATGTTCCAACAAGGAACAACATCTCCACGTTCCAACAAGGAACAAACTTCATCTTCACCTGCAACTAACAACGCTATAAGAGGGGCTGAGCAAAGCGGTAACATAGCCAAACAACGGTTTGCATAGGAAAGGTGTCAAAGGTTAGAGGCTGACATGGCAAATTAGGTAGGCTTGAGCAGCAAGTGATAGGTAGCGCAGCATAGCGAAAGAACGAAGAAACTAGCATAGCAATGATAGTAGTGAGATCCAGGGTAGAGGTCATCTTGCCTGAAATCCCGCAAGGAAGAAGAACAAATCCATGAAGAAGACGAACGGAAGAAGCCACGAAGATGGACCAAGCGTAGACGAACGAATCCTCACGATCGCAACGAAACAGGAACTAACAAGAAGAAGCACACAACAAAGTAAACACACCACACATGAACAAGACATGATGCTCAACCAAGCATGATGCATGACAAAGCTACATGAAGCTACTCATGGCAAGAGATGATGCAAACAAGAACAACACATCAAGGCAAGTTTAAATGAGGCCGGGAACAACATATAACAATTCCGGTAAGTCCTCATATGCAAATTTCGAAATTGGTCCAGATCTGAATAAACCTTATGTTCAAGTTGTTAAACAGCAATTTAAAATGCACCAAGATGATCTACACGAAATTCTAGTCAAGTTACATATAAAGTTCATTTACTTCGGAGCTACGGCCTAGAAGATATGAGCAAAACAAGATAAGCATGGCATTGATGCAAAATGCATACAAACATCAATCAAACACCTTAAAACATGGATGCAACAAGATAATATGATACTACATGCAAAAACAAGCAAGTTTCATATATAGCACACTCAAAACGGAGCAACGGTTCAACACATACACCCTATACAAGTTATAGCAACAATCTGTCCAAAACAGCAAGTAGGCATATTGCAAGCACGAAAACAACATGCTACAGGACCTCAACAAGAAAACAAAAGGCATGGGCATGATGTACAGGTAAAGAATTACAAAACATGAACACTGAGCTATCTCCAGAAATCACTAGAACATGCTCAAAATGACATGGCAAGATTGCAAATAATAACAGTTTCAGACTTCAGCAGAAATAACATCAGGTTGCAATGTTTAGAGCTATCAAACAACATGCTACAGGAACTTATCATGGCAAAAAAAGGCATGGCATGAATCTACTAATTGCATAGAACAAAAGTCCTTTACTGACCATAAGCCAAAAAGGATCAGAAGATATGATGGCACCCATGTAAACATGGCAAGTTTCGTTAACAGATTCAGCAACATGGCATGTCAAAAACAGATAACAAGTAGGCATGTTGCTGAGCTTGAACCACTCACCACAGAGCAATACATGACATGGCAAGGAAACCAACAGTAAGAAGACATGGCATAGAAGCTATACATGGCAAGAACAACATCATAGCATACATGGATCAACTACAACAACCTTGGCAAAATTGAATTACATGTAAACAACCTGCCAGGAAACATTTTATAGCAAAAGTAGAGCTCGATTGACTCAAGCTATGGCACTCCATAATTGCAAACAAGGGCATGGATGGATAGAGCAAGACATGTAGAACAAAACATCCTTACTGAAGTATCTCAAAATATGCATGGATCTCTCGGTAGCATCAAGTTAACATGGCTTGAAAATATCAGCAAAACAGGAATGAAATCAGCAACATCAGGAAGCCTAGTTTGCATGCTTGTGCTAGTCACCACAGAGATCACAAAAATACATGGCATATACCCCTGGAAAGATGGCATGGCATATTACAAAACACATGTAGGGCTCAAGTTCATAGGATGCACACATCAATCATGGCAAAAAATGACAAAAGTGCATTTTCTGATAAAAATCAAAAACTAACATCACATAGCACTCTTCAAACAGCATTTCGGGCATGAAGATGAGCTCAAATGAAAATGATGCAATGAGATGAAATGATCTACTCTTCGAAGCGAACATTTTGACATATTATACGCGCAAAACGGAGCAATGATGACAGAGTTATGATGCGATGGAATTGCATGAAAATTACTGAAAACGGGGACTTGGGGGAATTTGGAGGGGGGAAGAAAGTCAACCGCATCACGGATCTCGAGGATGGCCGGCGGATCTGGCCGGAGCCGAGCCGGGGCGGTGCGGGGCGCGGTACTCGCGAAGCCGGGCGCGCCGAGCTCTGAGCACCGGGCGGCGAGCGGGAGGCGCGCGAGGGGCGGTTATGGCGGGGCCGCGCGAATGGTGGCCGGGCGGGGCGCTGGGCACGGCGGCGGAGTCGGCCGGCGGCGGGTCGGCGGCGCACTGGCGCTGGGCACTCGGCGAGGTCGGCCGGGAGGAGGCGCGGATGGCGGGCTGGTGGTGGCGGGCGCTGACGCAGGCGGCGGGCGCGGTGGAGGTCGCTGCCGAAGCGGCGGGCGGCGGCGAGAGCGCTGGCTGGCGCGAGACCCGAGGCGGCGGAGGCGAAGCGGGCGCGGAGGCGCGGCTCATGGGCGGCCGACGCAGCAGGCGGGGCGCGCTGGGCACGCTGGCCTCGGCGGCTGGCGGCGGCGGGGAATCCGGGGAGGACACGTGGCGCGCACGGGTTGGACGGGGGCGGCGGCGCGGACATGTCCGGTGGCGGCGCGGACGTGTCCGGCGGCACGAGGATGAAGAAGACTAGGGTTGGACCAGAAATTTCGGAGGGAGACACATATATATAGGTAGAGGGAGCTAGGAGTGTCCAAATGAGGTGCGGTTTTCGGCCACGCGATCGTGATCGAACGACCGAGAGCATGGAGGGGAGTTTGCTGGGTTTTGAGCCACTTTGGAGGGGGGTGTTGGGCTGCAACTCAAAGAGGGCTTTGCGGTTACTCGGTTAACCGTTGGAGTATCAAACGACCTCCAAATGGCACAAAACTTGACAGGCGGTCTACCGGTGGTATACCAAGGCCGCTTGACAAACCTCGGTACATTCCGAGAACGTTTAACACCCGCACACGAAAAGAGGTAAAAGGGGACGCCGGGAGACATAGGAGTGCCGGATTGCAAAACGGACAACGGGGAAAATGCTCGGATGCATGAGACGGACACGTATGCAAAATGAGATGCACATGATGACATGATATGAAATGCAAATGATGACATGGCAAAGACGGCGAATAACTGACAAACACCTGGCGCATCGAATCCGGGGCGTTACAGTTTTGAACTAACGTGAGATTAGCAACAGTAATCATGGCGACGTGGCATCATTAGTAGAACGTTACTGTAGCTTAATTATCCAGGCGTCACAATAGATAAGCTGGATCATAAACCCACAATTCATCGGTCTCAACAAACACACCGCAAAAAGAAGATTACATCGAATAGATCTCCACGAGAGAGGGGGAGAACATTGTATTGAGATCCAAAAAGAGAGAAGAAGCCATCTAGCTACTAGCTATGGACCCGAAGGTCTAAAGTAAACTACTCACACTTCATCAGAGAGGCTATGGTGTTGATGTAGAAGCCCTCCTGGTGGATGCCCCCTCCGGTGGAGCTCCGGAACAGGCCCCAAGATGGGATCTCGTGGATACAGGAAGTTGCTGCGGTGGAATTAGGTTTTGGCCCTGTTACGATCATTTGGGGCGTGAGGTATATATAGGAGGAAGGAGTACGCCGGTGGAGCAACAGGGCCCACGAGGCAGGCGCGCCTAGGGGCGCCCCCCCCCTCGTGACCGCCTCTGTCACTTCTTGGAGTACGGTCCAAGTCTCCGCATCACGCTTGGTGAGAAAATCACGTTTCAAGGTTTCATTCCGCTTGGACTCGCTTGATATTCTGTTTTTCAAACACGTAAATAGGCAAAAACAGCAATTCTGGGCTGGGCCTCCGGCTAATAGGTTAGTCCCAAAAATAATATAAAAGTGGAAAATGAAGCCCAATATAGTCCAAAACAGTAGATAAAGTATCATGGAGCAATAAAAAATTATAGATACGTTGGAGACGTATCACACATGTACTATTATTTTTGGATCCAGATGACAGGGATCCTAGCCCCCAAAATATTGACCAGATCATATCAGCAGAGGTGCCAGACAAGGATGTTGATCCAGAAGGTTACATGGCAGTTGAAAACTTCATGATGCATGGACCATGTGGCCAGGCATGCTACAAGTCACCATGCATGATCAATGGGAAGTGCTCAAAACATTTCCCTAAGATGTTCTATGAGGAAACAATCATCGATGAAGAAGGATTCCCAATATACAGAAGAAGAAATAATGCCAGGACAGTAAAAAAAGTGGAGTACTGCTAGATAGCAGGTATGTTGTTCCATACAACATGGACCTAATAGTCAAGTACCAGGCCCATATAAACATGGAATGGTGTAATAAATCAAGATCCATAAAGTATTTTTTCAAGTACATCCACAAAGGAGAGGATAGAGCAACTATAATTTTGGGTGCAGGAAATAACTATGACGAGATACAAATGTACCTTGATGCACGATAACTATTTGCAGGTGAAGCATCTTGGCGTATCTTTGGATTTGAACTTCAGCACCGGTAGCCTTCTGAACAGAGACTGCAATTCCACCTTCAAGATGAGCAAATGGTCGTGTTCCCGGACTCAACTGATATCGAGAAAATTGTACATAGACCTGGCATAGAGGAAACAATTTTCACCGAATGGATGACCGCTAATCAATTGTATGAGGAGGCCCGTAATCTGACATATGCAGAAGTCCCCACTAAGTGGACGTGGCATGCAAAGGAGAAAAGATGGAAACCAAGGCAAGGCGGGAAACGGTCTATTGGGACGATCTACTGTGCCCATCCAGCAAGTGGTGAGAAATATTACCTGAGAATTCTGCTAAATACTATCAAAGGTTGTAAATCATATGAGGACATCAGAAAAGTAAATGGTATTGTACACCCAACCTACAAATCAGCATGTTATGCCCTTGGATTACTCAATGATGACCAAGAGTGGGACGATTGTATTAAGGAAGCATCGCATTAGGCTTCTGCACAACAAATGCGACAACTTTTCTGCACAATACTCATTTTTTGTGAGGTCACAGATCCAGGGGAACTATGGGAATCTACATGGGAATTACTCTCAAAGGACATACATCAACGTCAAAGGAAAATCTTGAACTTCGATGAACTATAGCTTAATCCTGAACAAATACAAAATCTCACACTTATAGAGATAGAGATGTTGCTAAGGAGAGGTGGAAAGTCACTAAAAGATTATGAAGGAATTCAATTACCAGATAGCAACTCACTACAAGGTCTACAAAATAGGTTGGTAAGTGAAGAGCTTAACTATGACAGACAGTCTCTACAAATAGAGAAAGTGGCACTACTTGCAAAGTTAAATCCAGAACAGAAACAAGCTTTTGATGCAATACTACAATCTGTAAATAGCAAACTAGGCAAACTGATATTTGGCAATGGATATGGTGGAACAGGAAAAACATTTCTATGGAAGGCAATCACGACATCACTACATTCTGAAGGAAAAATAGTTTTAGCAGTAGCATCCAGTCCAATAGCAGCTCTTCTTATACCTGGGGAAAGAAATGCACCATCAAGATTTCACATCCCACTCAACATCAATAATGAGTCCACATGTGACATCAAGCAAGGATTCTATCTTGCAGACCTGCTAAAGAAAACATCTTTAATTATATGGGATGAAGCACCTATGGCGAACAAACATTGCTTCGAAGCATTGGACAAGAGCTTGAGAGACATCCTAAGGTTCACAAATGAAAGTAGTGCAGATAAACCATTTGGAGGGATGACGGTAGTGATGGGAGGTGACTTCAGACAAATCCTGCCAGTAATACTGAAAGGGAGAAGATCTCATATTGTAGATGCATCCTTAAAATGTTCCTACTTATGGAACCACTTTGAGGAATTCCAGCTCACTCAAAACATGGCGTTTCTGCACTAACAGATACTCCAGAAGAACAAAAGAAGACCGCAGATTTTGCGGACTGGATTCTAAATATTGGAGATGGATTAGTGGGAAATAAAGAAGAAGAGGCATGGGTACATATACCGGAGGACTTACTTGTAACATCCCAAATTTTCAATTTGGATGTTATACATAGGTCATCATGTGCATATCATATTTTATTTGCTTTTCGTTTGCGATCCTAGAAAATCCTAAGCAACTCAAGGACCCACGGAGAGAGTTGGGGATTTCATTTATTTTCATATTTGAATTTTCTCAAATTTGAAAAGAGGATCATTTTGGTTTTAATAAATTTTCTCTCCGAAATTTTTCTGATGTTAAAATAAATGAGAGGAGATAAAATGACTTCTCCAAAATAAAAGAAATATTCAGGAAAAATGTTAAAATCAAATAAATATTTTAATTGGATTTTTATTGCTATTTTATTTGAATTAGAAAAAATATGCATTTTTCAAAATTGCATTCTTAGGCCAGGAAAATGTTCACTTTGTTCTAGATATTTTATTTAGGCGATGCAAATTATTTTTGGCATTTTTAGGATTTTTTGTATTTTATTTAGGATTTTCTTCATGAATTATTAAAAAATCCCGCCAGATCGGGTCAAGGCTCACCGAGCAGTGTGGCCTTGGCTGCCAACCCGCTCGCTCAAGGCCGTGCCAGGCGGACTCCGCCGAGTCCGGCTCGGACTCCGCCGCCTGCCCCGAGGCTTTATAAGCCGTCCCGCCTCTCGCCACCACCACCGCCGCTTTGCCGCGCACGCCGTCGCCCCACCTCTGGCCGACGCCGCTGGCCGAAGCCGACCACGGAGCCACCGACCCGCCTGTTTTCTCGTGAACTGGTAAAAGACCATGGAGATTAAGAAGCAGATTAAGGAGTTATTGGGGAAGGGTTACATTCGACAAAGTTCGTCACCATGGGGAGCCCAGTGCTCTTAGTTGAGAAGAAGGATGGATCCTTGAGAATGGTTGTTGATTATCGTGCATTGAAGGAAGTGACGATCAACAACAAGTACCCACTACCGATGATCAACGATTTGTTTGACCAACTGCAAGGAGCTAAATTATTCTCCAAGATCGATCTGCGATCAGGATACCACCAGTTGAAGATCCGAGAGAAGGATATACCTAAGATAGCTTTTACCACAAGGTATGAGCTATATGAGTACACAATTATGTCATTTGGATTGACCAATGCCCTTGCCTATTTCATGAGTATGATGAATAAAGTGTTCATGGAGTTTTTGGACAAGTTTGTCGTGGTGTTCATTGATGATATTTTGGTATACTCGAAGAATGAAGAGGAACACAAGGAGCATTTGCGTTTAGTTCTCGAGAAGCTCAGGGAACATCAGCTATATGCCAAGTTCACCAAATGTGAGTTTTGGTTGAAGGAAGTTGGATTCCTTGGACATGTTATATCAGGAGAAGGTATAGCAGTAGACCCTACCAAGGTTCAGTCAGTCACTGATTGGCTAGCACCCACCTCAGTAGGAGAGATCCACAGTTTTCTTGGACTCGCGGGATATTATCGAAGATTAATTGAGAATTTCTCCAAGATTGCGAAGCCTATGACGGAGCAGTTGAAGAAGGACACTAAGTTTAAGTGGACTGAAGAGTGTGAGACTAGTTTTCAGGAGTTGAAGAAACGTTTGGTTACAGCCCCAGTGCTGATTCTGCCGGATATATGCAAGGATTTCCAAGTGTACTGCGACGCTTCTCGCTTAGGACATGGAGGTGTACTTATGCAGGACGGAAGAGTTGTTTCATATGCCTCACGTCACCTTTGACCGCATGAGTTGAATTATGCCACGCATGATTTGGAGTTAGCAGCTGTAGTTCCTGCACTCAAGACCTGGAGACACTTTCTTATTGGAAACCGTTGTGATGTGTACACGGATCACAAGAGTTTGAAGTATATTTTCACACAGAAGGAGCTGAATCTCAGGCAAAGGAGATGGTTGGAGCTTATAAAGGATTATGATATGAAATTGCATTATCACCCAGGAAAGGCCAATGTCGTAGCAGACGCTTTGAGCCGGAAGAGTTATGTCAATACCTTGGTAAGCGGAGGATTACCAAAGGAGTTGGCCGAAGATCTCACGGAGCTTCGCTTGGAAATAGTCCCTAGAGGATTTGTCGCAGTAATGGAGGTTCAGCCAACATTATTGGGAAGGATACGATAAGCTCAGAAGAATGATAAGAATATTGTCGAGATAAAGGAGAAGATGAGTAAAGGAAAAGCCAAAGGTTTTCGTGAGTATGAGTACGAAACCTTATGTTTTGAGGACCGTGTTTATGTACCCAATAACGTGGAGATCGGGAAGTTAATACTTAAAGAAGCTCATGACTCGCCATACTCGATACACCCCGGAAACACTAAGATGTATTTGGATTTGAAGGAGCATTTCTGGTGGAATGTTATGAAGAAGGATATTGCAGAGTATGTAGCAGTATGTGATGTATATCAGCGAGTGAAGGCAGAACATCAGAAGCTAGCAGGATTACTGCAGCCTATGCCAATACCCGAATGGAAGTGGGACAAACTTGGCATGGATTTCATCACCGGATTACCCAGGACCCGACCGGGATATGATTCTATCTGGGTAGTAGAGGATCGTTTGACCAAAGTGGCTCGCTTTATCCCAGTGAAAACCACCTAGACGAGTGCGAAGTTCGCCAAGATATATATGACCAGGATCTTATGTCTGCATGGAGTTTCGAGGACCATCACATCAAATAGAGGAACACAATTTACCTTGAAGTTTTGGAATCAGTTTCACCAGACTTTGGGTACCAGGCTAGAGTTCAGTACAACTTTTCATCCGCCGATAGATGGACAGACTGAGAGAGTCAATCAGATTCTGGAGGACATGTTGAGAGCTTGTGCGCTAGATTATGGATCTAGCTGGGATGATAATTTGCCTTACGCGGAGTTGTCATACAACAACAGTTACCAAGCCAGTTTGAAGATGGCACCTTTCGAAGCTTTGTATGGGAGAAGGTGCAGGACACCGTTGTTGTGGGATGAAGTTGGAGACCATTAGTTGTTTGGACCATATTTGATCAAACAGTCTGAAGAGAAGGTTAAGTTGATTCGTGACAGACTAAAGGTAGCTCAGTCCAGGCAGAAGAGTTATGCCGATACCAAACGCAAGGAGGTAGTCTATCAAGTCGGAGACAGAGCATATCTTCGTGTGTCACCTCTGCGAGGAGTTAAGTGATTTGGAGTTAAGGGAAAGTTAGCCCCGAGATTTGTAGGACCCTACCGAGTTTTGGAGCATATGGGAGAAGTGGCCTACAAGTTGGAGTTACCCGAAGGATTGTCAGGATTTCATGATGTGTTTCACGTTTCCCAGTTGAAGAAGTGCCCTACTGAGATGGCAGATATTCCTCTGAGAGATACAGTGCCCCTGGAAGCAATTCAATTAGATAGTGATTTGACCTATGAGGAGAAACCTGTCAAAATTCTCGAGTTTACCAGCCGAGTTACACGCAGCAAGGTTATCAAGTTTTGCAAAGTTCAGTGGAGCCACCATACCGAGGATGAAGCCACTTGGGAACAAGAGGAAGACCTACAGAAAGACCACCCACACCTATTTTCTAGCCAACCCGAATCTCGAGGGCGCGATTCATCTTAAGGGGGGTAGGTTTGTGACATCCCAAATTTTCAATTTGGATGTTATACATAGGTCATCATGTGCATATCATATTTTATTTGCTTTTCATTTGCATTCCTAGAAAATCCTAAGCAACTCAAGGACCCACAGAAAGAGTTGGGGATTTCATTTATTTTCGTATTTGAATTTTCTCAAATTTGAAAAGAGGATCATTTTGGTTTTAATAAATTTTCTCTTTGAAATATTTCCGACGTTAAAAATACATGAGAGGAGATAAAGTGACTTCTCCAAAATAAAAGAAATATTGGAGGAAAATGTTAAAATCAAATAAATATTTTAATTGAATTTTTATTGCTATTTTATTTGAATTAGAAAAAATATGCATTTTTCAAAATTGCATTCTTAGGCCGAAAAATGTTCACTTTGTTCTAAATATTTTATTTAGACGGTGAATTTTTTTTTCCATTTTTAGGATTTTTTATATTTTATTTAGGATTTTTCTTCTGCAGAAGTATTTAAAAAAAATCCCGATCGGGCAGAAGGCCCAATGAGCAGCCGCCAGCGCGCTATGTGCCTCTGCGCCGCAGGAGGAGTGCGCCTGGAGTCCGGTTCGGACTCCGCCGCCGCTTGCCCCCTCCCGCAAGCACCCCCTCGAAGCTTTATAAGTAGCATCAGCCGCCGCCTGCCGTGCACGCCGTCGCCCCGCCCCGCCAACGTCACCTCGCCGAAGCCCCGACCGCCGGAGCCGCCGACCTGCCGGTTTTCTCGTGAACCGGTAAAAGACCACCCCGGTTTTTTCAGTTTCGTCTTTGATTAGTTTTATTTTTAGATTTAGGGTTTATCTTCGGTTTCGCTAGTTAGCGGACGTTCACCCGAACGCCCTTGTTCGTGAACGCGTTCGTTCTTTCGTCTCTGCTAGCGAACGTTCGTTCGTTAGTCTTTTTCTTTTTATTTTTTTGCCAGGGACCTATCCGTGATTATTTTTATTGCAGACTGGCCCCTGATCTTCAAACCCTCGCAGTTTCTCAACTGTTCGTCCAAATCCAGTGAAACCAGCACCAAAATCTTCGTCTCGAACCCGTTTTCCAGTTAATCAACTTGAACATGATTTTGACAATTTAAAATTTGGTTTCAAGCAGATTCGAATTCGAATTTCTTTTGACCGTAGTTTCACTTCCGTAGCTCCGATTTGATTGATTCTGTTTGCAAATCGAAGCACTTCAGTTGAACTTTCAGTTTGGATTTTCTCATCTGAGTTTTACCCTTGCATCTATGCTTGAGTGCTTATGTATGTTATTGTTTGTTTGCGATAGAATTTCCAGAGTTGAAAGCGTGCTACTATGAGTCTCTAGGGTTTGCAGATCGTCAGCAAGGCAAGTAACACTTTGATCATACCCCTTTATTACCTAGTTTTTCATGCATTAGTTCCAATCCTCAAGCATTGCAAGAGTAGGATCTGATTTAACATGTTTGTTTTGGGAAGTAGTTGATGAGGTAGAACCCACTACTAGAAACTACGATTTTACCTAGGGCCATATACCCTAGGTGAAATTAAAAAAACCATAGGTAAAGGCTTCACCTAGAGCTTGCCCTAGGGAAAGAACCTTAGGTAAAGTATAGTCGGTAAAGAGCTCTTTCCCTAGAGTGCACCTTCCAAACCCTAGGGAAACCATTTGTTTACCTAGGGCTACAGGCCCTAGGGAAAGATTTGATCCTGGTTGCATGTCCAACGTGGCAAGGTGGTTTACCTACGAACAAGTTTGGCTCTAGGGAAAGATCATGGAGCCATTATGAATCATTTACCTCAATATACAAATTTGCAATTCAAATTTAATTACATACTAGCCATAATTCAAATAATCAAATTCTGACATGTTCAAATGGCACATACATCAGACTCAAGGTCAGTTTAGAACCAGATTCAAGGTCAGTTTGGAACCAAAATGAAAAACAACCTATATGCTACAGCTAGCAGAATACCTAAATCAGCATGTACAAGTCCTGTTGGTCAAGCCAAGTATCTGCTACTACAAAAAACTACTTGTAATAAAGATGTCTTCTATGCAATAACCCAAGAGTTGGTCTTCAAAAGGACTTCATGTTCTACATGTTCTTTGAGCACAAACTTGGTGGTCCTTTGCTTGTTTCCAAAATCCGCAAGCAAACCGAACAAACAGAGGTGGTGGACTTCGTTGATAGACACTCCTTTAGCTGCCAAAGTCTGCACATGAATAGGGATAAACCAACTGGTTAGTTCCAAAGGCTGCCAAGTATGTTGATAAGCTCAAACTACATAGCATCACCTCAAGAACCTTCTTTCTACAAGAGCATGAATTACATGATAGTATCATCGACCATCAGACCATGACACCCATAAGAACATGTTCTTGCACATAAAAAAGATAACACAATGATAAATAAAGAGTGTGAACAACTAATGGTTTCCTTTGTGCAAATAAACCAAACACATGGTCATCATAGTATGATTTAAGTGCCTGATGGTACAAATGATTTGTGCTAACCTGATCTCAGTTTTTCAGAGATGTCTCATCTGCATATGTAGCAAACCATGCTTGACAAACCATTGCTGGACTGGTCATGTAGCCCTTCTCGCCAATAAATCAACAACAATATTAGCCATGGCAAGAACTACATAACAAACTAAACTATTTCTAGTTCTTGGTTCAATTTTTCATTAGTGTTGATGGTTCAAGCCTAGCTCAATCCAATCGACACTACAGAAGTTAGGATACAACTAGAGATCAAAATCAAATCGACATAATACTACCTTCGTCCAAAAATTCTTTTCTTAGATTTTTCTAAATACAGATGTATCTAGTTACGTTTTAGTGTTAGATACATTCGTATCTAGACAAATCTAAGAAAAGAATTTTGGGACGGAGGGAGTAGTAGATACTAGATGGACATGGTGGTCAGTTCGGCATATTGTTCAGTAAAAAGTTCACTAACTGCATTTATCATTATCAGCGGAGGGATGCCTACATAATAGAAAAATAACATTCATCAGGCCTCCTGATACGACAATGTACTTAAGACCACAGCCTCACTAACCGCAGTAACTACTCCCTCCGTTTCTAAATATAAGTCGTTTTAGAGATTTCAATACAGAGTACATACGGATGTATCTAGATATATTTTAGAGTGTAGATTCACTCATTTTATGTAGTCCATATAGAAATCTCTAAAATGGCTTATATTTAGGAATGGAGAGAGTAGATAATACCCCGCGTGTTGCTGCGGTACATTTTGTCGGCGTTCTGGGAACGGGGGTACCCAGACTGGCCTGCCTGCGGCCTGCGGCGTGGCTCAAGGGGTGGCCCATCAAGGCCCATCTTCATCAGCACAAGCTCAAGACCCTCGCGAGAGACCAAGCCTCGCGGGGCGGGCGATAGGGAGCTTCCTCAGGCGCGGCCTCGTCAGGCTGGCTCGTGAGGAGGCGGAGAGATCAAGGCGGGGTACCTCACGAGGTGCCCATGACGCAAGCCATGAGGACCAAGGGCGCCAGCGGGCGCCAGCCCGCTGCATGATGTCCTCCTTTCCTCTTTGGTGCAAAGGGGCAACTGCAGCAAGAGTATCAAGCAAAGGCATCCTTTCGTGCAACAAGACCAAGACCGCCGCGAACGGCAGGAAGGAAGTCATCGTGGAGCCCAAGCCAAGGCCACCACCAGAGCCTTTGACAAAGCGAGGACCAACTTTAGTCGGGATAAGTGTAATGGATGTTCCCTTCAAAATGGCCAATTGTTGGCGCCCTTCCCGCTCAATATTTGGGAAGAGGCCCAGGGCCTTTGCCTATAAATAGGACTAGCCACCCACAAGGTAGGAGAGAGGATCCAACATCCTGAATCAGCAGAGAGAGAGTGACTGAACTCCCCCTAGAAGTTCATCGCACCAGCCGAGAACAGACCCTCGCGAGGCTATTCTTCCTTGTATTGTTCATCATCGGCCCAAGAGGCAATCCACCACACCACACACTGGAGTAGGGTGCTACACCACAATGGTGGCCCGAACCAGTATAAACCCTGTGTCTCTTGTGTTGTTCCTTTCATAGCATAGATCCTAGCGAGGCGGCGAGGTGCAGGTGGGTAGAGGGCAAGATCACCGTGCGCACCCCAGTGTTCGAACCTAGAGGGTCTGCCGAAACCCGAAATCCGACATTTGGCGTGCCAGGTAGGTGTGCGCCGGAATCCACCTTCTGCCGCTTCGCGTCCCGTCGCATTGTCATCATCATGTCCGGCGACAAGACGGGCAACCTCGATCCTCGGGCGGCCTGGCCCGCCAGCAGAGCCGCCGCCGGGCGCGACCCATGCCCAGCATCTCGCGGTCCGCAGGGCGCTGCGGGCCGCGGGCGACGCGAACAGGTAGCAACAGTTCTCACGCCACGGCAGGCGCGGTCGGCGGCGAGGGCCTCCAACCACGCCGCTGCCATGACGCCGTACACCCGGCGGGGAGCAGCGAACTCAAGGGCTGCGCCACAAGGCCCGGAGCTACTGCAATGCAGGTTCGGAGGGCGGCGCGACGCGTGCTGCCGTAACGGGTGGCGAGCTCTGGCTTCGCCGCCTCGAGGCTCACCCTTCGCACCCAACTCCCACTCAGTCCAGGGTGGCCGCGTGGAGGCTCCACGCACGCCCACGTGGCTCCAAGCGGACTCCAAGGCCACCCCAACGCCAGCCAGGCCGTCAGCACCGGGCCAGCAGTGGCGTTGCCTCCGCCCCCGGCCAGCGAAGAAGGATTCGCCACGACCCACGGCCCCAGTGGGCCGCCGCGCTACCACCCCCAGGTGGGCGCCTCAAGCAGAACTGCATGGCACACGGAGCACTACGGCGCAGCATTCGAGATGGCAGCCCCGGAAGAGTACGTGCCCCACATGATGGATCAAGGGCACGCGCAAGAGGACGAACAAGGCTCGCTCCTCGGCCCACGCTGGGGGGACGAGGCACCAGAAGCTGAGCTCTTCCAGGAGCCCCGGGAAGGCCCCGTCGGCCACGCTGGAAGCGACGATTATCGGTACCGCTAATTCCTCAGGAGCAGGCATACGCTAACCATGGATCGCATGAGGTACAGGTCGCCACAGCGGACGACTGCCCCACTCCCGCAGTTTCCTACCCCTCAGGAGGAGGGCGCCGGGGGCTGAGAGGGGCTGAGATCCGGCATCACCACCACGGCGTTCGGAGCAAGGCGTCCTCAGGAGGTAGGCCCTCTGCCGGGGAGGTGCCTCAGGGCCTACCCCTGGCAGAGGACCCGTGGTCGTCGGGGGAACCGCTGGCGACCGCTCTACCCCATCGGCGGCATCATGGTTTACGGTCGTCGTCGGTGGCACTAGAGTGTGGCGCAAGGCGGGGCCCTCGTCTGGCGGTAACTGTGAAGAAGGCCCAGTGCCTGTGAAGCTCGCCGCCCCGTGACACTCTCACGTAATAATGAGTGGGGCTGTACACGCCCCGGAGTCTCAGGGGTGCCGGCCTCAGGCCCTTGGGGCTCCCTCCCACGCCCAGTGGCAGCACTTAGCTCCGCGCTGGTGAGAAAAAGTCCAAGACTAGACTAGGTGCCGGACGCAGCCTTTTTCTGCTTTCCTTGCTTTTCCCTTGGCTGTCGTTTTCCCCTGTTGGATTTAAGTTGGATTTGAGCTTGAGATTTGAGTGCGTTCGGGGAGGGGGTGTTTAGTCTCTTTCAAGCAATCTCTCGCGTTCTGGTTACCACTTCGCCTCAGCTGACTCCCCTCGTGAGCCCCTCGCGAGCCGGGCCAGGCCTAGCTTGCGTGCAGCCCAGACTGCCGTCGCCATGCCCTCTCAGGAGGTCTTCATTATAGGTTCAATGGGCTCGTTCAGGAGACAATCGAGACACCGCAGCCCTCCGCGGGCTATCTCGGGGCCCACGCGGGTCGAAGGTAAACAAGCCAGCCAGCTCGTCGCAAAGCCAGCCACTTGGCGCAGGCGTACGGGTGATATCGCATCTACTAATACGCTGAATGCAAGTTTTTACATGAGGGGCTCCCCCTCCCAAAATGCTCTTACAACCTTCAGGGCAAAGCCCGAACTCTATCTGTGCAGGGTAAGAAGGCAGGGACAACACGCGGTCAGTCGGACAAATCCCCCAATGCATCCTCAGGGGCACCTCCTAAATCGTCGCTGGCGTCGCTGGCCTCGCCATCGCTCCCCGCATTGCCGTCAGCAGCGTCAGGGCCGTCACCACGCAGCCTTCATGAGCAGCCACAACCACGCCGTCGTTATCAGAAGTGAAGGCGCTGACGAGGGCATCCACATTGTCTTCCACCCAGTGCGCCAGGTCGTCCCGGACGGCCTAGGGTACTGGGGCGATGGCGGCGTCAAAATCGAAGTTGGGGTCCATGTTCCGAAGATGGCTGAAGACACGAGAAAAGGCGCGCCCGAGCAAGGCACGGCTCCTCTCCTCCACCAACCTGTTGGCTCTGACCGACCGCACCTCCAGCTGCGTCACCACGTCGGTGAAGAACTGAAGGTTGCCAGCGTAGTTGACTGCGTGGGGCTCGCCAACGGCCACCTCGCAGATGTTACCCAAGGCCGTGTTGGCTCTCTCCCGGAGCGTGGTGAGCATGGGGCCATGCTCGTGCTCCAGGATCCGCCGCTGGCGTATCTCGTCCTCGTTCTGCCGTGCAACGGCCTCAGCCTCGTCCACCCGTTGGCGGAGAAGAAGCGCCTCAGCGCGGGAGGTAGTCAGCTCCTCCTGCGCCACGCCAAGGGCGGCCCAGGAAGCATCGGCCCGCCGTGTCACTTCATCCAGCTTGGCCCTCAGGGCGGCGGTCCTGCTTTCAGCCTCGACCCGAATCAACCCCAACCTCTCCTCGAACTCGCGCTCAAGGTTCAAGTGGGCCGTCGCCACCCGGCGCCCAACCTATTCCAGGACGCTGGCTTCGCCAGAGCGACGTCATCCTCCGCTGCGCCACCAAGCGCCTCGCGTCTCCAGACGCCAAGATCGCGGCGCGCTCGGCTTCCAGCGTCAATGCCTCCTCACGCCTCTGGAGCTCTGCCTGGTCGACCGAAGCCACCTTCATCGACGCAAGGGCCGTCTCATGCAGCTCCACCTGCTTCTCCAGGGAATGGCACCGGGCCAGGAGTTCCCGCGCCCGCTCCTCCGCCGCTGCACGCCGCCGGTCAGCCTCTGGGCCTCCTCGATGACCCGGGAACGGGCCTCTCGAGAGGCCACCAGCGACGCCTCGGCTTCCTCATTGTCGAGGTCACACTGGTGGCGCGCAAGGGCAACAGCTGCCTTCAGCTTGCGCCTCTCTTCAGCCAGGCGCAGGCCCTCAGCCTCAAGGCGTGCGTCTTCATCAGCAAGCTCTTCACCAAGCCGGCTCACCGTGTCAGCCGCCCTCCGGAGAAACCCTTGGCGAAGAACGCGACGCCCCCGGGCGCGCTCGAGCACGTCTTCTACGTCTCCATCCACCCCAAGTAAGCGCGGGGGACCACGAATCAGCACTCCCCCTCGGGCGGGGGCTGGGGCTTGCGCCGCGATGGCCGGGCACGCCGCCGAAGCCCGGCCGAGCCAGCCCATCCCCAAATGAAGAGCGCAAAGCTGACCTCAGCCAATCACCATCCACGACTGCACGAGAAGCCCACGGCAGGCTGGCTATGCCCCGAGAAGGCTCGCGAAGGAGGGTCACGAGGCACGCAGAGCCGCTGATGCGCCACAGATGGCTCACCTCTCCGACCGGCCTCACCACAAGGGCTCGCTTGAGCTCGAGCGCCAAGACGGTGGAGAGGCGAAGCCTGGGGATGGCTCTCGGCAATCTCCGTGAGCTCGGCAGAAGGGCCTGCAGAGCAAGGATCAGCCAAAGCAACAGGAGGATCGGGGAGCTAGGAAAGGGAAGGCTTACTCATCAATGGTGAAATACTTCCTTCGCTTCAGCAGGCGGCAAGGGTAATCGTCACCCAAGGCCTCCCTTCTCTTCCGGAGAGCCTCGAAGTCCATGCGGAAGCGGCCCAGGAGTTGAGCGCAGGGGTCAACCTGCGACAAGGAAGAAGCATCGAGGTGACCAGCGTCAGGGGTGTCGTCCTGATGCACGCCGCTGGTCGCCTCACCAAGAAGGGCAGCTGGGGCCTCAGGGGCCTCAACCACGGGCGCCGCGGGCAGTGGCTCAACGCCCACCGCCGCAGAAGACGGGCCTCGTGAGCTGCCCCTCAGAGTGCTGCTGGCGCCGCTATCTCGGCGGGGCCTCCTCAGCCTCCAGCCGCCCATGCCTCCCTGCTCCGCCACTCGAGGAAGGACCGCCGTGGGCGACTGGAAGGGCAATCACCACCACTGGGTTCTCGCGAGGCCCCAGGAGGCCAGCGGGGCGACTGGAAGGGCAGTCACCACCACTGGGTTCTCGCGAGGCCCCATTCGTTGAAGCCGGGCATCTGATTCACAAAGTCGCCCCTATTCGAGCAAAAGTACAGCAAAGCCCCACCTTGCCGGATGCTGCCGGGGGAAGGGCCCCCAGTCAAGACCAAGAGCACCTTCCTCAGTGCTTCGGGCGTCAGGTCCTCCTCCTGGAGCCTCATGCGATCCTCACACCCGCCGAAGGCCCACATCCGGCGGGAGTGACGCTGGAGAGGGGCAATGCGGCATAACAGGAACTCCTTCACCACCTTGGGCGCCACGCCGAAGCGCCTCAGAACGCCGGGCGACACTGCACGAAGACGAGCCGGGTCTCGTGGCGTCTCTGCCCCAGCCTGAATTGGGGACCTTGGGAGATGTTGGCTCAAAGGGGCTGGGCACCCGACATCCACGTGACAGCCACCGTCATGAATCCAGCGCGGGCTGAGGAAGACTGAAATCAATCCTCAAGCCGCTGTTTCAGTGCGGCAATGAAGCTCACGCACCCCAAGCATTGGGTGGGGCCGACGAGGCGCAGAGAGAAGAAGTGACGCAGCAAGGCAATCAAGGAGGGATGCCCATCATTTCTCACGCATAAAGGCAAAGACGGCAAGAAGAGTAATGGATTCAGGACCCAAATGCATCATATGGATCTGGTAATGGGAAAGCACAGCTGAAGAAATTGGAAAAGGGGGAACCAGTCCCGCCTACGTGTCGCTGGCAAAGTACCGACCTCGGTGACTATTCTGCCGATGGAGAAGTGAGACGCTGGCTAGGCTGTCGCCCTCCCGCACTCGCTGAAGATGGTGGCCAAAGTGAGCTGACCTTGCCCAAGCCTTCTCTTGCTGAGTATGATCGACCGACGACGGCAGGAGCCACCGACGACGGCGAAGCGAGGCAGAGGCACAGTGTTTTTCCTTTCCCTTCTTCGCCGGAGCCATGGCGACGGAAGGGGGAGGATTCAAGATTGATTGGAAGCGAGATGGAGCTCGAGAGGAGGAAGAGCAGGGACGGTCAAGCAGCGAAAAGAGGGACGACTGTGTGCGACCACGGGTCCGCCTAGTTGGGCGCAAAATAAGGAGGCGTGGGGAACAGGCCGCCCACGCCCAATCAACCGCCACGCTGGCGCCGAGGCCGCGGGCTGTTAGGCCCGCGACGCTTCACACTTGCCCTTCGCTTCTCTGCCAGCCAAGTCCAGCGCGCTTTGGGCCGGGGCTACTGCCGGCGCTCGGGAACGAGGGTACCAGACTTGCTCGCTGCGCCCGCGGCGTGGTTTCAAGGGGTGGCCCATCGAGGCCCATCTTTATCAGCACAAGCTCAAGACCCTCGCGAGGGGCCAAGCCTTGCGGGGCGGACGACAGGGAGCTTCCTTCGGCGCGGCCTCGTCAGGCTGGCTCGCGAGGAGGCGGAGAGATCAAGGCGGGGTACCTCACGAGGTGCCCATGGCGCAAGCCATGACGACCAAGGGCGCCAGGCGGGCACCAGCCCGCGCAGTGTCCTCCTTTCCTCTTTGGTGCAAAGGGGGCAAGCGCAGGCAAGAGTGTCGAGCAAAGGCATCCGTTTCGGTGCAACAAGACCAAGACCGTCGCAACGGCAGGAAGGAAGTCATCGTGGAGCCCAAGCCGGCATCACCACGTAACCTTTGACAAAGCGAGGACCAACTTTAGTCGGGATAAGTGTAATCGGATGTTCCCTTCAAAATGGCTAATTGTTGGCGCCTTCCCGCCAATATTTGGGAAGAGGCCCAGGCCTTTGCCTATAAATAGGACTAGCCACCCACAAGGTAGGAGAGAGGATCCAGCATCCTGAATCAGCAGAGAGAGAGAGCGACTGAACTCCCCCTAGCAGTTCATCGCACCAGCCGAGAACAGACCCTCGCGAGGCTGTTCTTCCTTGTATTGTACATCGTCGGCCCAAGAGGCAATCCACCACACCACACACTGGAGTAGGGTGTTACACCACAATGGTGGCCCAAACCAGTATAAACCCTGTGTCTCTTGTGTTGTTCCTTTCATAGCTTAGATCCTAGCAAGGCGACGAGGTGCAGGTGGGTAGAGGGCGAGATCTCTGCACGCACCCCAGTCTTCGAACCTAGAGGGTCTGCCGGAACCCAAAATCCGACACATTTAGTCGACACTAGATATTACATAGTGATGAGTACACAAAGGAAACAAAGAAATAGAAATAAAAATAGATATGGAAAAGAGTATTATTGGAAAATCACACATCAATATAGGCTGAATGTTAGGTAAATGTAACATTATTTGGATTGTTACAATGCATTGCATTATGAGCATTCACAATGTATACATATTTTTGAGCCAGTATATATGGGCTTCTAAGTATGCCTCAAATTATTGTAGTGACATGCTAGTAGACGGCTTTTGAGCTTGTGCTGTCCACCAGCATGTGTGTGAGGTTATGGACAGAATGCATGAGAGAAAATATTTTATCTTGATGTACTAGTACACAATCTGAGATGAAGAATTTACTTGCTCTGCAGCATATTGTAAACCAAAATATCAAGATAACCATTAAGATGAAAAGCACAATGAAGACACTAAGGTTACCCGCTAAAAAAGACATAAAGGTTACTACCAAAATAATTATGAAGACCTCTATAAGCGAAGTGGTCATCAGCCTTCTCTTTCCTATACAGATGTCAAACTGAATCATTGATGGAAGGATAACCTTCCAATCTCCACTTGGCATGAAGTTCATTAGCAATTCAGAACACATAAATTCTAGCCAAAGCCACATACAAAAAGTATAGTATAATCAAAATCGCTAGGGCGGGCTTCACTGTAACACCCATGAGCAGACCATGGATATTGAGGAATTGGAAAACAACAAACAAAAACACACATACAGAGAAACCAAACCAGGAGAAGAGTGCAGGTAAATATATTGATGTATCATAAAGAATAGTGGGAATGGATGACCCAATTGATCAAAGGTGTGGCATGTAAATCCCTGCAGAAAATGCTCAACCCCAAAAGGAAGTGCCACTATAGAAATCCTAACGGTAGTCATACCGGATTAAATGGACGTTGTAGGAATTGGCCTAATGATTGGGTATAATTCCTTGACATCATCACCGTCTGCCTCCTTGACATTGGCACCAACGCCTCAGGAGTAAATCATGCGGACGTGTAAATCTAGCCTTCAGGAGTAGCTACAGCAGATATGTTCAACTTTTATTTGTTGTCAAAAACAGATTTGCTCTTCTAGAAAGGTGTGATTCTGCATTACATGCTTAGACCTTCCGTCAACAATAGATATCTCCAAAGATAAGCAAAGATCTTTTCTTAATCTTGTGGGTGTAAAACATGGTTTTTTTCTAAACAGGGGGCACATGTCCACGTGCATTAATTTTAAAAATAGGGATCGAACTGGCAACAGATTGCATCTATAACCAGTATATTGGACCAAACATTGGGCATACAAAGCCAGTCAACAAAGCCGGCGCCCTAATAGCAATGACATTTCATGCAGTGCGGTACTATGAAATTTGAATTTAATGTAAAGATCAAAGCAGACTGAAGCAGATTGACACGAACATGTAACACACCTTTTATCCTCTGTAGAAGTTGAAGGTGAGCATCTTGTCGAGGAGGTCAAGACCAACTGGCTGCATCTCCGGGAACTGTCCATGTGGGACTAGCAGCAGGTGTGTCATGTGCCGGCGGGGAGCGGTTGATGAGCTTGGGAGCCGAATCGCCCTGTCTCTCAAAGTGGTCATTTTATAAGAAGAGATGTTACTATACTTGTTGTGTATCCATAGATACATGCTTAATAACTTGAGATTCAACACGACTTCTAATGAGTATGTCTTGTTGGTGCGTTCATGTCAAACAATTTCTAGACTTGCTCTTTTTTACCAATTAGAATGTCTATAATTGCTGGGTAGATTATGCAACTGTGTCAAATTTATAATAACTATGTGCTTGATAATTCAGAAATAATGTCACATGATTATCCCCGGGTAGTCTATTGATCTACTGATTATGCAGATTTACAGTGAAAGAAACATTTTTTCTCTACAACGAACAGACATTGCCAATATATAATATTGGCAATTCTCGATGGAAGCATGAGTTCCAGCACACAAGTAAACGATGGTGGGAGATATAGTTATACAGAGGTAACCTGAGAGCAGGGGTTACAACGTCGGGTAGATCCGGTAGTCCACCAACTAGCAGACGCAACAACGTCGCCATGGACGGCGCTGTGCCGTCATCCCGGCCAGACTGGACATGGTCATCATGCGCCCGTCAGTCACGACATCGTTCCATTGGAGCACTGGAACTAGAGAAGGGGGAGAAGAGGGGACACAACAGGGGCAGTGAAGTGGTGGACACGGCAGTGCGATGGTGCGGCAGGGCACACGGCAGGGCGGAGGGGAGGTGGGTTGGCGGTGGGGCGGGGAGCAAAGCTGTGCGTGGGTGCGGCAAGGAACAGGGCGGGTCACCGGGTGGGGGGCGGTGATGGTATACGACGGGACGGCACGGGACATGGCAAGGAGGCGGGGAAGCGGGCGGTGGCGGGGCAAGGCAGGGCGGCAGGAAGGCGAACGGTGGTGGGGCACGGCAGGGCGGCAGTGGGGCACGGTGAGGCAAGGGTGAGAGCATCTGGATCTTGGATGGGGTTGGATGCTTCGGGAGAGAAGGTGAAAAGAGTTTCTCTTCTGGCAGCGCTGGGCTTCGAGCGAGGGAAGGAGAAACCTAATCGGCCGAAATATTGCCACATGCGCGCCCTCTATCAGCTCACGTGTGCCATCTCTCACTAAACAGTGGGCCCAATTATATGAAAAGGGAGAAAACAGCATGATGCATCAAAATAACTGGCGCGAAGTCGACCAAAATTGCAACGGAGTCCATCCACGTGCCACAGTGGGTCTTGGCTTGATGCCATTTCAGTAGGGCCGACCTTAGGCCAAATATATTTCCAACTAGTTTTTCCCAAAAATCCATGTTCCCCTAGGGTGTACTGTTCACTATTTTACTATCCCTTGGGGATGCCAATGAGCTCTAGGTAAAGGACTTGGCCCTAGGTAAAATGGGAGTTTCTAGTAGTGATCTATTGCCTTTTATGTCAAACCCTGGGGAGTTACTTCCATGTTAAGCTTATACTGCTATGCTATGCTCGTAGACGTAGTTTGGTTGAGTGTATCCATGACAGATGTGAGAGTTGTTAATTAATGGTTAACTTAAGGTTGTGTCGGTGTACAAAAAGAGGGGTGCGTTTTTTGTACCCATATACCTGTGCAAGGGCAGTCGGAGCCGCGCCTACGGTCACGCCAAGCAGAACAGGGGAGGTGAGCCAAGGTAAGACCAAAGACCAAGATAATAAGAGCAACGCCAAGGACAAGACCACAAAGATCATAGGGACAAAGCAGGTTCCCCCGGCAAGACCCTTGCCGGGGCAGCCTCAGCAGCCCCGGCAAGATCCTTGCCAGGACAGCTCGCCCCGCACCAACAGTGCGGGCCACCCTTGAGCCCACAGTCTCCAACATCACGTTGGTCCAGGGCTCGGGAGGCACCTCCGTGGTGGCATGCAGATCTTTGTGAAGACATATTCAAGATCAGATGAGGATTAGAAGACGACGATCCTCGGCAAGATCCCTGCCGAGGAAGGCCACCAGACCCCCGGCAAGGCCCTTGCCGGGGATGACAGCGCGCCACGGCAAGACTCTTGCCGAGCCACACGGCAAGACCCTTGCCGGGCCACCCGGCAAGGCCCTCACCAAGGATGCCAGCAAGGTCACCGCAAGGCCCGCGCCGACCAAGCTTCCACCGCCGTTCACATGCAGCTGCTAGCCCAACCAGCTGGGCGGGCACCTGCGTGGCAACATGTAGCTCCTAGGCCAACTCATCGAGCGCCTGCGTGGCGGCATGCAGATCTTCGTGAAGGCTCCGCCACTGCGCCACCTCAGCTGCCTGCCTGCCTACATGGCACCACGCGCCACCTGGTCGTGGTGCGGTCAAAGCGAGGAGGAGCGGCGACGACGGACGGGCCTCGCCCCCGTCCCCAATAAAGCAAGGGGACACCTAAGCTACGCATTAAATGCGTCTTGTCCTGTAATACGAGCGATAAGCTCAGGGCACAGTACGCCTTTCCACCTCCTGTGTGCCACTGTGGCATCCCCTTCCGAATATAAAAGGAGGCCCATGGCATACTGAAGAAGGATTCGACTCTTTTGAACCACGCACTGACCACAGCTAGTTCGAGAGCTCAAGAACTCTTTGAAATACACCCACCAAAGCAGCACTAGGGTTTTACGCATCCTCGCGTCCCGAACCTGGGTAAACGATCCTTGTGCTGTCTACTAGCCTTGCTCTTCTCGCAACCCCGCGCCCCGGCAAACATAGTAGGGATTCTAGTGATCCCATAGGTGTCGTTCCACACCGACATCTTTGGCGCGCCAGGTAGGGGGCGCAATTGTGAGAATCTGGTCTAGTAGTTAGCCTAGCAGTACTTCGTCGCCATGGATCCTAAGAAGAAGACGGCCACGGCGGTCGGCTCGTTGGGAGCCGAACGGCCCGTGCTGGTGCGGGGGCAGTGGACCGGTCGCAGACATGACCCGGGCCACGGTCCATGAGCACCAAAGATCGCTCGTAGTCGAGCTGGCGAAGGGCGCTATTGATACGCTCCAACGTATCTATAATTTATGAAGTATTCATGCTATTATATTATCCATCTTGGATGTTTTATGGGCTTTACTATGCACTTTTATATTATTTTGGGACTAACCTATTGAACCAGAGCCCGATGCAGGCCTGTTTTCCCTTGTTTGATGTTTCAAGAAAAGGAATATCAAACGGAGTCGAAACGGAATGAAACCTTCTGGAGAAGTTATTTTTGGAAAGAAAGCAACCCGGGGGACTTGGAGTCCACGTCAAGAAAGCAACGAGGGAGGCACGAGGCAGGGGGTGCGCCAACCCCCCTGGGCGCGCCCTCCACCCTCGTGGGCCCCTCGTGGCTCCCCTGACGTATTTCTTCCGCCTATATATATCCATATACCCTAAAACGATCGGGAAACAGAATAGATCGGGAGTTCCGCCGCCGCAAGCCTCTGTAGCCACCAAAAACCAATCGGGTCCCTGTTCCGGCACCCTGCCGGAGGGGAATCCCTCTTCGGTGGCCATCTTCATCATCTCGGTGCTCTCCATGACAAGGAGGGAGTAGTTCACCCTCGGGGCTGAGGGTATGTACCAGTAGCTATGTGTTTGATCTCTCTCTGTCGTGTTCTTGATTTGGCATGCTCTTGATGTATCGCGAGCTTTGCTATTATAGTTGGATCTTATGTTGCTTCTCCCCCTCTACTCTCTTGTAATGGATTGCGTTTTCCGTTTGAAGTAATCTTATCGGATTGAGTCTTTAATGATTTGAGAACACTTGATGTATGTCTTGCCGTGCGTATCTGTGGTGACAATGGGATATCACGTGATTCACTTGATGTTTGTTTTTGTGATCAACTTGTGGGTTCCGCCCATGAACCTATGCATAGGGGTTGGCACACGTTTTCGTCTTGATTCTCTGGTAGAAACTTTGGGGCACTCTTTGAGGTTCTATGTGTTGGTTGAATAGATGAATCTGAGATTGTGTGATGCATATCGTATAATCATACCCACGGATACTTGAGGTGACATTAGGGTTTTGGTTGATTTGTGTCTTAAGGTGTTATTCTAGTACGAACTCTAGGGCTGTTTGTGACACTTATAGGAATAGGCCAACGGATTGATTGGAAAGAATAACTTTGAGGTGGTTTCGTACCCTACCATAATCTCTTCATTTGTTCTCCGCTATTAGTGACTTTGGAGTGACTCTTTTTTGCATGTTGAGGGATAGTTATATGATCCAACTATGTTATTATTGTTGAGAGAACTTGCACTAGTGAAAGTATGAACCCTAGGCCTTGTTTCCTAGCATTGCAATACCATTTATGCTCACTTTTATCATTAGTTACCTTCTGTTTTTATATTTTCAGATTACAAAAACCTATATATACCATCCATATTGCACTTGTATCACCATCTCTTCGCCGAACTAGTGCACCTATACAATTTACCATTGTATTGGGTATGTTGGGGACACAAGAGACTCTTTATTATTTGGTTGCAGGGTTGCTTGAGAGAGACCATCTTCGTCCTACGCCTCCCACGGATTGATAAACCTTAGGTCATCCACTTGAGGGAAATTTGGTACTTTCTTACAAACCTCTGCACTTGGAGGACTAACAACGTCTACAAGGAGAAGGTTGCGTAGTAGACATCAAGCAGTTTCTGGCGCCGTTGCTAGGGAGGTGAGTGCTTGAAGGTATTTCTTTAGATCTTGCAATCGAATCTTTTTGTTTCTTGTTTTAGCACTAGTTTAGTTTATAAAAGAAAACTACAAAACAAATGGAATTGAGTTTTCCTCATACGCTTCATCTTTTTAATATCTTTCGTGAGTATAATGGAAAGGAAAATTGTGCTCAAGTAATAGAAGAAGAATGCATTAAAATGTTTAGCACTAAATCTTGAATGTCCATAGTACTAATGATGATTGCACTAGTTATGATGAAAATGTCTCCTATAAACATGTCAATAGTACTAATGTCCATAGTACTCAAGATGTCCATAGTACTATTGTCCATAGTACTAATGTCCATCACTAAATCTTGAATGTCCATAGTACTAATGTCCATAGTACTAAAATGTTTATAGGAAATGTTTAGCACTAAATCTTGAATGTCCATAGTACTAATGATGAGTGCATTGGGTTTGCAAGTACACACCAAATAGGGAAGATAGATATTGCAAGAGGCATAAGCATTTAGAAACTAAATGGTTGCAAGAAAGGCTAGATGCGTGTGCTGAAAATTTAAATTTCCTTAGCCATACTTGTGAACTTTGCAATGAACGTGATCATTTCAGTACCCAATGCAAATTGTTTCATGATCGTATCGTGTCCAAAAATTGTGATGACTTGATTTCCCTTGCACATCATAATGAACTTAGTTTGCTCTTGGGTTATGAAGAAATGAAACGTATAACTAAGGTTATTCCAGAATTTGCTCTTCATGGAGTTCTTCATTTTGATATAGAGGAAATTTATATGTATTGTGCGGTGAATTGCATTGAAAATCCTTATATTTCCAATTACAAAAAGAAAAGAAAACAAATAGAAGATGAAGAGAATGCTAACGAAAGGGAAGAGACTTCCCAATATTCTCCTATTATTTGTTATGATGAATCAGGTAACGAGGAGGAGCCTTCTATTCAACCAATCTCATTAATAAGGAGCTCCAAAAAGAGGATTGAACCCACACATGAGGTGAAGAAGAAGAAAAGGAAAAGTAGGAGAGGTAAAAATATATCTCTCCCAAATAATGTTGCTCCTATTATTGTTGTGCCTCATGAAAATGAAGATGATGCACTTGATGATGATCTCGTTATGCCTATTGCTTGTTGTGATGATTATGA
Organism: Aegilops longissima; assembly: GCA_021605205.1. NCBI lineage: Eukaryota > Viridiplantae > Streptophyta > Magnoliopsida > Poales > Poaceae > Aegilops > Aegilops longissima. The sequence continues at coordinate 298,804,719 of CM038677.1, forward strand.
TCGGGAAGATAATGATACTTATTATGATCTTGAAAATCTTTTTGGCACTTGCTTGGAAGAATATGATGATAATTGCTATACTATTGGTGCTATCCATACTATTAATGATGAGAGTGATTATGCTTATGATATGAAAAGGCCCAAGCTTGGGGAAGCTATGTTTGATGAGGATGACATATTTGAGAATATACTTGCTGAAATTAATGTTTGTCCCAAGCTCGGGGATGCTATGTTTCATAATGATGATATTTTTAGCCTCCCAAGTTTTGATATGCAAAGTTGTTATGATGATAGCATGCCTTCTACCTATGATGATTATATTGATGAAAGTGGGTTTGGAAGAGTGTCAACTTTAGGAAGTAATGATCCCACTATTTTGGAGGATGTTGAATCTTATAATATTTATGAAAGTGGATTTTGAGAGGTCATGACTTTATTTAGTGATGTATCCACTATCTTGGAAGAGGTTTCAATCGATTATGATGAGAACAAAGTTGCTAATTATGATGATTATTGTGATGAAACTTATGCTATAAAGAGTAGTGATGATTATATTTATAAAACTTGTCATGATTATAATTACCCTTTTTCTGAACATTACTCTTTTAATGTGGAAACAATTTATAGTATTCGAGTCTCTTATGAAACCCCACTATTCCGAATAAGAAGAGTTTTGCTTATGTGGAGAGTAGTAAAAATTCTATGCTTATGCATCATGAAAAGAATGCTTTAGGTGCTGGTTATATTGTTGAATTCATTCATGATGCTCTTGAAAATTATTATGAGAGAGGATCATATGCTTCTACATATTGCAATAATATTAAGTTTCCTCTCTATGTGCTTAAAATCTTGAAGTTGTGCTTGTTTTACCTTCCTATGCAAGTTGATTCTTGTTCCCATAAGTTGTTTTATCAAAAAATCCCTATGCATAGGAAGTGGGTTAGACTTAAATGTGCTAGTCATATTCTTCATGATGCTCTCTTTATGTTTCAATTCTTATCTTTTATGTGAGCATCATTGAAATCGTCATGCCTAGCTAGGGGCGTTAAACGTTAGCGCTTGTTGGGAGGCAACCCAATTTTATTTTAGTTTCTTGCTTTTTGGTTCTGTTTAGGAATAAATAATCCATCTAGCTTCTTTTTATATGTGGTTTTATGTTTTAGTTAGTGTTTGTGCCAAGTAGAACCTTTGGGAAGACTTGGGTGAATTCTTTATGATCATGCTGTAGAAAACAGAAACTTTAGCGCTCACGAGATTAGCTAAATTTTTTTACTGGAGAGTGATATTTAGTTTATTCCTTTTGCATATGATTACTAGACAAATTACTCAGGTCCACCAATTTATTTTAGAATTTTTGGAGTTCCAGAAGTATACGTTTGATATAGATTACTACAGACTGTTCTGTTTTTGACAGATTCTGTTTTCTATGTGTTGTTTGCTTATTTTGATGAATCTATGGCTAGTAAAATAGTTTATAAACCATAGATAAGTTGGAATACAGTAGGCTTAACACCAATATAAATAAACAATGAGTTCATTACAGTACCTTGAAGTGGTGTTTTGTTTTCTTTCGCTAACGGAGCTCACGAGGTTTTCTGTTGAGTGTTGTGTTGTGAAGTTTTCAAGTTTTGGGTAAAGATTCGATGGACTATAGAATAAGGAGTGGCAAGAGCCTAATCTTGGGGATTCCCAAGGCACCCCAAGGTAATATCCAAGGACAACTAAGAGCCTAAGCTTGGGGATGCCCCGGATGGCATCCCCTCTTTCGTCTTCGTTCATCGGTAACTTTACATGGAGCTATATTTTTATTCACCACATGATATGTGTTTTGCTTGGAGCGTCATTTTATTTTGTTAGTATTTGATTTCTGTTATTTATAATTTTTTGCATCTCTATTTTCAATAAAAATGTCAAGGATAGCTTTTACCATGCTTATTTTGCAAGTATACATGTTGCTGTTTGAAAACAGAAAGTTTACCGCTGTTATAAAATTCCCTAGAAAAGTCAGAACGTGATAAAATGTTGAAACCTTTTGCATAATAAGATCTGATAAATTTAATACAGTGGGAATTTTCTTTCATAATTTTTGGAGCTAGGGAAGTATGATGAATCTTGCATTCTTTACAGATTGTACTGTTTTGGCAGATTGTTGTTATGTTTGTATTGTTTGCATATGTTTGCGTTGTTTGCATATGTTTGCTTGTTTAATGATTCTATTTGAGGATAGGAGTATTAAATATGCAGAGGCATTTAGTATGCAATGTTCAATAATAATTTTAGTGATTTGCTACAGTAGAGTATGATAAAGTTTTTGCATTGGTTTATACTAACTTATCTCACAAGTCCTTGTTGAGTTTTGTGTGGATGAAGTTTTTGAGATTTAGGGAGACCGTGATATGATAGGAATTAAGGAGACACAAAAGCTCAAGCTTGGGGATGCCTGATGACCCACAAGTGTAGGGGATCTATCGTAGTCCTTTCGATAAGTAAGAGTGTCGAACCCAACGAGGAGCAGAAGGAAATGATAAGCGGTTTTCAGCAAGGTATTCTCTGCAAGTACTGAAATAAGTGGTAACAGATAGTTTTGTGATAAGGTAAATTGCAACGAGCAACAAGTAACAAAAGTAAATAAGGTGTAGCAAGGTGGCTCAATCCTTTTTGTAGCAAAGGACAAGCCGAACAAACTCTTATAATAGGAAAAGCGCCCCGAGGACACATGGGAATATCGCAAGCTAGTTTTCATCACGTTCATACGATTCGCGTTCGGTACTTTGATAATTTGATATGTGGGTGGACCGGTGCTTGGGTTCTGTTCTTACTTGAACAAACATCCCACTTATGATTAACCTCTATTGCAAGCATCCGCAACTACAACAAAAGTATTAAGGTAAACCTAACCATAGCATGAAACGTATGGATCCAAATCAGCCCCTTACGAAGCAACGCATAAACTAGGGTTTAAGCTTCTGTCACTCTAGCAACCCATCATCTACTTATGAGTACCTAGGTGACATTAGGGTTTGGTTGATTTGTGTCTTAAGGTGTTATTCTAGTACGAATTCTAGGGTTGTTTGTGACACTTATAGGAATAGCCCAACGGATTGATTGGAAAGAATAACTTTGAGGTGGTTTCGTACCCTACCATAATCTCTTCGTTTGTTCTCCGCTATTAGTGACTTTGGAGTGACTCTTTGTTGCATGTTGAGGGATAGTTATATGATCCAACTATGTTATTATTGTTGAGAGAACTTGCACTAGTGAAAGTACGAACCCCAGGCCTTGTTTCCTAGCATTGCAATACCGCTTACGCCACTTTTATCATTAGTTACCTTGCTGTTTTTATATTTTCATATTAAAAAAACCTATATCTACCATCCATATTGCACTTGTATCACCATCTCTTCGCCGAACTAGTGCACCTATACAATTTACCATTGTATTGGGTGTGTTGGGGACACAAGAGACTCTTTGTTATTTGGTTGCAGGGTTGCTTGAGAGAGACCATCTTCATCCTACGCCTCCCACGGATTGATAAACCTTAGGTCATCCACTTGAGAGAAATTTTCTACTGTGCTACAAACCTATGCACTTGGAGGCCCAACAACGTCTACAAGGAGAAGGTTGCGTAGTAGACATCAGTCATAAGCGCACCAGAGGACCGGCTACACGTCGCCGGATCCAAAGATGGAGTTGGGGCCCCCGCAGGCGGCGCGGGGCCCTCCAGGGGAACCGTTGTGCCACCTCTAGGCGGCGTAGCGACCTCCAGGACGCCCACACCGGCGACCACTGCGCGCTCTTCCCATGGTGTGCGCGTCGAGCAGCGTCACCGCGTTGGTGACCCTGGGCACCGCCGTGGGAAGAGCCTCGTGCGTCGTCCGCGGCATGAAGGGATTCAGCACGCCTGCCGAAGCGCTAGCGAAAATGGCACGCAGCCGCTGGGTCGTAACGGAGCTCCTTCTAACGTAGTTAGAAGTCGAAGCGCGCCGCGATCCATGCAGTTGTCGCCGCCGCCCACGCCGGCAGAAGCTTTGGCGCGCGCGCAGCTGCTCCTCGACTTCCCTCCTGCTGGGGAGAATCTTGACGAGTGGAGGGCCACCATCCGGAGCTTCGTCGCCTTTGATACGTCTCCGTCGTATCTACTTTTCCAAACACTTTTGCCCTTGTTTTGGACTCTAACTTGCATGATTTGAATGGAACTAACCCGGACTGACGCTGTTTTAAGCAGAATTGCCATGATGTTGTTTTATGTGTAGAAAACAAAAGTTCTCGGAATGACCTGAAACTCCACGTAACATCTAGTTAAAAATAATAAAAAATCCTTGCCAAAGTGAAGACCAGGGGGCCCACACCCTGTCCACGAGGGTGGGGAGCGCCCCCCCTAGGGCGCGCCCCCCTACCTCGTGGGCCCCCTGAGGCTCCTCCGACGCCAACTCCAACTCTATATATTTGCTTTCGGGGAGAACAAAATCAAGGAGAAGAAATCATCGCGTTTTACGATACGGAGCCGCCGCCAAGCCCTAAAACCTCTCGGGAGGGCTGATCTGCAGTCCGTTCGGGGCTCCAGAGAGGGGGATTCGTCACCGTCGTCATCATAAACCATCCTCCATCACCAATTTCATGATGCTCACCGTCGTGCGTGAGTAATTCCATCGTAGGCTTGCTGGACGGTGATGGGTAGGATGAGATCTATCATGTAATCGAGTTAGTTTTGTTAGGGTTTGATCCCTAGTATCCACTATGTTCTGAGATGATGTTGCTATGACTTTGCTATGCTTAATGCTTGTCACTAGGGCCCGAGTGCCATGATTTCAGATCTGAACCTATTATGTTTTCATGAATATATGTGAGTTCTTGATCCTATCTTGCAAGTCTATAGTCACCTACTATGTGTTATGATCCGCAACCTCAAGTGACAATAATCGGACGACTCGGTGATGACCATAGTTTGAGGAGTTCATGTATTCACTATGTGCTAATGCTTTGTTCCGGTTCTCTATTAAAAGGAGGCCTTAATATCCCTTAGTTTCCATTAGGACCCCGCTGCCACGGGAGGGTAGGACAAAAGATGTCATGCAAGTTCTTTTTCATAAGCACGTATGACTATATTCGGAATACATGCCTGCATTACATTGATGAATTGGAGCTAGTTCTATGTCACCCTATGTTATGAATGTTACATGATGAACCGCATCCGGCATAATTATCCATCACCGATCCAATGCCTACGAGCTTTCCATATACTGGTTTTCCCTTATTTACTTTCCCGTTGCTACTGTTACAATCACTACAAAACACCAAAAATATTACTTTTGCTTTCATTACTCTTTTGTTACCGTTATCACTACTATCATATTACTTTGCTACTAAATACCTTGCTGCAGATATTAAGTTATCCAGGTGTGGCTGAATTGACAACTCGGTTGCTAATACTTGAGAATATTCTTTGGCTCCCCTTGTGTCGAATCAATAAATTTGGGTTGAATAGTCTACCCTCGAAAGTTGTTGCGATCCCCTACACTTGTGGGTTATCAAGACAAATTTCTGGTACCGTTGCCGGGGAGCATAGCTCTATTCTTTGAGTCACTTGGGATTTATATCTGCTAGACACTATGAAGAACTTCAAAGACGAGAAAACAAAAATTTATCCCTCAACTACGAGGGGAGGTAAGGAACTGCCATCTAGCTCTACACTTGATTCACCTTCTGTTTTGAGTAAGCTTGCGACACCTAAACCTGCTTCTGCTATTCATTCTGATATGTCGCATGTTATTGATGATGTCACTTCTGCTATGCATGATACTTATGATGAAACTACTTCTATGCTTGATACTACTGTGCCCCTTAGTGAATTTCTTGATGAACAAATTGCTAGGGCTAGAGAGAAAGAAATTATTGAAACTGAACATGTTGATGAAATTGATGATGAAAACATGCCTGTTATTCCTGAAGGTTATATTTTTGATAAAGAAGCTTCTGCGGCTATTTTAGCCTATAAAGATAACGATGAGCTTAGAAGGTTATTAGCTAAATGGAATAAGCAATCTCTTAATGATAGAATGAGGCCCGATCCTGCTTTCTCTACTTCACCTATTTGTGTTGCCGATAAGGATTATGAATTCTCTATTGATCCTGATATAATTACTTTGGTTGAATCTGATCCTTTTCATGGCTATGAATCTGAAATTGTTGTGGCACATCTTACTAAATTAAATGATATAGCCTCCCTGTTCACTAATGATGAGAGATCTCGCTATTTTTATATTCTTAACATATTTCCGTTCTCATTAAAGGGTGATGCTAAGATATGGTTTAATTCTATTGATCCTGGTTGTGTGCGTAGTCCCCAAGATATGATTTATTACTTCTTTGCTAAATATTTCCCTGCTCATAAGAAACAAGCTGCTTTAATGGAAATATACAACTTTGTGCAAATTGAAGAAGAGAGTCTCCCACAAGCATGGGGGAGGCTTCTCAAGTTTCTTAATGCTTTGCCTGATCATCCTCTTAGGAAAAATGAAATACTTGATATGTTTTATAATGGACTAACCGATGCTTCCACAGATTACCTAGATAGTTGTGCTGGTTCTCTTTTCAGGGAAAGAACACCGAATGAAGCTGAAATTCTATTGAATAATATGTTGACAAATGAAAATAATTTGGCATCTTCTGAGCCAGCCCCTGTTCCAATTACTGATCCTATTCCTAAACCAACTCCGAAGAAGAGAGGTGTTCTATTTCTCAGTCTCGAAGATATGCAAGAGGCAAAGAAATTTATGAAAGAAAAAGGTATTAAAACTGAAGATGTTAAGAATTTACCTCCTATTGAAGAAATACACGGTCTTAATCTACCGCCTGTTGAAGAAACATATGATCTTAATTCATTACCTATTGAAGAACCTCCTGGTCTTGATAACCCGACACAGGTAGTAAAGGTAAATTCTCTCTATAGATTTGATGAAGGTGATATTCCTCACCATAAGTCTGCTAGACAATGCTTAGATGAGTTTGATAATTTTATTGTCAAACAAGAAAATTTCAATGCTTATTTTGGTAGACAATTAAAACAAAATGCTTATATGATTAAACACTTAGGTGACTATATGGCTAATATTAGAGGTGAACTTAAACTTGTTAGCAAACATGCTTCTACGGTTGCCACTCAAATAGAACAAGTACTTAAGGCTCAAAATGATTTGCTCAATGAAATGAATAGTAAGAAAAATGATTAAGCTGTTAGAGTGGCCACTAGAACTGGTAGAATGACTCGGGAACATTTGTATCCTGAAGGCCACCCTAAGAGAATTGAGCAAGATTCTCAGAGAAATAATATCGATGCACCTAGTTCTTCTAAGAGGAAGAAAAAGAAAAATGATAGGACTGTGCAAACTTCTAGTGAACCTATTGTTGAACCACCTGAGAATCCAAATGATATCTCTATGTCTGATGCTGAAACACAATCCGGTAATGAACATGAACCTAGTGAAAATGTTAATGATGATTCTCAACCTAGTAATGATAATGATGTAGAAGTTGAACCTGCTGTTGATCTTGATAACCCACAATCAAAGAATCAACGTTATGATAAAAGAGACTTTGTTGCTAGTAAACATGGTAAAGAAAGAGAACCATGGGTTCAGAAACCCATGCCTTTTCCTCCCAACCCATCCAAGAAAAACGATGATGAGGATTTTGAGCGCTTTGCTGAAATGATTAGACCTATCTTTTTGCGTATGCGATTGACTAATATGCTCAAAATGAATCCTTATGCTAAATATATGAAAGATATTGTTACTAATAAGAGAAAGATATCGAAAGCTGAAATATCCACCATGCTTGCTAATTATACTTTTAAGGGTGGAATACCAAAGAAATTTGGAGATCCAGGAGTACCTACTATACCATGCTCCATTAAAAGAAACTATGTTAAAACTGCTTTATGTGATCTTGGAGCCGGTGTCAGTGTTATGCCTCTCTCTTTATACCGTAGACTTGATTTGAATAAGTTGACACCTACTGAAATCTCTTTGCAAATGGCTGATAAATCAACTGCTATACCTGTCGGTATTTGTGAGGATGTGCCTGTTGTTGTTGCAAACGTTACTATTCTAACGGACTTTGTTATTCTTGATATTCCCGAGGACGATAGTATGTCTATTATTCTTGGAAGACCTTTTCTGAATACTGCAGGGGCTGTTATTGATTGCAACAAAGGCAATGTCACTTTTCATGTTAATGGTAATGAGCATACGGTACACTCTACGAGGAAACAACCTCAAGTTCATAGTATCAATTCTATTGGAAAAATTCCATCGATTATATTTGGAGGTTTTGAATTTCCACTTCCTACTGTCAAGAAGAAATATGATATTCTTGTTATAGGGGATGTGCATATCCCCGTTGACGTAACATAGTGTTATTCGAAATTTCTCCGGTTTCATGTTATTCGGAATGAGTTATTAACAAGACCTGATCAACCTTGTTAGTGGATTCCTTTTGATGAGCATGAGACGGATGAAACTAGAAGCACAAACTTCTGTACCCTCTTTATACTTTCTGTTATTTAGTTGAAATAAATTAAAAACAATATTTTTCTGCCTGTTTCTTGATTTATCCGTGCAATATAAAAATACCCCGAAAATAGAAGTCCTCCAAATGCCATGCCAATTTAATATGATTTTTTCGGGAATATTTGAGGATTTATGGTACTGAATGCACCGCGGGGGGAGCTGCCACCTGGCCACGAGGGTGGAGGGCGCCCTACCCCTGTATGCCCTGCCTCGTGGGCCCACGGTGGCCCTCCTCCACTTATTCCTGCACCCATCCTCTTCTTCTTCCTCCCACAAACACGAATATCTGGTTCAAGCACGAGTTCTAGCTCACTTTGCTGTGATTTTCGGTCTCCTTGCTCAAAGCACCTGTCACAAAACTGCTTGGGGAGATTGTTCCTTGGTATGTGACTCCTCCATTGGTCCAATTAGTTTTTTCTCTAGTGCTTTATTCATTGCAAATTTGTGCTGCATAGGTGACCATGTTCTTGAGCTTGCATGTCAAATTTATATGGTTCCAAGTAGTTCTAATGCTTGATATAGGCTTTAGGCACTTGTAGGAGTAGTTACTATCAATTTTGTTGAGCTTGGTTCACTTTTGTTTGAAGTTACTAAAAATTTCAGAAACTTTTCAGAGAAAACAATATGCTTAGGAAGATGTTCCAAGGTGGTTCTTCAAGGAAGCAAGGCCCCAGGCTTGCAATGCGAGATGCCGATGAGGAGCCCCCAAGGGACGCTCCAGTGCGGCCTTGTGAATGGCCTTCAGAAAATTTTATGGATCGAGCCAGAATCAAAGACGAATTTAATGCATATTTGCGTAACGCCGATCTTGTGGATTTTGAGGCAGACAAATGCCCACAGTACCATCAAATCACTAGCTCATTTGTGAGGAGGTTTGAATTTTCATCTTCACGTAGTTCTCCTACTGTCATGTTTGATCTTTATGACAAATCATATACCATGGACTTAGAGGATTTTACTTCTGCTTGCAAACTTCCACAATGGGGTAGTGCAAGTGATCCCCGTAAATCTGAATTTAGAAACTTTCTTGCTGGTATAACCGTAGGGAAATCTAGAGATATAACACAAGCTACCATAGGGAGCATTCACTTTCTTGCTATACATTATTTTGCTCTCTTCATAGGTAGGTGCATAAATGCTAAGGATGAAGCATGTCACATGTGTGTCCCTGACCTTAGCATTCTCAGGAGTGCTGTGTTAGGAGACCAATCTTATCATACGGGAGCCATTGTAGCACGTAGGTTGCATCATAATAGATATAATGGATATTTCTTTGGAGGAATTTATGCAACCCGCTTAGCTAATTTTCTTGAGGTAGACGTTCGTGAGGGTGATATGGAGTTGCCTCCTGCTTATTTAGATTTTAATTCTACGGCCTCCCACCAGTTTGTCGAGAGGAATGAATCACCTCTCTTATATCGACTAATCTTTGACAAACGACGTGTTGTCCGTATTACTCTCCCTGCTCGTGCCTTCTTTGATTCTTAGACAAAAGGAAGATATGTTATTATCAGAGAGGAGGCAGATGAGTACGAGAGGAGAGCAGAGGCAGCTCGACGCCACGCTGCAGCTCAGGAGGTGATAGTCGCTGCATCTCAGTACGACCCCAGCTACACCTACGGATATCCGCCAGGCCATCCCTGTCAATGAACCAACTTAGGACAAAAGCCTAAGCTTAGGGGAGTATGTATTTCCCACCGACATTACATTTATGTTTACACACACTCATTGCTAGATGTCGGTGCACATACTTTTTCATTGTAATATCCATGCTAGTTTATTTTCTTTTTCCTGCTTTCTTCTTGTGTTTTTAATAAACCTTAAGAAAAAACCAAAAAAAATAGTAGTAACTTTTAGTTAGTTTACTTTCTTGCTGTAGTAGTAATACTTAAAAAGAAAATCCAAAAAGATTTCATGTTCTTCTTTTGCTTGTTGGGAGCTTTCCCGTGTAAATAGTTTTTGTTAATTTTATCCCTTTTCTTTGGGGGTTGATAGGAGAAGAACATAATTAAATTGTTGAAGTGGCTCTTATATGCATTATTGTTGATTTAACCAAGAGCCCATATTGCCTTGTCTTCTCCTATTTATTGAATGATCGCAGATTCCAGCTTAGTTCAATGCACGTGCACTCTTATTATTATTCACATCGTTCGGTCGTGCAAGTGAAAAACAATTATGATGATATATGATGGACTGACTGAGATGAGAAAAGCTGGTATGAACTCGACCTCTCTTGTTTTTGTAAATATGATGAGTACATCGTTCTTGATTCAGCTTATTATGAATAAACATGTTTGCAATGACAATTAGAGATCATAGTTGCTCGTGCCATGCTTGATTAGCTATGAGTTATAATGGTTTACATTGCGTGCCAACATGTTATTAAAATGGTTGTGATGTGGTATGATGGGGTGGTATCCTCCTTTGAATGATTTAAGTGACTTGACTTGGCACATGTTCATGCATGTAGTTGAAACAAATCAACATAGCCTTCACGATACTTATGTTCATGGTGGATTATATCCTACTCATGCTTGCATCCAATGTTTATTAATTTTAATGCATGCTCATGACTGTTGTCACTCTCTAGTTGGTCGCTTCCCAGTCTTTTGCTAGTCCTCACTTGTACTAAGCGGGAATACTGCTTGTGCATCCAATACCTTAAACCCCAAAGTTATTCCATATGAGTCCACTATACCTTCCTATATGCGGTATCTACCTGTCGTTCCAAGTAAATTTGTATGTACCAAACTCTAAACCTTCAAATAAACATTCTGTTTTGTATGCTCGAATAGCTCATGTATCAACTAGGGCTGCCCTTATCTTCCATGTTAGGCGGGTTATTCTCAAGAGGAGTGGACTTCACTCCTCATTCACGAGAAAATGGCTGGTCACCGGGATGCCCAGTCCCATGCTTTATGCAAACTAAATTAAAATAATTGCAAACAAAACTCCCCCGGGACTGTTGCTAGTTGGAGACACTCGTTGTTTCGAGCAAGTCATGGATTGATGCTTGTTGGTGGAGGAGGAGTATAAACTTTACCATTCTCTTTAGGAACCGCCTATAATCTGTGTAGCATGGAAGATATCGTCATCTCTTAGTTGTTATGTTTACAATGAAAGTATGCCTCTCAAAATATTATTTATCTCTATTTTAAAACCGAGCTCTGGCACCTCTACAAATCCCTGCTTCCCTCTGCGAAGGGCCTATCTATTTACTTTTATATTGAGTCATCACCCTCTTATTAAAAAGCAGTAGCTGGAGAGCACAGCTGTCATTTGCATTCATTAGTGTTAATTTATATTGGTATGACTATGATTGGATCTCTTTTACCATGAATTACAATATCTAGTCAGTCCTTGATATTTAAAGGTGCTCTGCATTTATGTTTTGCGGTCTCAGAAAGGGCTAGCGAGATACCATCTTGTTATATCATATTATGATTGTTTTGAGAAAGTGTTGTCATCCGAGATTTATAATTATCGCTCGCTAGTTGATTATGCTATTGATGTGAGTAAACATGAGACCTGCGAGTTATTGCAAGTGTGGTTAGTCATGATATTTGCTGAAAACTTGAATGCTGGCTTTACATATTTACAACAACAAGAGCAAACAGAGTTTGTAAAAGTTTTTCTTTATCACTTTCAGCTTGTCAACTGAATTGCTTGTGGACAAGCAAAGGTTTAAGCTTGGGGGAGTTGATACATCTCCGTCGTATCTACTTTTCCAAACACTTTTGCCCTTGTTTTGGACTCTAATTTGCATGATTTGAATGGAACTAACCCGGACTGACGCTGTTCTCAGCAGAATTGCCATGATGTTGTTTTATGTGCAGAAAATAGAAGTTCTCGGAATGACCTAAAACTCCACGGAACATCTAGTTAAAAATAATAAAAAATCCTTGCCAAAGCTAAAGACCGGGGGGGCCACACCCTGTCCACGAGGGTGGGGGGCGCCCCCCCCTAGGGCGCGACCCCCTACCTCGTGGGCTCCGTAAGACTCCTCCGACGCCAACTCCAACTCTATATATTTGCTTTCGGGGAGAAAAAAATCAAGGAGAAGAAATCATCGCGTTTTACGATACGAAGCTGCCGCCAAGCCCTAAAACATCTCGGGAGGGCTGATCTGGAGTCCGTTCGGGGCTCCGGAGAGGGGGATTCGTCGCCGTCGTCATCATCAACCATCCTCCATCACCAGTTTCATGATGCTCACCGCCATGCGTGAGTAATTCCTGTTGGGAAACGTAGTAATTTCAAAAAAATTCCTACGATCACGCAAGACCATGGTGATGGCATAGCAACGAGAGGGAGAGGTCCGCCCACGCACTCGAGACCGAAGCGAAGCGTTATATCAACGCTGTTGATGTAGTCGACGCCTTCACGATCCGACCGATCCAAGCACCGTTACTCGCACCTCCGAGTTCTTAGCACACGCTCAGCTCGATGACGATCCCCGGCCCGATCCAGCAAAGCGCCGGGAGGAGTTCCACAAGACGACAGCGTGGTGACGATCTTGATGTTCTACCGTCGCAGGCTTCGCCTAAGCACCGCTACAATATGACCGAGGTGGAATATGGTGGAGGGGGCACCGACACGGCTAAGGAACGATCACGAAGATCAACTTTGTGTGTGTTCTAGGGTGCCCCCCACCCCGTGATATAAAGGGGCAAGGGGAGGGCGGCCAGCCCTTGGGCGCACCAGGGAGGGGGGAGTCCTCCTCCTAGTAGGAGTAGGACTCCCTTTCCTAGTCCTACTAGGAAGAGGGAAGGGGAAGGAAAGAGAGGAGAGGAGAGGGAAAGGGGCTGCGCCCCTCCTAGTCCAATTCGGACTCCCCATGGAGGGGGCGCCACCTCCTGGTGCAGCCCTCTCTCCCTCTTGGCCCAATAAGGCCCATAACTTCCCGGGGTTCCAGTAACCCCTCCCGGCACTCCGGTTTTCTCCGAATCTTCCGAACCTTTCCGTGTCCGAATATAACCATCCAATATATCAATCTTTATGTCTCGACCATTTCGAGACTCCTCGTCATGTCCGTGATCACATCCGGGACTCGAACTCCTTCGGTACATCAAAATACATAAACTCATAATATAACCGTCATTGAAACCTTAAGCGTGCGGACCCTACGGTTCGAGAACTATGTAGACATGACCTAGAACCATTCTCGGTCAATAACCAATAGCGGAACCTGGATGCCCATATTGGTTCCTACATATTCTACTTAAGATCTTTATCGGTCAAACCGCATAACAACATACGTTGTACCCTTTGTCATCGGTATGTTACTTACCCGAGATTCGATCGTCGGTATCCAATACCTAGTTTAATCTCGTTATCGAAAGTCTCTTTACTCGCTCCATAATACATCATCTCACAACTAACTCATTAGTTGCAATGCTTGCAAGGCTTATGTGATGTGTATTACCGAGAAGGCCTAGAGATACCTCTCCGACAATCGGAGTGACAAATCCTAATCTTGATTCATGCCAACTCAACATATACCTTCGGAGACACTTGTAGAGTACCTTTATAATCACCCGATTACGTTGTGACGTTTGGTAGCACACAAAGTGTTCCTCCGTAAACGGAGTTGCATAATCTCATAGTTGCAGGAACTTTGTATAAGTCATGAAGATAGCATAAGCAACATACAAAACGATCAAGTGCTAAGCTAATGAAATGGGTCATGTCAATCACATCATTCTTCTAATGATGTGATCCCATTAATCAAATGACAACACATGTCTATGGTTAGGAAACATAACCATCTTCGATTAATGAGCTAGTCTAGTAGAGGCATACTAGTGACTATCTGTTTGTCTATGTATTCACACATGTATTATGTTTCCGGTTAATACAATTCCAGCATGAATAATAAACATTTATCATGAAATAAGGAAATAAATAATAACTTTATTATTTCCTCTAGGGCATATTTCCTTCAGTCTCCCACTTGCACTAGAGTCAATAATCTAGTTCACATCATCATGTGATTCAACACTAATATTCACATCTGTATGTGATTAACACCCATAGTTCACATCGTCATGTGACCAACACCCAAAGGGTTTACTAGAGTCAATAATCTAGTTCACATCGCTATGTGATTAACACCCAAAGAGTACTAAGGTATGATCATGTTTTGCTCGTGAGAGAAGCTTAGTCAATGGATCTGTTACATTCAGAGCCGTATGTATTTTGCAAATACTCTATGTCTACAATGCTCTGCACGGAGCTACCCTAGCTAATTGCTCCCACTTTCAATATGTATCCAGATAGAGACTTAGAGTCATCTAGATTAGTGTAAAAATCTTGCATCGATGTAACTCTTTACGACGGGCTCTTTTATCACCTCCATAATCGAGAAATATTTCCTTAGTCCTCACTAAGGATGTTCTTGACCAATGTCCAGTGATTTACTCCCTAGATCACTATTGTACTCCCTTGCCAAATTCAGAGCAAGATATACAATAGGTCTGGTACATAGCATAGCATACTTTATAGAACCTATGACTGAGGCATAGGAAATGACTTTCATTCTCTTTTCTATTTTCTGCCGTGGTCGGGATTTGAGTCTTACTCAATTTCACACCTTTGTAACACAGGCAAGAACTTTTCTTTGACTGTTCCATTTTGAACTACTTCAAAATCTTGTCAAGGTATGTATTCATTGAAAAACTTATCAAGCGTCTTGATCTATCTCTATAGATCTTGATGCTCAATATGTAAGCAGCTTCACCGAGGTCTTTCTTTGAAAAACTCCTTTCAAACACTCCTTTATGCTTTGCAGAATAATTCTACATTATTTCCAATCAACAATATGTCATTCACATATACTTATCAGAAAGGCTGTAGTGCTCCCACTCACTTTCTTGTAAATACAGGCTTCACTGCAAGTCTGTATAAAACTATATGCTTTGATCAACTTATCAAAGCGTATATTCCAACTCCGAGATGCTTGCACCAGTCCATAGATGGATCGCTGGAGCTTGCATATTTTGTTAACACCTTTAAGATCGACAAAACTTTCTGGTTGCATCATATACAACTCTTCTTTAAGAAATCCATTATGATTGCAGTTTTGTTATCCATTTGCCGATTTCATAAAATGCGGCAATTGCTAACATGATTTGGACAGACTTTAAGCATCGATACGAGTGAGAAAATCTCATCGTAGTCAACACCTTGAACTTTGTCGAAAACCTTTTTGTGACAAGTCGAGCTTTGTAGATAGTAACAGTACTATCAGTGTCCGTCTTCCTCTTGAAGATCCATTTATTTAACATGGCTTGCTGATCATCGAGCAAGTCAATCAAAGTCCATACTTTGTTCTTATACATGGATCATATCTCAGATTTCATGGCCACAAGCCATTTCGCGGAATCTGGGCTCATCATCGCTTCCTCATAGTTCGTAGGTTCATCATGGTCTAGTAACATGACTTCCAGAACATGATTACCGTACCACTCAGTGCGGATCTTACTCTGGAAGACCTACGAGGTTTGGTAGCAACTTGATCTGAAGTTTCATGATCATCATCATTAACTTCCTCACTAATTGGTGTAGGAATCACCGGAACTGATTTCTGTGATGAACTACTTTCCAATAAGGAAGAAGGTACAATTACCTCATCAAGTTCTACTTTCCTCCCACTCACTTCTTTCGGGAGAAACTTCTTCTCTAGAAAGGATTCATCTTAGCAACGAATAACTTGCCTTTGGATCTTTGATAGAAGGTGTACCCAATAGTTACCTTTGGGTATTCTATGAAGACGCACTTCTCCGATTTGGGTTTGAGCTTATCACGATGAAACTTTTTCACATAAGCATCGTAGCCCCAAACTTTAAGAAACGACAACTTGGGTTTCTTGCTAAACCACAGTTCATATAGTGTCGTCTCAACGGATTTAGATGGTGCCCTTTTAACGTGAATGCAGCTGTCTCTAATGCATAACCCCAAAACGATAATGGTAAATCAATAAGAGACATCATAGATCGCACCATATCCAATAAAGTGCGGTTACGACGTTCGAACACACCATAACGTTGTGGTGTTCCAGGTGGCGTGAGCTGTGAAACTATTCCACATTTGTTTTAATTGAAGGCCAAACTCAGAACTCAAATATTCGTCTCCGTGATCAGATCGCAGAAACTTTATTTTCATGTTACGATGATTTTTCCATTTCACTCTGAAATTCTTTGAACTTTTCAACTATTTCAGACTTATGTTTCATCAAGAAGATATACGCATATCTGCTCAAATCATCTGTGAAGGTCAGAAAATAATGATATTTGCCATGAGCATCAACACTCATTGGATCGCATACATCGGTATGTATTATTTCCAACAAGTCAAGAGCTTCGCTCCATTGTTCCGAGAACGGAGTTTTTAGTCATCTTGCCCAAAAGGCACGGTTCGCAAGCATCAAATGATTCATAATCAAGTGATTCCAAAAGCCCATCAGTATGGAGTTTCTTCATGCGCTTTACACCAATATGACCTAAACTGCAGTGCCACAAATAAGTTGCACTATCATTATTAACTTTACATCTTTTGGTTTCAATATTATGAATATGTGTATCACACGATCGAGATCCAACAAACCATTTTTCATTGGGTGTATAACCATCGAAGGTCTTATTCATGTAAACAGAATAACAATTATTCTTTAACTTCAATGAATAACCGTACGCAATAAACATGATCAAATCATATTCATGCTCAACGCAAACGCTAAATAACATTTATTTGGTTTTAACACTAATCTCGAAAATATAGGGAGTGTGTGATGATGATCATATCAATCTTGGAACTATTTCCAATACTCATCGTCACTTCCCTTCAACTAGTTTCTGTTCATTCGCAACTCCGCTTTGAGTTACTACTCTTAGCAACTGAACCAGTATCAAATACCGAGGGGTTGCTATGAACACTAGTAAAATACACATCAATAATCTGTATATCAAATATACCTTTGTTCACTTTGCCATCCTTCTTACCCGCCAAATACTTGGGGTAGTTCCGCTTCCAGTGACCAGTTCCATTGCAGAAAAAGCACTTAGTCTCGTGCTTAGGTCCAGACTTGGGCTTCTTCACTCTAACAGCAACTTGCTTGCCGCTCTTCTTGAAGTTCCTCTTCTTCCCTTTGCCCTTTCCTTGAAACTAGTGGTCTTGTCAATCATCAACACTTGATGCTCTTTTCTTGATTTCTACCTTCGTCGATTTCAGCATCACGAAGAGCTTGGGAATTACTTTTGTCATCCCTTGCATATTATAGTTCATCACGAAGTTCTACTAACTTGGTGATGGTGACTAGAGAATTCTGTCAATCACTATCTTATCTGGAAGATTAACTCCCACTTGATTCAAGCGATTGAAGTACCTGCATAATCTGAGCACATGCTCACTAGTTGAGCGATTCTCCTCCATCTTTTAGCTATAGAACTTGTTGGAGACTTCATATCTCTCAACTCGGTATTTGCTTGAAATATTAACTTCAACTCCTGGAACATCTCATATGGTCCATGACGCTCAAAACGCCTTTGAAGTCCCGATTCTAAGCCTTTAAGCATGGTGCACTAAACTATCAAGTAGTCATCATATTGAGCTAGCCAAACGCTCATAACGTCGCATCCGCTCCTGCAATAGGTTTGTCACCTAGCGGTGCATTAAGGACATAATTCTTACGTGCAGCAATGAGGATAAACCTCAGATCACGGATCCAATCCGCATCATTGCTACTAACATTTTTCAACATAATTTTCTCTAGGAACATATCAAAACAAACATATAAAAGCATAGGGAAGCAACAACGCGAGCTATTGATCTACAACATAATTTGCAAAATACTACCAGGACTAAGTTCATGATAAATTTAAGTTCAATTAATTACTTAAGAACTCCCACTTAGCAGACACATCTCTAGTCATCTAAGTGATCACGTGATCCAAATCAACTAAACCATAACCGATCATCACGTGAGATGGAGTAGTTTTCAATGGTGAACATCACTATGTTGATCATATCTACTATATGATTCACGCCGACCTTTCGGTCTCCGTGTTCGAGGCCATATCTGCATATGCTAGGCTCGTCAAGTTTAACTGAGTATTCTGCGTGTGCAAAACTGGCTTGCACCCGTTGTAGATGGACGAGAGCTTATCACACCCGATCATCACGTGGTGTGCGGGCACGACGAACTTTGGCAACGGTGCATACTCGGGAGAACACGCCTTGATAATTTTAGTGAGAGATCATCTTAAAATGCTACCGTCAATCAAAGCAAGATAAGATGCATAAAGGATAAACATCACATGCAATCAATATAAGTGATATGATATGGCCATCATCATCTTGTGCTTGTGATCTCCATCTCCAAGCACCGTCGTGATCACCATCGTCACCGCTCGACACCTTGATCTCCATCGTAGCATCGTTGTCGCCTCGCCAACTATTGCTTCTACGACTATCGCTACCGCTTAGTGATAAAGTAAAGCAATTACATGGCTTTTGCATTTCATACAATAAAGCGACAACCATATGGCTTCGCCATTGCCGATAACTCGGTTACAAAACATGATCATCTCATACAATAAAATATAGCATCACGCCTTGACCATATCACATCACAACATGCCCTGCAAAAACAAGTTAGACGTCCTCTACTTTGTTGTTGCAAATTTTACGTGGCTGCTACGGGCTAAGCAAGAACCGTTCTTACCTACGCATCAAAACCACAACGATATTTCGTCAAATAGACTCCGTTTAACCTTCTCAAGGACCGGGCGAGCCACACTCAGTTCAACTAAAGTGAGAGAGCAGACACCCGCCGGTCACCTTTAAGCAACGAAAGTGCTCACAGCGGTGAAACCAGTCTCGCAGAAGCGCACGCGTAATGTCGGTCCGGGCCGCTTCATCTCACAATACCGCTGAACCAAAGTATGACATGCTGGTAGGTAGTATGACTTGTATCGCCCACAACTCACTTGTGTTCTACTCGTGCATATGACATCAACGCATAAAACCAGGCTCGGATGCCACTGTTGGGAAACGAGTAATTTCAAAAATTTCCTACAATCACGCAAGACCATGGTGATGGCATAGCAACGAGAGGGAGAGTGTCCGTCCACGCACCCTCGTGAGACCGAAAGCGAAGCGTTATATCAACGCGGTTGATGTAGTCGTACGTCTTCACGATCCGACCGATCCAAGCACCGTTACTCCGGCACCTCCGAGTTCTTAGCACACGTTCAGCTCGATGACGATCCCGGGCTCCGATCCAGCAAAGCCGGGAGGAGTTCCACAAGACGACGGCGTGGTGACGATCTTGATGTTCTACCGTCGCAGGGCTTCGCCTAAGCACCGCTACAATATGACCGAGGTGGAATATGGTGGAGGGGGGCACCGCACACGGCTAAGGAACGATCACGAAGATCAACTTTGTGTGTGTTCTAGGGTGCCCCCCTGCCCCCGTATATAAAGGAGCAAGGGGGAGGGCCGGCCAGCCCTTGGGGCGCACCAAGGGAGGGGGGAGTCCTCCTCCTAGTAGGAGTAGGACTCCCTTTCCTAGTCCTACTAGGAAGAGGGAAGGGGAAGGAAAGAGAGGAGAGGGAGAGGAAGGGGGCTGCGCCTCCTAGTCCAATTCGACTCCCCATGGAGGGGGGCGCCACCTCCTGGTGCAGCCCTCTCTCTCCCTCTTGGCCCAATAAGGCCCATAACTTCCCGGGGTTCCGTAACCCTCCGGCACTCCGTTTTCTCCGAATCTTCGGAACCTTTCCGTGTCCGATTATAACCATCCAATATATCAATCTTTATGTCTCGACCATTTCGAGACTCCTCGTCATGTCCGTGATCACATCCGGGACTCGAACTCCTTCGGTACATCAAAATACATAAACTCATAATATAACCGTCATTGAAACCTTAAGCGTGCGGACCCTACGGTTCGAGAACTATGTAGACATGACCTAGAACCATTCTCGGTCAATAACCAATAGCGGAACCTGGATGCCCATATTGGTTCCTACATATTCTATGAAGATCTTTATCGGTCAAACCGCATAACAACATACGTTGTACCCTTTGTCATCGGTATGTTCCTTACCCGAGATTCGATCGTCGGTATCCAATACCTAGTTTAATCTCGTTACCGGAAAGTCTCTTTACTCGTTCCGTAATACATCATCTCACAACTAACTCATTAGTTGCAATGCTTGCAAGGCTTATGTGATGTGTATTACCGAGAAGGCCTAGAGATACCTCTCCGACAATCGGAGTGACAAATCCTAATCTTGATTCATGCCAACTCAACATATACTTTCGGAGACACTTGTAGAGTACCTTTATAATCACCCGATTACGTTGTGACGCTTGGTAGCACACAAAGTGTTCCTCCGTAAACGGAGTTGCATAATCTCATAGTTGCAGGAACTTTGTATAAGTCATGAAGATAGCATAAGCAACATACTAAACGATCAAGTGCTAAGCTAATGAAATGGGTCATGTCAATCACATCATTCTTCTAATGATGTGATCCCATTAATCAAATGACAACACATGTCTATGGTTAGGAAACATAACCATCTTCGATTAATGAGCTAGTCTAGTAGAGGCATACTAGTGACTATCTGTTTGTCTATGTATTCACACATGTATTATGTTTCCGGTTAATACAATTCCAGCATGAATAATAAACATTTATCATGAAATAAGGAAATAAATAATAACTTTATTATTGCCTCTAGGGCATATTTCCTTCAATTCCATCGTAGGCTTGCTGGACGGTGATGGGTTGGATGAGATCTATTATGTAATCGAGTTAGTTTTGTTAGGGTTTGATCCCTAGTATCCACTATGTTCTGAGATTGATGTTGCTATGACTTTTCTATGCTTAATGCTTGTCACTAGGGCCCGAGTGCCATGATTTCAGATCTGAACCTATTATGTATTCATGAATATATGTGAGTTCTTGATCCTATCTTGCAAGTCTATAGTCACCTACTATGTGTTATGATCCGGCAACCCCGAAGTGACAATAATCGGGACCACTCCTGGTGATGACCATAGTTTGAGGAGTTCATGTATTCACTATATGCTAATGCTTTGTTCCGGTTCTCTATTAAAAGGAGGCCTTAATATCCCTTAGTTTCCATTAGGACCCCGCTGCCACGGGAGGGTAGGACAAAAGATGTCATGCAAGTTCTTTTTCATAAGCACGTATGACTATATTCGGAATACATGCCTGCATTAAATTGATTTATTGGAGTTAGTTCTATGTCACCCTATGTTATGACTGTTACATGATGAACCGCATCCGGCATAATTATCCATCACCGATCCAATGCCTATGAGCTTTCCATATACTGGTTTTCGCTTATTTACTTTCACGTTGCTACTGTTACAATCACTACAAAACACCGTAAATATTACTTTTGCTTTCATTACTCTTTTGTTACCGTTATCACTACTATCATATTACTTTGTTACTAAATACCTTGCTGCAGATATTAAGTTATCCAGGTGTGGCTGAATTGACAACTCAGTTGCTAATACTTGAGAATATTCTTTGGCTCCCCTTGTGTCGAATCAATAAATTTGGGTTGAATACTCTACCCTCGAAAGCTGTTGCGATCCCCTACACTTGTGGGTTATCAGCCGTCGCCAACAAAGACGATCCGCGACCGGCGGGACCCTTTGGTCGGCGCTCCACCGAGCCACCGCATCCTGGCGCTGGGAGGACCGGGGGAGTTGTGGCCACGGTGCACTCTCCTCCTCCTCGCCAGCCGCCGCGGGCGTCGGCCCGTCGTGACGGCGCTTGTGATAACATCTCCATAGCTCGTCCGACCCGCGGACCCTCCGCGACTAGCGCCAGGTCCTTCGGGAACGAGCTCGCGAAGATGCTCGAACCACCGTCGAGCGCCGCCGGCGCGAAACGCGCCGCCAGTCGGACAAGCGGGCGGGACCCGCTGTGGACCACCCGGCACCGGGGGGCTGCAGCAGCCTACCTTACGTGGTGGGCTGCCCGGCCTTTACCCGTGAGCTGCGGCAGGTCCAGTGGTCGTCCCACCACATGTTCAAGCCCCACGTCGGCGAGAAGTATACTGGCAAGACCCATCCCCCGAGTTCCTCAGCATCTACACCATCGCGATGCAGGCTGCTGGGGCTCGCGACGACAAGGTGCTTGCCAACTATTTCACCGCGCCAAGCCCAATGTGATGTCTTGTTGATGCACTTGCCGGTGGATTCCATTTCTTCTTGGTCAGATCTGTGCCATGAGTTCGCTGGCGCCTTCACGAGGCCACCAAGCTCATGGCCTGTGCCGATGATCTCGCATATCATTCCCCGAAGGAAGGGGAGACCCTGCGCAAGTACATCCAGAGATTCAGCCGGGTGCAGTACAACATCCCCGATGTTCATCCCGCCATTGTGATTAGCGCGTTCCACCAGAACGTGCGCAATCGCAAGATGCGCGAGGAGCTGGCGATGACCAAGGTTAAGGATGTGGCCGAGCTCTACGTTCTGGCCGATAGATGCGCCCGGGCTGAAGAGGGAAGGAAGTACCCCGGCGAAAACGCCAGCGCGGAAGCCGACTCTACCGATGAGGACGCCGCTACCCCGACGAAGAAGGGCCGGCGTCGCAACAGGAAACGCAAGGGCAAGGCCGTGCTTGCCGTTGAGGGATCTAACAACACCGGTGCCGGCAAGAAGGTCAAGGCAGGCGCTCCCGACAAGGAGATTGCCGGATGCGCCGCCTGCCGGGCCTTGGCGGCTACTGGCAAGCCAGGGAGCTCCGGCAAGCAATGCTGCAAGATCTACCGCACCAAGGGCCACGACCTCCAGAACTGCCGACAAGTCGAGCTGCTTGCTGAGAAGCAAAAGGCTGAGTACGAGAGGCGGGACAAGGAGAAGGACCAGGACGGTGCTAAGTGATCCGGCAAGAAGCATGGCAGCCAAGGAGGCCGCCCCGGCAAGGAAAGCCAGCAAGAGAGGCCCGCCCGGGGCCGCGACAAGAAACAAGAAGGTGATGATCACGACGAGGATGACGAGTCTGGTGAGCAAGGGTTCCAGAAGGCTACGGAGGCCATGTGTGTCGATGGCGGCGCCTCGCTGCATACCTCTCACTGCCAGCTCAAGCAGTGGGCGCGTGAGATTACAGCAGCAGAGCCGTCGTTCGATGCTCAGAAGCTGCTGAAGTGGTCCAGCACGCCCCTCATCTTTCACGCCGAGGACCACCCTGACCGCACTACCGCGGTCGGGTGTTTGCCATTGTTGGTCTCACCAACGATGCGCAACCTCAGGGTGAACAAGATGTTGGTTGACGGCGGGGCCGGCCTGAACCTGATCTCGCCTATCGTGATCAAAAGGTTGCAAATCCTCGTTGAGACCTCGAGAAACGGGCACGCTTCAAGGGGTCAATCCGGGAGGAGCCAGCCAAGGAAAGGTCACACAGCCCGTGGACGTTTGGAGGAGAGTTGAACTACAAGACGGAGAGGATCGTCTTCGACGTGGCCGAGATCCCTTTCCCTACAACGGGATCCTCGCCGCCGCACTAGCTAAGTTCATGGCGGCGTCACACCACGCCTACAACATGCTAAAGATGCCGGGCCATTGACCATCATCTCCGTTCCCTCCGACAAGAAGGACGCGCTGATTTGCACCGACCAACTCTACCGGGAGGCAGT
The DNA here is from genome assembly GCA_021605205.1 of Aegilops longissima. NCBI lineage: Eukaryota > Viridiplantae > Streptophyta > Magnoliopsida > Poales > Poaceae > Aegilops > Aegilops longissima. Next base: position 298,828,963 of record CM038677.1, read on the forward strand.
TGCAGCAACTGCCGCCAAGGCACCTGCTCCTGCCGCTGAACCCCAGGGAGGGAGGAAGAAGCCCGGCAAGACCTCTCGCACCCACTCCAGCAAGCGCACCTCTTCGGAGTGTTGTGCTGCCCTTGAGGACGTGCAAGAGAGCTCTACCGACAAGAGCAAGAGATCCAGAGCCGAGCCACCGCAAACCAAGAAGGTGTCCGCCAGGGAGGATGGCACGGGAGGGGCCTTCACTATAGGCTCCACCCTCGGCAGCAAATAGGAAGGCACGCTCGTCACCTTCCTGTGGGCGAATGTCGACGTGTTTGCATGGCAAGCATCCGACATCCCCGGTGTTCCCAGGAAGGTGATTGAGCACCACCTAGTTGTCTGCCCCCATGCGCGCCCGGCCCAAAGATAAGGTCGTAAAGCAGGCTCGAGAGGCAGGAGTTCATCACGGAGGAGATCTGAAGTTGGAAGCGGCAGGTTTGGTGAGGGGAGTGCTCCACCCGACGTGGTTGGCCAATCCGGTAGTGGTGCGCAAGGAGAATGGGAATTGAGGCTGTGTATTAATTACGAGATATCAATAAGGCTTGTCCTAAGGACCCTTCCGTTGCTGCCAAGATCGACCAGATTGTTGACTCCATGGCCGAGTGTGATCTGTTGTCATTCCTCGATGCCTACTCGGGCTACCACCAGATCTTCATGACAAGAAAGGATGAAGAAAAGTCAGCGTTCATCACCCCATGTGGTATGTATTGCTTTTTAGGGATGCCTTTCGGGTTGAAGAGCGCTGGCTCAACATTTGCAAGAGCAGTCCAAATTGGTTTTGAACCTCAGCTCCATAGAAATATGGAGGCCTACATGGATGACATAGTGGTTAAAACCAAGGACGGGCCAACTCTTGTGCAAGATCTGGAAGAGACATTTGCCAACCTGCGCAAGATCAACCTCAAGCTGAACCCTGAGAAGTGTGTCTTCGGTGTTCCATCTGGCAAGCTTCTTGGGTTCTTTGTGTCGTGGCGCGGAATCGAGGCAAACCCAGACAAAATCAAGGCTATTGAGCAGATTGAGGCGCCCAAGCGGATCAAGGATGTGCGTCGGCTCACCGGCTGCATTGCCGCCATGAGCCGATTCATCTCCAAGTCCGCCGAGCGCGCCCTTCCTTTCTTAAAAATCTTGAAGAAGGTAGGCCCAATGGAATGGACCCCAGAAGCCGAGGCAGCATTGCAGGATCTGAAGAAATACCTTTCCTCCATGACAATACTGGTTGCGCCTAAACCACAAGAGCCGTTGCTGCTGTATCTGGCAGCGATGAATCAAGTGGTCAGTGCCGCGCTAGTGGAACAGTGGGAGGTCAACGAGGGGGCACTGACGGCGGCAGAACTAGCGGATGGCAAGCCCAAGATTCCCCCGGTAGGGCCTGGTGCCGGCAAGGCGAGGCCCCCGGCAGAGTCTGATGCCACCGAGGCACTGACCGCGCAGTCAAGTGAGGTGGTGCAGAAGAAGAAGATGATGCAGCACTTGGTTTACATTGTCAGCTCCCTCTTGCAGGGAGCTAGATCTAGGTACTCCGGTGTGCAGAAATTGCTCTTCGGCCTCCTTATGGCCTCGAGGAAGCTACGTCATTACTTCCAAGCCCACGAGATCACTGTCGTCACCCGCCTCCTTTTGCAACGGATACTGCATAACCCGGATGCAACCGGGAGGATTGTGGAGTGGGCCTTGGAGTTGTCAAGTTTTGGTTTGAAGTTTGAAAGTACCTCGACAATTCAGAGCAGAGTCTTGGCGGAGTTCTTGCAGAATGAACCTCAACGCCTGACAAAAAATCCAGGAGACCACTCTCCCCGGCAAGGAGGAAGATCGCGACTGGATCATGTACTTTGATGGGGCTTTCTCGCTGCAAGGCGCCGGTGTCGGTGTGCTACTCGTCGCACCTACCGGGGAGCACCTCAAGTACGTGATCCAGATGCACTTTCCCCGAGAGATGTCCACCAACAACACTGCTGAGTACGAGGGATTGCTTGGTGGTCTCAGGATCGCGGCGGACCTCGGGGTCAAGAAGCTCATCGTCAGGGGTGACTCGCAGCTTGTTGTCAAGCAGGTCAACAAGTATTACCAAAGCCCATTGATGGAAGCCTACGTAGATGAAGTGAGGAAGCTGGAGGAGCGCTTTGACGGTATCCAAGCGGAGCACGTCCCGGAATGGAGAACGACACCGCCGATTACCTGTCAAAGCGTGCTGCATTCAAGCTACCTGTGGAACTGGGTACCTTTTTGCTCCGGCTAAATCAACCATCCGTCAAACCATCAAGGGGGCAGAACAAGCGAAGGAAGTCGGGTCCCGGCAAGTACTTTCCTACCGAGCCCTCTAGGGCTACCGACAAGGGTGCCTCCGCGGACGCTGAGCCTGCCCAAGAGCAGCTACCTCCGGTAGGGCATCAAGCCCTTGCCATAGAGACAGCCGCTCCCACGGTGGAAGAAATGCCTTTGGTCCTTGCCGTCGAGCCCTGGGCTCCGGCATGGGCGCAGTATACCGTCTGATTCCTCCAAACAGGGGAGCTTCCTGAGGAGCAGGAAGAAGCGGAGAAAGTAGCCCGTCGGTCCGCCCTGTACCAGTTCATCGATGACGTCCTGTATAGGAGAAGGCCGAACATCGTGAAATTGAAGTGCATCCCCTAGGAGGAAGGACTGGAGCTGTTGGCGGAGATACATGGAGGCATATGTGGCTCCCACATAGGGTCAAGGGCCCTTGCCGGGAAGGCGTTCCGACAAGGTTTTTTCTGGCCCACCGCCCTCCAGGATGCGACAGCACTAGTAACCAAGTGTGAAGCGTGTCAGTTCCATTCAAAGAAGCTTCATCAACCAGCCCAAGCCCTTCAAACAATCCCTCTCTCCTGGCCATTCTCGGTCTGGGCCCTTTCGCCCGCGCTGTTGGGGGCTTCCAAGTACTTGTACGTTGCAATCGACAAGTTCACAAAGTGGCCGGAGGAGGAAGCAGTGAAAAAGGTGACTGCTCAGTCAGCTGTCAAGTTTTTCAAAGGACTGGTCTGCCGTTTTGGTGTGCCAAATAGAGTTATCACCGACAACGGCACGCAGTTCACGAGCCACACCTTCATGCAATACATTCAAGACCTCGGCAGCAAGGTCTGTTTTGCCTCCGTGGCACACCCACGGAGCAACGGCCAAGCGGAGAGGGAGAATGCTGAAGTGTTGCGAGGCCTAAGGACAAAGACTTTTGACAAGCTGGGCAAGAGCGAAAGGCGCTGGATTGATGAATTGCCGGCGGTTCTTTGGTCGATCAGGACGATGCCAAATCGAGCCACCAGCCAGACACCTTTTGCCTCGCCTCACGGGCGAAGCAGTTCTCCCACGGAACTCATATACGGGTCACCTCGAGTGCTCGCTATGATGAGCTTGAGCAAGAGCAGTTGCGCCAAGATGACGCGACGCTCCTTGAGGAAGATCGTCTTCGGGCGTTGTGAGAGCAGCACGCTACCGGCAAACCTTGCGCCGCTACCATAGCCGCAAGGTTCATGCTCAAGCTTTGAGGAAGGCGACCTTGTTCTTGGCGCGTTCGATCGGCCAAGAATGCCAACAAGTTGGCCTTGAAGTGGGAAGGCCCTTATCGGGTAATACAAGTCACCGGGCCGGTGCAGTCCATACGAGACCGAAGATGCCGCCCCAGTGAGCAACTCCTGGAACATCGAGCATCTTCGCAAGTTTTACCCATAAGGCCGGCTTGCCGGGCCTCCCGGCAAGCCACCTTTTGTACAAGCTTTGCTGGCAAGGCATGTAACCCTTCGTACAAAGCCAGGCGCAGACCCTAAGCATAAATAAATGAAGCGCTGGCGCCCTAAGTCATAGCATGCATTCTAGGTCGAGTATCTTCCTTGGTTAGGGTTGATAGTGCTCAGCAGCGACTAACCCCTAGCTTAGAGGTCGAGTGCGCGTCTATCTGTTTCTCTTCTGTCCTCCTTGGGTTCCCGTGGCACATGAGCACTTCTGCCGAACTACTTGGAAGAAAGAAAAGGGACCGGCGTCACGACCCCGGCAAACCAGAGTTGTCGGGGGCTGCAAGCACAAGGATCCAACCACGGCAAGATGAGATTGCCGGGGGTTGCAGATCAAGATAAGTCTTCTATCCTCTGTCATGCATTTCGGAACAGGACTGGGGCATGTGAAACCTCGTTTTTATCTCTAGGCTGTCGTGCTCCCCTTTTTCCTATACCTAAGGATTATTTCCTGGGTCCGGATTTGGTTGTAGCCGCGGCGGCAAGGAGGTAGAACGAGCAGCCTAAAGCCCACTTCATCCATGCCTCCGCCAAGAGCGCGAGAACGGTCGAGTGGAGTGGGGGGACGGCAAGGCCTGTTGCCGGGCGAAAAACATTTATCTTAAACAATAACAAGGATTCACTCCTTGTCGCGGGATTTACCCACTAACGAAAATCCCGGCAAGCATCCCTTATTCATTAAAAACATACCATACAGGTACAATTCGTATGAAATGAAAAACATGAGCAAGGGGATTACAAGTTCTAAATTTAGCAAAGGCCCGCAGGCTTACACACTAAAGAAGACGGATAAGATGCCCGTAATCCATTTCTTGTCCCTCTCCTCAGGAGGCAGGTCAAGGAGGCGAGAGGGAAAGAGGGGCACCTAGGCAAGCTACGAGCGGCAGAAAGCACCAAGAGAACACCTCGATGACCACCCAGGGGCGGGCCGGTGATGACGGTGCCGGGAAAGGAGCTGGAAGATGAGGCAGCAGGACCGGCAGTACGCGACAAAGGCGTCGGTGCCCGCGTACTCCGAGTTGACGGCCTTGTCGCCCGCCCTCTTCCTCTTCCGCAGCCTCCCGACGCCAGCCGCCCAAGGAGACGGCCCCGAGAAGTTCAAGGAGCTGGCCCCACCCCCGGCAAAACTCTGCCGGAGGAGCGGCCAGTGCAGATATTCTTGCTGCCCTTTTCGCCCAAAGCGGGGCATCTGACGCCTAGTCGGACTTGTCCCCGTCGTCTGCCCCGCTGTCCTCCTCATCACTTTCGCTCGAGGTAGAGCTTCCATCATCGGAATCTCCATCGAAGGAGCTCTCCACGCAGCACTTGAGGCGAGTCCCGAAGTCGCCGAAGACCTTGACGGAGAGCAGGCCGTCCTCCATTAATTTGAAGTAGAGGACGAGCCCCGCCGTCATGCTGTGGATGCGAGCGAACGTCTTCCACCCATGATGGAGGTACATGACCCGAGGAGCTGGGAAGTCGACGTCAACCCTCGTGCCCCCATTCCCACAACCCCTCATGTGCAATCTGAGGGACTGGGGCTGTTCACGCTCCATCTCCCAAGCGAACGGGGCAGGAAGACAAAGACGGCGACGCGGAGGCCGGCGCAGCCTGATGAAAAATCACGGGGCTGGTCTCCGACATGGCCTTCCATTGGAAAAGGCATCATTGGCGGGGGCGAAGCCGGGGCGCCGCCCTGTCCTCCTCTTCCCCGAGCACTACGACCTCTGCCCCGGCCTCGCCCACGACCTCGCCCCCTCCCCCTTCCCCTCGCGTCCGGTTCCACCACCGCGGGCTCAGGAGGAGGAGGGACGCGCTGTCGGGCGGCGACCCTCGCCGCCACCGTCGAGGGACCAGGATTCCCCTTCTCCATGGCGAGTGAAAGGAAGAAGCAGAAGCGAGAGGAGATAGATGACAGAAGAGTGCGGGACGCCATCCCCCCCCCTTCCTCCTCTTTATAAGGAGGCGGGGACGGGACTCGGCCGCCCCGCTCTGCCAATCAAGCCACCAAAGGCACGGGGAATCAGGACCGACCCGCTGCCCCAACCAGCGACGGCCCGGTTTCCCGCCTCCACCGCTTGCCACCCCAGGTGCATGGAGGACGTGTGGCGGACGTGCAGAACCGAGGGGACGGGCGAAGCAACCTCTCCCCACCTCGTGATCATGGGGAGTGGACGCCTTGAAGACCATGTCCCGGCCCCGCTCAGTAAATGAGCCGCTCCTCCACGCCTCCCTCTTTTTACGGGGAAGGCGCGAGCCGCCTCTTTACTGTGATGTGATGCATGCGTGTGGAAACCGCCCCACGCATGACGCCCACGTCACACACACCCCTCCACGCCGCGCTGCGCGCGCGAGTCGTGGGAAGCGCAACGCGCGGAAAGTTTTACCGCGGTAAAAACCGCCCCGCCTGCCCGCGCACCGTTTTGGGCCTGGCCCAACAACGTGTCACGCTTATGTGTGGCCCAGGCCCGGGGGCTCCTGTCGGTGTAAAAAAGAGGGGTGCGTTTTTGTACCCCTATACCTGTGCATGGGCAGTCGGAGCCGCGCCTACGGTCACGCCAAGCAGAACAGGGGAGGTGAGCCAAGGTAAGACCAAAGCCCAAGATAATAAGAGCAACGCCAAGGCCAAGACCACAAAGAGTAGAGGGACGAAGCAGGTTCCCACGGCAAGACCCTTGCCGGGACAGCTCGCCCCGCACCAACAGAGCGGGCCACCCTTGAGCCCACGGTCTCCAACATCACGTTGGGCCAGGGCTCGGGAGGCACCTCCATGTTGGCATGCAGATCTTTGTGAAGACATATTCAAAATCAGATGAGGATTAGAAGACGGCGATCCTCGGCAAGGTCCCTGCCGAGGAAAGCCACCAAACCCCCGGCAAGGCCCTTGCCGGGGACGACAGCGCGCCACGGCAAGACTCTTGCCGGGCCACACGGCAAGACCCTTGCCGGGCCACCCGGCAAGGCCATCACCAAGGACGCCAGCAGGGTCACCGCCAGGCCCACGCCAACCAAGCTTCCACCATCGTTCACATGCAGCTGCCAGCACAACCAGCTGGGCGGGCACCTGCGTGGCAACATGCAGCTCCCAGGCCAACTCATTGAGCGCCTGCGTGGCGGCATGCAGATCTTCGTGAAGGCTCCGCCGCTGCACTACCTCAGCTGCCTGCCTGCCAACATGGCACCACGCGCCTCACTGGCCAGGGCGCGTGTCAAAGCGAGGAGGAGCGGCGACGGACGGGACGGGCCTCGCCCCCGTCCCCAATAAAGCAAGGGGACACCTAAGCTACGCATTAAATGCGTCTTGTCCTGTAATACGAGCGATAAGCTCAGGGAACTGTACGCCTCTCCACCTCCTGTGTGCCAATGTGGCAACCCCTTTCGACTATAAAAGGAGGCCCATTGCATACTGAAGAAGGATTCAGCTCTTTTGAACCACGGACTGAACACAGCTAGTTCGAGAGCTCAAGAACTCTCTGAAATACACCCACCATAGCAGGACTAGGGTTTTATGCATCCTCGCGGCCCAAACCTGGGTAAACGATCCTTGTGCTGTCTACTAGCCCTGCTCTTCTCGCAACCCCGCGCCCCGGCAACCGTAGTAAGGATTCTTGTGATCCCATAGGTGTCGTTCCACACCGACAGGTGGCTACTTAAATACACATCTGGGTGGATTGGTTCAGGCACCCTGGAACACCCAATGGTTGCCTGGGCACCTGGAGCAATCCAGCGCTGTCCTGGGATATCCCGGAGTACCCGTGTGATCATCCTATGGTTCGCCACCCAGGCTCAAAGGGATCATAAGATTATTCATGCTAGAAACTTGCGTGTGCAGCCACAAGCCATTATGGGCTCTAGCATAGTTTAGCCGTGTCCCAGGTTATGGACATCTTAAGTATCTGGTTCTTGAATTATTGATTTGATCTCATCACTTCAAATTAATTTGTTGGGTTATTAATACTGTTTAATAGGGATTGAGTTGGAGGAACCTTCTCAATGTTTATCAACTACAATGATAGTTAAACAAAATATATTTCTTTGTTGTAGGAAAAAATTGGCTTTTCGCAAAAACATGATAACCATAGAGCCTCCACCAGCCATATATGCATGTAGTGTTAGCATTTATCTATTCATTGCTCTACTGTGTTATTTTGCCAACATATTCCATGTGCTGACCCGTTTCGGGCTGCAACGTATTATGTTGCATACTTTTCAGACGAAGAGTAAGATGCGCTAGGTCGTTATCGTGCACTCAGCTATGCCGTTGGTGTTGATGAACTCATTTACCTTCGATGCTTTCGCAGTTATCTTATTTAGATGGCCTTAAGCCATATTATTGTAATAAGTTCTCTTTTGGGACATTCGATGTAATAAGTGTGTGATTGCACTTTGTTATAAATCCTTCAAGTACTGTGTGTGTCAGCATTACCGATCCAGGGATGACACTTAAGCACAGATATTTGACCGTCTGAGGTCGGATCGCTACACTACAGAAAGGAGAGAACCAATTAGAAACTATCTTGAACAGAACCTATCCAAACCTATGGACAAACTACATGAACCGAGCATACTTAGAAGAGAGAGCCATCTTATGTCCAAGAAATGAGATGGTCGATGAGGTAAATTCTTACATCATGGGTAGAATAGAAGGTGAAGAGGTAACCTATCGAAGCTCAGATACAGTGTGCAAAGCAATGTCTAATTCAGAAGATGGAGACCATTTGTACCCAACAGAATTCCTAAATAGCTTGAAGTGCCCTGGAATACCAGACCATGAAATTCGGCTGAAAGTTGGACTGCCGGTTATGCTACTACCGAATATCAACCAAAGCGAGGGCTTATGCAATGGTACGAGACTAACTATAACAGAGCTAGGCAAATGGTTCATAGAAGCTCAGATAATAACAAGCACAAACATTGGAAAGAAGGTATATATTCCAAGGATTATTATTTCACCAAGTGACTCAAAATGGCCGTTTGTGTTGAAAAGGAGGTAGTACCCAATATCAGTTTGTTTTGCAATGACAATAAATAGGAGTCAAGGGCAGTCGCTAAAACATGTGGGGCTATATTTACCAAAGTAGGTATTCACACACGGCCAACTCTATGTAGCGGCATCAAGAGTCACAAGTAGAGATGGACTTAAATTTTTCATTTCAGATGAAGAATCTAAGGAAAATAATTTGGCAAAAAATATTGTGTACAAGGAGATCCTTTAGTCAAGAGACCTTAGAATATTTCTATTTTACTCTATGTAACCTTCTTCAAAAGGAACTTCAGACGGATTTCAGATGAGTCAGGTATTTCTGCGGAGACGCATGACTATGTTTGCAAATTTGAAATAGCACTGAAGCAATATGTGGTCTGTGCATTGCATAATCAGTATTAAAAAAATAACTAGATGAATCATGAATGTGTACCTTCAGTTTATTAAGTATCCGCAGTTTGGATCTCACGATTCATGCCCTGATCTGTCTCATAGCTCTGACATGACCATAATATAATTGAATGTACATCTGTCAATACAAAATAAAAGATCCAGCAACATCTCTTCCTTGGGCATGATCGAGCACAAACTGGCAAGATTTTTGTGTTTCTATGTAAAGATACTTGGATGATTTCATTAATGATGATTCAGGTCGTACATCCGACCAAGCAAGGGCTAGATCTGATTATTATTTTCATAATACACCAAGATCAATTTTGTCAATGGCAATCTGTGTGGTGTCATTAAGCATGGAGCGGTTGGATCTTGATTCCACGTTATATGCCTAAATGGTGACGAATGTGGTCTGCTCTACAGGTATGACGGCGAACACATATTACAGGTTAGATCCTACAAATTCAAACAATTTAGCTCAGGCAAAAAAACACAAAATAAGCTAACACAGGTGTATCGGTTCAGCTAAAACAGTCTCCTTGATGACTCCTCTACCACCCATCTCTACACCACACATACATCACCTCACTGCACATCTACACAGACCAAAAGGGAAATAAGGCATCCCTCAAAGCAAGTTTCCAATTCTTAAGATAATACATACACAAAATCAAATGATTTAACCACGCATCCGATGTATCCCATAGTGGTTGCTTTGTAAGATTTATCGCTAAGAAATTGAAGGAGTGGGAACAAAATATATGACCAGTGGCTGGATCGAAGGCTTCATTTTGGGGGAACGACGAGTGGGGAGAGGGAGGGCAGTCGACGCCGGGCGTGGGATTGGAACTAGCGGCGACTGGGCTACGCACCCCGGCGGATTCCTGGATCAATCTTTGCCATGGCTGAAGATGTCCATTTTTGAGAGATAAGGGAAGAAATTGCAGGAGGAAGAAAGTATAGCACGCAATCCACTCAAGATTATTCGGCAACCTTTGCCTTTCTTTATTTAATGGACACATGGGTCGCAGTATAGCAGGATTATAATACGCTACTATATATTTCTTTAACTATCTGCTACACGGCACACGTGAGCCCCAAGAGTATGGATAGCACAAGCATGTGCATATTCACGTTGCACACAAATATCAGATGTACAGCGACTAAGAAGAAAAACATGAAAATAAAAATAATATTATATTAAACATTAAAAAAATGTACTCGCACTAAAAAAATCTTTTCAAAATTGGAGTTATAAAGCTCTAATTTTGTTGATTTAAGTAATTATAAATAGCTAACATGTTAAATATGCAAGAAAAATAAACATCACTATTTACGTGCTTATTAACTATAATAAATAAAAATTGCTTTCCCTTATGTCTATATCTTTTATGTTGGCCTTGCCCTATAAGAACGTGGAAAAAAAACTTCACAATCAAACATCAAATAGAAATACCATAAATAATGTTTTCCGAGTATCATGCGCGAATCAGTAAAATCTAATACAGACAAAAGTCGTATACATATTTCCATTGCAAATATAATAAGATTTTAATCATAAAATCTTTAATAAAAAATTCAATGTTAATCTTAAAAGACGATAACAACAAAAACCTCAAGTAAGAAAGAACAAAAAGTCTAAAGAATTCATCTCAGATAAGTTATCTACAAGAACTACAAAATAATATTGTTTGAAGCACTATTTATTACCAAGTGACAAAATTGAATACTCGCCTATATATGTTCCTGATCGTACCTGATTTTAATAAATTTCAGATGTCAAGGTATTCCCTTTTTACAAATATACATGATCATATAAGTTCCTAATCGTACCTGTCTGGTCGCGAACGTGTACGTACATACTGGTCGATCAGTCTCTCTGCAACGATGAACCATTGTGGAGCAAGCAATGGCACTTGTAGTAGTAGAGCCCCCAACGTAGCAGTTCAGGCAGTCCATTCAAAACCGTGTACTCGTACGTACAGCCAGATGCAAAAAAATATTGCCACATACGTACATACGGGCGGGGTCTTGAACGCCTACTCAGGCATATGTACGGCCAGGGCTCGTGTACATGGAGAGCCAACGGACGGCAGCAACGACGTCTTGTTCATCGGCGGCCAACCGGTTGGTTCGGAATGGAGAAACAGCATCCTCTTCATCGGGAGGCAACATACTTGGTCGGAATGCGCCGTGTTCATCGGGAGCCAACCAGCTTGGACGGAACAGCTAAAACAGGGCCTGGCGTACCACAGAACGGAGGAAACGGCCTTCTGTTTGACCAGCTACGGTCAAAACGGGATCATGTTCATCGGGAGGGGTCGGGCGTACCGCAAAACAAAGGAACCAGACTTGTGTTGGAGCGCCTACGGTCGAAACAGGGTCCTGTTCATCGGGAGGTGTGTGGCGTACCACAAAACGGGACTCCACGGGCTACTGTTCATCCACCGTCTATGCCTCGCTCCAGCCTCCACGGGCTACTGTTCATCCACCGTCGACTTCCTCCAGCCTCCACCTGCTACTATTCATCCACTGCGACCTTCCTCCTGCCTCCACCAGCTATTGTTCATCCATGGGCTACTGTTCATCCAGACTCCACTGGCTACTGTTCAGCCAGCCCTCCACGGGGTCCTGTTCATCCACCCCCAACCGGCTCGGGTGTGTGTGGTGGCCTCCTCGATCAGGGTCCTGTTCATCCAGCGGCAACAGCCTACTACTACCACGGGCTCCTATTCATCCAAACCTCACCAGGAACTGTTCATCCAACCCCAACAACGGTCACTGTTCACCAAGAGGCAGCATGTTCGATCGGCTTCAGTTAGCAGTAGCGAAGGATTCGCTCGGGTTCAGTTAACAGCCAAGGGGTCCATCACTTGGGTTCAGTAACGTAGCTAGTGCAATTTCTCGGGTTTAGTAAGTGAACGACTCACTCCGGTTCAGTTAGATCCCAACGCCTCGCACACGCGTGCGTACGTGTACGAGAGAAACACACAAACCTCCATGCATCGCTCGGCCCCGACCACCCGCCGTAACCGGGAACTCCCCAAAATTTTCCTCGCCCTCACTTCTACCATGATCTTTTCCGTCATGGACGGCCCAAGGAATGTCATGCAGGTGCGTCCTCGGCCCACCCATGGTGAAAAGCCCATTTTCTGTCATGACTTTTTGTCATATAAGTAGGAGCCCACCACATCTATGATGATACATGCTTTTCTCACAATTATCGTCATAGAAGGTCATAAGCATGACAGAAAAACATTTCGTTTCGCCCAAAATGTCACGGATGTATCTATTTTTTAGTGATGACCATAGTTTGAGAAGTTCATGTATTTACTATGTGTTTATGCTTTGTTCCGGTTCTCTATTAAAAGGAGGCCTTAATATCACTTAGTTTCTTTATGGACCCGGCTTCCACGGGAGGGTAGGAAAAAACATCTCATGCAAGTTCTTTTCCATAAGCGCGTATGACTATTTACGGAATACATGCCTACATTATATTTATGAACTGGAGCTAGTTCTATGTCACCCTAGGTTATGACTGTTATATGATGAATATCGTCCAAAGAATGCACCGATCCAATGCCTACAACTTTTTCACACATTGCTACTGCTAAGTTACTATTTCTATTGCTACTATTACAACTGCTACGGAACTGTTACTGTTGTTACCGTTACCATTGTTACTGTTACCTACTATCAAACTATCATATTACTGTGCTACTGATCACTGTGCTTTAGATATTTAATCTCCACGTGTGGTTGACTTGACAACTCAAGTGCTAATACATATAAATATTATTTGGCTCCCCTTGTGTCGAATCTATATATTTGGGTTGAATACTCTAGCCTCGAAAACTGTTGTGATCCCACTGCAAAAAAACACATTTCGGTGATGATACGTGTTTGTCACCGTAGGTCACGTTTTCTGTCATGCATGTACATCCATGATGATTTTATGAAAAAATCAAGATAGTCATACATGTGCTATCGTAGAAGTGTTCCATGACATTACCAAAATTATCATCACAGAAGTGTCCACTTCCATGACGATTAATCGTGCATCATAGAAGTGCTTTCGTCAAGGGTAACTGACACGTGGCATCCACCGTAATGGGTTGCCATCAAGCTATCGGGTTCCGGTTTGGATCCGGCAACCCGTTAATAGCCCCGACCAATGGGGATTTTCCACGTGTAAAATTCTCATTCATCGGATAATCCATGTCTCAGCTCATCGTTGGGACAGATGTCATCCCTATAATGGACGGAAGATGCCTATGATATGTCGACATGTGGCACATCCCAACAGTAGCCCAGTTAAGGTAAAAAGGCTGGCCCAGCTAAGGCCCACCATATTTTTTCAGACACTAGTGGGCTGGCCCGTTAAGAGCCTGCCATGTTTGGGTCAAATTGAGGCCCATATCAGATCAAGCCCGTTCAAAACCTGTCGTGTTTTGGGCTAAATTACGGCCCATATCAGATTAGTTCTTTTGGGCCCATTCTAAGCCAGGTTTGTATTCCAGCCTATTAAATGCCTGTTTACCAGTTCAGCCCGATAATAGTTTCGGCCTGTTAGCGGCCCGTGGTGCATCTGGGCCATTGTCGGTCCGGTTTCAGTTTAGGCCATTTGATGGCCCATGCAGAAACTGGGCTATTTCTTGTCCGAAGTAACTTTAGGCCTCTTAACAGCCCGTAGTCTTCTTGGATAAATTTCAGCCCAACTGGCCTATCGGCCTGTTAATGGTGCGTGTAACAGTTGGGCCTAATTATAGCCCGCGTTGAATCTGGCCTGCTTACAGCCCATTTGTTAATGGCCCGTGACCCTGTTGGGCCTACGGCCCGCGTTGATACCGGCCTGCTTAAAGCCCATAATTTTATTGGGCCAAACTGGGCGCGAGATATATTTTGGCATGTTAATGGCTCGTTCTATTTGGGCCAAACATGGGCCTTAGGCAATTTCAGCCTGTATTGGTGTCACACCCTGATTTCATGCCACAACATTTAGGATTAGTTAGACAATTTTGATCCAACAAAAGAATTTCATTTGATTAGTTCTTTGCTTTGAATTGGATTTTTTGGTTGTTTGCAAGTGATCTAAAAATCAAATAGATCCTCCATCTCCTATATTTATTTCCCCTAATCCGAAACTTTGCCCAATGATCATGCCATGTGTATAGGACATAAAAGTATTTTCTTACAAAAATAATTTGGTCAAAAAGTATTTCCTAAATTAGGTTTTTCAAAACACGTGACTTTAGCCTTGAACTACAAGTACCTAAGTTAGGATGACAAAAATCTTTAAAAAATTATATCAGAATCCTATTAGATATAGGACTCCTAAAAACCACAAATTATTATTAAAAGTTAATTTGGTATTTTATTTAATGGCTTTTTCTTTAGGCCAGAAATAGTCTTTAATAGGCTAAAGTTATTTTAATGTTTCAAAAATATTTGAGAAAAATTAGGGAAACTCAGTGGACATATATTGTCCATATATATGGGTTTCAACACATGGTCATGGACAAAATATTGGTCAAACCCCTCAAAAACCCTTTCTGGACATTTCAAGATTTTCGAATATTTATAAAGGAAATAAAGTACATTAATTCCAAGAAAATTCTAGCATGTAAAAAATTCCCTACTAGATGATCCTGAAAAGTGTCATGGCATGAAGAATAACACAACCCCATCAAACCCTCTCAAAACCATCTATATCCTTTTCAAATTTGAACAACTTTACATATGCCAAACATGTCCAAATATACTAAAAGTTGGTACAGATGCTAAAATGGTCTAATAATTCACCTAGACCAAGTGGCACAAGTTGGAGAGCAAGTTAACTTGATCAAAGCTTGCCAAAACCATTCCTGTTCAGATCCAAATTTGAGCAACTCTTATATTGCCAACTGCATCCTTTTGATCCAAATTTTGTGGACATGCTCTAATCCCCAAATGAAGGCACTACACCAAGTGGTGCATCAAGGAGAATAGATTTATATGACTAAATCTCGGGAAACCTATTTCTGTTGGTTTCTAGGGTTTGCGAAAGTTGCATTGTCTACTTTCTTCAGATGAGCTCAAACTTGGTGGGAAGCCTTATTTTTATATACCATTTGATCATGTTAAATATCATGGCAAGTAGAATCCATTTCCTTGCCCAAACCGACATCAAACACCTTCTGGCGGAAACTTAAAATGCATGCTTTGGCCATTTACACTAATCTCCTTGAGTCCAAATTTTTACCACAACCTCGTCTGATACTCCTCTACTTCCTGCACCTTTCACTACCAAAGAAGCCTTGATAAAGGGGGTGAAAAGCTCTTTTTCCCTCTTTGGACAGCATCATTTCCACTCTCTCTCAGCCCTCTCTCTCCTGAAGTGGCTTCCCAGGGCATCCAATGCCATTTCCAGTTTGTTTACTCCCCTAAAGCCACCTTTGAGCCACCTCTCTACTCCTTTTGCTCTCTCTACCTCCCGTGCACTCCCTAGCCGACTCCCTCTCTCTTCCGTGCCCTTCTCTTCCTCCACGGCCGCCATCGCCGATGGTGAGCTCGGCCTAATTTCGTGTCGCCCAAGCCTCCACCTCGCCACCCCTTCGTTCTAGAGCACCATCAGCAACACCACGACCCACCCCGAGCACTGTTTCACACTTCCCCGCGGCCGTATTGCCAAGCCCAACATCGCTGACGCAATCCTCCATCGTGGCCGACGGGGCGCTCGCGTCCGACCACCTGCGATCGTGGCACACCTCGGCGGATGCGGCATGATCTCCCGAGCACGCCAGTGTGATGGGCGCCGACGGAGGTGGTCGGTGCCACAGGGGAGAGCGCCTGCGCCCACTCGGCCTCGCCTCCTCTGTTTCCTGTCGCGCCGCATGGGAGGTTGAAGGCGGCCCATCCGTTTAAGTGGAGACGGTTTCCACCGGACACGCTTCCCCCGCGCGAAGCCGCACTTTCAAGAAGTCGCCTTCGACGTCACCTCCTCCGCTCGCGCAGCCGAGCCACTGGGCCGGCCCACTTGGTATTCCGCGCTCAGTGCGCACTGCAGCCGCCCAGATCTAGCCCATTTTGGTAAATTCTTTTCCTTTTATTTTCTGTAAAAGTTGTAAAATAATTAGACGATTCAAATAATGTCCAAATTTGATGATTTGAATTTCTAGTGACTCCATAAATCCTGATCTACCTCATGGTGCATCATGTAAATTTTGCCAGGACACTTTTCTTAGCACATATTTAATAAATCCTATTTTGTTTGTTCTATCCTGAACTATAGAAAATCACAGAGAGCCCATATCTGCTCCAAATGCCATGATTCAAATTCGTAGATGAATCTAAGTTGGTAACTTAATTTATGAACATTTTTCCTTACGCTTTCTCCGCCATATCAAATATTGGTCCACTTCTTCATGTGTGGTCAACTTTATAAATTCATAAGAAAATCATTTGAGCTCCAAATCTAGAGAAACCAACTCCTAGATGCTTATAAACTCATTTCTTTTTATATGGGTGCCCTTCCAGACCCATTAAATCCCTTGATTCCATCATATGGAAATGTTCAAAAATCCTCATTGATCCAAATCCAATAAAACCACTCTAGTTATTTTTCATATAACGAGAGATGTCCTAGAAAAGTCAAATTCATATTTTTAGAGAACTTTTATTTTCTTGCTTGTTGTGTTGCTTATTGTGATTGCTTTGGCGATAGTGATGAAATAGATGGAGTACTTGGAGATGGACCAGAAGAGATGAAGACTTTGCTGAGCCAGGCAAGCAGCCCCTTGACCATGTCTATGAAACCCTTTTTATGCATTTCATATAGCACTTATTGTTGCATCAAAATCATGATGAGATGGTAACCACTTTGGTGGGATACCTCCTTTACTTCCTTGTTGATACTTGCATTGTGCATGACCCTACCTTCCTATGAGGGTTATGCGGGTGGGAGTAGATAGGATGCAGAAGTAGTTGCTACACCAATGGGACGGGTGTATGCATGGTGATGGAGACAAAATATATATTTCCAAAGACTTTTGAAAAAACCCATCGGGTGCCACTAATGCCCGAGGGAGATGTCGAGCTAAGCAACCACTTGATGACGAAGTGGTGTACCAAGGCAAGTGAAAGTGTTATTTCCAAAAACAGATTGGTTTAAGTTGCGACCGTTACTCCAACCTTACATGCGCAACCACACTACCCTTGTATGGGAAAGGGCATTATTGATTACCTAGTTCATGCTAGCATGCATGCCCGCACTACTAGTGACAGAGTGGCGCGGTCACTCTCGGGATGGGGTCGTGCTTGGATAGGTAGCCATGACTATTTTTACAGGACACCGAACACACCGTTGGTACCTCCGTGCATGGTTATGTGATATGTCTAGGAGTGAGGCTCCGGAGACAATAATAAAATTGTGAAAATGTTTGGCATGGGGTTGTTATCAATCGAGTGGAATCTATGTTAGTCACGACTAGGGAAAGGTAGTGATCGGTTGCTCACCCCAGGTGCCTGAGGTGTCGTGGGTCGTGGCTGACACGGGAGTCCCCCGGATCTTGTGGGTAAAGTGTGCAACCTCTGCAGAGTGTAAAACTATTCGAATAGCCATGTCCACGGTCAACGATAGTTGGATAACTGCTTTTGGGCTACGTCCATTGTTTACAAGAACCTGTGAATGGGTGTATGTGGTAGGGAACTACTTGAGTCGAGTCGAATGACTTGACATGCAGATTAAGATGGATGAATCCAAATTCTGTTCATGTTGATAGTTGTATCCTGTTCACATGGATATCTGAATTCCTATGATGCCTACTTTACAAGTTATTAGGACATGTCACTGCACTCAAAACTAGCTTTCTGCAAATTACCTACTTAGTGCTATATCATGCTTTGTTGTACCTTGTTCCGAAATATGGGTTGCTTGCGAGTACATTCAAACATACTCACTGGCTTGTCCCTGGCTATTTACTTGGCTAGGCTTGGAAGAACAGGAATAAGATGAAGAGTTCTTTGGTGATGAACATGTGAGCTAGGATGCTTTCCTAGTCAGAATGCCTGTAGGGTTAAGGCAAATGGCATGGGTCCAAGTTATCGACGAAGATTTCTGCCGTGATTATTTATTCAAGGCTTGACCATAATGGTCCTATTTATGTAAGACGGTATGTAATGGATATAAAATTTTGATATTCAATCTGTGTTGTATAGTGAGCATTGATCCTTGGAATCACTGTGCCCGTGCATTTGGTGATCACGACTTATGTGTCGGGGTCCCCATAGAGCTGCTATTAGAGCCATCCTGACTGTAGGAAGCCTTAGCTAGCATGGTCGTTAGTTAGGGTAAAAGTATTTTCAAAATGATCACTCTTTAAAAAAATTATCTATACTTCCGTCTGTTTCTCAGTTTTCCAAACCCACTGCACCCAAGATTGTCTTTTCCTTATTAAATCTCCCCTTTAAAAATTCTATAAATGGCCGCTAAACCAGAAGACCTCCTGACTACCGGATTTCCCGTTCTTCTCTATGGTAGCCCCTAGAAGTGTCAGTTTCACCAAGCCCCACTTTCACTTACCATGAGCATTGGATCAATGACATCAAAACGGGGTGCCATGTGGAATTAGTGATGAAGGCAAATGACTCCCCGACAGTTGGTTCTTCAAGTGACCCCGGAGGGCAACACTGGTTCTGGCCGTCGAGACGGCAACACAGATGGACGGTAAGGGATTACCTATGCTCTTCACCACACCACCGACAAGCAACACTGTGTTGAGTCCTCCAATTCCCAACTCCCTCGAGAGAAAAAAGCTCAGATGGATGACAACGAGGAGGAAGAGACAGAATACACGATCGAGCATTCCACCACGTAGGCACCGTTGGAGACTAGGATATGCTAGTCCGTAACCCCTAAGGTAGGATAGGTCGTGTATCCCATATGCGAAGTCGAGTCCTTAAAATGGTTTAGATGAAACCATGCTTTGGTTGTGTTTGTTTTTGCATTTTGATGGGAGTCGCACTTTACCTCTTGGAACAGGACTACATCACCTATTTGGTTTTTTTAACGATGTGTTTCTTCCTTGTTTAAATTAAACATGCATAGTACCAATCCCCTTACTAGGCACACACCTCATCCGCTTTGTTTTCCCCTTACGTCCGCCTCAATCAGGAGCCCTCGACCGCTCCGCAAGGATGTCGGTTGTGACTGCAGTAACATCGCTAACAGACGAGGAATAGGAGTTTCCACCGAGACAGAAGTCAGCAAGGATCAGGCCCAAATTCAAGCTCCATCATCAGCTCTTCCAGGCAAATGTGATCACAGCTCAGCTTCTCCAAGCCTTCCAAGAAAAATTTCAAGCCCACACCGTAGACCTCCTCGATGATGGATCAAGCTGTTGCCAACAACCCACAGCATGCGAAAAAAGGCAACAGACATCACACCCTGACAGAATTCAAGAAGCATGCAGCTCCAACCTTCATCGAGACTACTAACCCCTGGAACAGATAAGAGGACCAATGTAGGGTGTAGAAGAGTCGGCATCCTCATTAAGATCGCAAGGCTGTATGTGATCTCAGGAATGGATTGGCTCCTCAAGCACCAAGGCTCTCTAGATTGTGCCAACCAGACTAACACCCTGATCTACGATCAAGGAATCGAAGTTAAGTTTTCCTCCATCCCCTCCTCTCCTCGGGTCACCCAAATTCAACAGCTTGGCAGAAGTTGGATTCTTCGGTCATGTCCTAACAGAAGAAGGATTGCCAGTAGACCCTGCAAAGGTTAACGTTGTGACCTAGTGACAATCCCCAGCCATCGTCAAGGAGGTTGGAAGCTTCCTAGGACTCGTGGGATATTACCTCTAATTCGTCGGAGATTCTCCAGTATTGCCCGACCAATGACTCGGCTCCTGTAGAAAGACTAGAAGTTCGAATGATCACTCAAGTGTGACGAGAGCTTCCAAGAGCTCAAGAAGAGGTTAACCACCACCCCAGTTCTGGCAACACCATATTCACAAGGATTTGTGATATACTATGATGCCTCCCGGACCGGGCTGGGAAGCGTTCTGATGCAAGAAGGCAGAGTCGTAGCCTACCTTTCGAGGCAGTTCCGGCCTCATGAGGAAAACTGTGCTACTCATGATCTTGAGCTAGGAGCAGTGGTTCATGCCCTGAAGACATGGCGACATCACCTTCTAGGAAGAAGCGAGAGATATACTCATATCACAAGAGTCAGAACTATATTTTAACTCAAAAAGAATTGAACAAGAGGCAAAGAAGATGGCTGGAATTGATGAAGGATTACGACCTCAGTGTTCAAAACCACCCTGGGAAGGCCAACGTGGTAGCAGATGCCCTATGCAGAAAGGCTTGCCCCATGAATGCCATGATCAAAGAAACGCAGCCAACTCTGTTTGAGGAGCTGGAACATTTTGGCTTGGAGTTGGCCACGTATGGATACCTAGCTAACCTGGAAGTCAAGCCTACCGTGATGAACGACATCAAGGAAGCCCAAAAAGGACATGGAAGCATCGAAGGCGTGTAGAGCAAGATGAAGCAAGGCAAGGCCTCAGGATTCTCTGAATACGAATGGGTGGATTGCATCAGATCAAAGTACCCAGTTTACCTTGACGTTCTGGAAGAAATTCCAAGAAGCCATGGTAATCAAGTTGTCATTTAGTACACCTTTCCACCCGCATACTGGAGGTCAGACAGAGTGAGTAAATCAGATACTCGAAGACATGCTTTGAGCTTGTGTCCTAATGTATGAGGCTAAGTGGAAAGATTGCCTCCCTTTTGCCGAATTCTCCTGTGACAACAATTAACAGTCAAGTCTCCAAATGGCACCATTTAAGGTGTTGTAAGGATGCAAGTTTCTCACACCCCTCAATTGGTAGGGGACCTGAGAAGGACTAATCTTTGGACGCGATGTTCTCTGCAAAGCCGAAGAGCAAGTTCAGCTAATCCGAGAACGAGTGAAGACCGCCAATTCAAGATAGAAGAGCTACACTAACACTCGTCATAGGGAAGTAAAGTTCACTGTAGGAGACCATGTGTACCTACGAGTCACTCCTCTCAAAGGGGAAAAGCGTTTCCACGTCAAAAGGGAAGCTCACACGAAGATTTATTGGCCCCTTCAGGATCACTACAGAAAAAGAAGAAGATGCTTGCCAGATGGAGTTACCACCAGAACTATCCGATGTGCACGATGTTTTCCACGTATCACGACTCCAGAAGTGTCTCCAACTATCCGACAAGCACGATCTCTACAAGGACATCGATCACCAAGCCATTGACCTTCAGCCTGATCTGACCTACCGCGAGAGACCCATTTGCATCTTGGATGAAGCACAACAACGTACAGAAAGACGCACCATCAAGTACTTCAAGGTTCAATGAAGAACCACACAGAAGCAGAAGAAGTATGAGAACGTGAAGACTACCGCAGATACAAGTTTCCGTATTCCTTTCCGCACCTAGTTTGGGAATCTCGGGGACGAGATTCTTGTAAGGGGGGTAGGTCTGCCACACCCTGATTTTCTTGCCACAACATTTAGGATTAACTATACATAATAATTTGATCCAACAAAAAGTTTTCGGTTGATTTGGTCTTTGCTTTGATTTGGATTTTGTTGGTTGTTTGCAAGTGCTCTAAAAATCAAATAAATCCTCAAAATCCTATACTTCTTTCCCCTGATTTTAAACTTTGCCCAATAATCAAGCCATGTGTATAGGACATAAAAGTATTTTCTTACAAAAATAATTTGGCCAAAAAGTATTTTCTAAATCAGGTATTTCAAAACCCCTGACTTTAGGCTTGAACTACAAGTACCTAAGTTAGGATGACAAAAATATTTCAAAAATTATATCTAAATCCTATTATATATAGGACTCACAAAAACAACAAAATTACTATTTTAAAAGTTATTTTGGTATTTTAAGTAAATGATTTTTCTTTAGGCGGAAATGGTCTTTAATAGGCTAAAATTATTTTAAGGTTTCAAAAATATTTGAGAAAATTAAGGGAAACTCAGTGGACATATATTGTTCATATATATGATTTTCAACACATGGTCATGACCAAAATATTGGTCAAACCCCTCAAAAACCCTTTCTGGACATTTCAAGCTTTTGGAATATTTACAAAGGAAATAATGTCCATTAATTCCAAGAAAATTCTAGTATGTCAAAAATTCCCTACTAGATGATCCTGAAAAGTATCATGTCATGGAGAACAACACAACCCCATTAAACCCTCTCAAAACCATCTCTGTCCTTTTCCAAGTTTGAACAACTCTACATTGCCAAACATGTCCAAATGTTCTAAAAGTTGGTACACATGCTAAAATGGTCTAATAATTCACCTAGACCAAGTGGCACCAGTTGGAGAGCAAGTTAACTTGATCAAAGCTTGCCAAAACCATTCCTATTCAGATCCAAATTTGAGAAACTCTTATATTGCCAACTGCGTCCTTTTGATCCCAAATTTTGTGGACATTCTCTAATCCCCAAATGATGGCACTACACCAAGTGGTGCATCAAGGAGAATAGATTTGCATGACTAAATCTTGGGAAACCTATTTCTGTTGATTTCTAGGGTTTGCCAAAGTTGCATTGTCTACTTTCTTCAAATGAGCTTAAACTTGGTCGGCAGCCTAATTTTATCTACCATTTGATCCTGTTAAATATCATGGCAAGTAGAGTCCACCTAATTGCCCAAACCTACATCAAACACCTTCTGGCGGAAACTTAAAATGCATGTTTTGGCCATTTACACTAATCTTCTTGAGTCCAAATTTTTACCGCAAGCTCATTTTCTACTCCTCTACCTCCTGCAACTTTCCCTGCCCAAGAAGCCATGATGAAGGGGGTGAAAAGCTCTTTTTTCCTCTCTGGACAACATCACTTCCACTCTCTCTCTCAGTGTGGCACTATGGCTTAGAGCAACCGGTTTACCATGCATTGCCAGCCCAGAGACCATGTCTTCTGGCAACACACAATAGCTTGTTACATAAAACAACCGCTTTATTGATGCTAGCAGATCATAGGTTATATTACAATAGGTGGCGAGGCCAAGCGGCACACACTGTGTGGCTGAACAATATGTACATTATTTAGTGAACATAAAGGGGCCTCAATCATAACACCTACGCGGCAGCGGAACTCCATAGCACAGGGACACCAATGTGGACACGATCTAGACTCGGACAGTACTCCTTTCCAACGAGACCTTCCTGAAATTTGGCATGACACGCCAGGTCAGTACATTGAATGTACTTGCAAGCTCACAACAAGCTTAAACATAATGACAAACAATATTATGATATTTAACCAATTATTTAATGATGCAACAATATATCCAACATGCTGTGATCATGCTCTTGTGATAAAAGTCCCTCGGACTTGCTTACCAACGGTGATCGCTCTTGGATCACAAACGGACCAACCTCGTGGTCTTAAATCGGGTTACCTCGTAATCAAACGGTCATCTTTCCGGCGATCACAACCACGACCAATACTTGGTCTCCAACGGTGATCTTTCCGGCGATCACAACCATGACTCACACTTGGTCTCCAACATCAAGATGGTTTACCCACCATCGTCAACAGTGCAAAGTTCATAACTTAGTGTGCAAAATTTATTTAATGTTGACCCATGGTGTAACCTACTTTCGAGCATGTCCGTAAACGAGGACTCGGCTATCGATAGATTTAATACACTCTGCAGAGGTAGCGCATTGTACCCCCACCACTGAACCCATGGCCTCGCACTCCCATTTGGGTGGACCAACGGCATTCCGACGAAACCCCTCCATTGCCATGACACTCTCTCGGCCACTCCGACTCACTCCCCACTGGGCTAGTCCTGGGTGGCCCCGTGTCTGCCAGAGACACCAACGACCACCGTCGTGGCCAAAACAGACAAGGTACCATAATCTCAACAACGGGCACACAAGGTTATGTCTGCTTACCGGGCCAGGGTACCGCACGCCCATAACCTTCCCTCGTTGGAGGCACCGACCAGAGGCACAATGAAATATGAAATTGGACTTTGAATTAGCACACATATTCATATTACAGATAACTGAAAATTGAAATTTCAAAAATATTATATTTGACATTTTGGATATTAAAAGAATTTACGTATCAGTATTCGATTTAGACAAAAAAGGATTATTATATTTCATTCCTTGTTGGCAGATATTGAAATATGTAAGGTCTTGTATATCATATTCCACTTTTAGATATGTTGTAAAAATAACATTTTACTTTCTTAATATGATGTCTTAATAATATCACATTTCAATTTTATAATAACAAATGAGAAAATAGAATAGGACATTTCACATGTATAAAATCATATATGGTTCATATTGTGGATACAATAAAATATGAAATTGGACTTTGAATTAGCACAGATATTCATATTACATATAACTGAAAATTGAATTTTCAAATATATTATGTGTCATAATTTGGATACTAAAAGAATGTACTTATCAGTATTTTATTTAAACAAAGAAGGATTATTATATTTCATTTCTTGTTGGCATATACTCAAATATGTAATGTCATTTATATCATATTCCACTTTTATAATGAAAATGCCACATGACATGTCCTAGTTGTTAGTAATGAAAATATATTAATTTGAATTTCAACAATTCGATGAAAGAATGAAATATGAGATGTTAATGAAATCACATTTCAATTTTATACTAAGGAATGTAATAATAAAATAGGACATTTAAAATGTATAAAATGACAGATGATATATCCTTGTTGGCTGATATTGAAATATGTAATATCTTGTAAATCATATTACACATTTTGTAAAATGACATATGGTTCATATTGTGTAGAGAAATGAAATAAGACATGTATTTTTATGTAACCTATTTTGGATAGAATGAAATACGAGATGTTGTCATTATGAAAAGTCAATTTTCATAATATATGAACGAACAATTGTGACAAAAATGCAATATGGTATTTTAAAAAATAACATTTTACTTTCTTAATATGATTTCTTAATAATGTGACATATCATTTTATAATAAGAAACGAGGAAATAGAATAGGACATTTCACATGTATAAAATGACATATGGTTCATATTGCGGATGCATTGAAAAATGAAATTTCAATTTTAATTAGCACAGATATTCATATTGCAGATAACTGAAAAAGAAATTTCAAATATATTATATGTCACATTTTGGATACTAAAAGAATGTATGTATCATTATTTGATTTAAACACGAAGGATTATGAAATTTCATTCCGTGTTGGCAGATAGTAAAATATGTAATGTCATTTATATCATATTTCACTTTTATAATGTAATGTCATCTATATCATATTTCACTTATATAATGATAACGACACATCTATGAAATGACACATCATATGTCCTAGTTGTATGTAATGAAAATACGTAATGTAATAGATATGCTATTTCATTTATATGAAATGACATATGGATCACATTCTGGATAGGATGAAATATGTAATTTCATGTATATCATATTTCACTTGTATAATGAAGATGGCACATGTAAGAAATGACACATGTGATATGTCCGAGTTGTTAGTAATGAAAATATGTAATATAATAGACATATCGTATTTCATATATATGAAATTACAAATGAATCACATTTTGGATATAATGAAGAAAGGAGATGCTTTCATTATAACATTCCAATTTTCGTAATATGAAAATGAAATATTATGTGGAAAATAGAATATGATGTGTTGTAAAAAGAACAATTTACTTTTGCAATATAAGTAGGAATATTTTTATTTCAAGTAGCAAATATGATATTTCAATATATTCATTTGAATTTCAATAATTCGATGAAAGAATGAAATTTGAGATGTTAATAATTGAACATTTCAGTTTTATAGTACGGAATGTAATAATAAAAAATGACATTTGACATTTATAAAATGACAGATGATATGTCCTAATTGTTAGTAATGAAAATATGTAATGTAATTGATATCATATTTCATATATATGAAATGACATATGGATCATATTTTGGATAGAATGAAATAGGAGATGTTGTCATTATCAAAATTAAATTTTCGTAATATCAAAACGAGCGATTTTTACACTAAATGGCATATGATATGTTATAAAAATAACATTTTACTTGCTAAATATGATATCTTAATAATATCACATTTTAATTTTTAATAACAAATGAGAAAATAGAATAGGACATTTCACATGTATAAATTGACATATGGTTCATATTCGGATACAATGAAATATGAAATTGGACTTTGAATTAGCACAGATATTCATATTACAGATAACGGAAAATTGAAATTTCAAAAATATTATATTTGACATTTTGGATATTAAAAGAATTTACGTATCAGTATTCGATTTAAACAAAAAGGATTATTATATTTCATTCCTTGTTTGCAGATATTGAAATATGTAAGGTCTTTTATATCTTATTCCACTTTTAGATATGTTGTAAAAATAACATTTTACTTTCTTAATATGATGTCTTAATAATATCACATTTCAATTTTATAATAACAAATGAGAAAATAAAAATAGGACATTTCACATGTATAAAATCACATATGGTTCATATTTTGGATACAATGAAATATGAAATTGGACTTTGAATTAGCACAGATATTCATATTACATATAACTGAAAATTGAATTTTCAAATATATTATGTGTCATAATTTGGATACTAAAAGAATGTACATATCAGTATTTTATTTAAACAAAGAAGGATTATTATATTTTATTTCTTGTTGGCATATACTCAGATGATATATCCCTCTTGGCTGATATATCAAAATTCAATTTTCATAATATCAAAACGAATGATTTTTACACTAAATGGAATATGATATGTTGTAAAAATAACATTTTACTTGCTTAATATGATATCTTAATAATTTCACATTTTAATTTTTAATAACAAATGAGAAATAGAATATGACATTTCACATGTATAAAATGACATATGGTTCATATTGTGGATACAATGAAATCTGAAATTGGACTTTGAATTAGCACATATATTAGTATTACAGATAACTAAAATTCAAATTTCAAATATATTATATGTCACATTTGGATATTAAAAGAATTTACGTATCAGTATTTGGTTTAAACAAAAAAAGATTATTATATTTCATTCCTTGTTGGCAGATACTGAAATATGTAAGGTCTTGTATATCATATTCCACTTTTAGATATGTTGTAAAAACAACATTTTACTTTCTTAATATGATATCTTCATAATATCACATTTCAATTTTATAATAACAAATGAGAAAATAGAATAGGACATTTCACATGTATAAAATCACATATGGTTCATATTGTGGATACAATGAAATATGAAATTGGACTTTGAATTAACACAGATATTCATATTACATATAACTGAAAATTGAATTTTCAAATATATTATGTGTCATATTTTGGATACTAAAAGAATGTACATATCAGTATTTTATTTAAAAAGAAAGATTATTATATTTCATTTCTTGTTGGCAGATACTAAAATATGTATTGTCATGTATATCATATTCCACTTTTGTAATGAAAATGACACATGTATGAAATGACACATGATATGTCCTAGTTGTTAGTAATGAAAATATATTAATTTGTATTTCAACAATTCGAGGAAAGAATGAAATATGAGATGTTAATGATATCACATTTCAATTTTATACTAAGGAATGTAATAATAAACTAGGACATTTCAAATGTATAAAATGACAGATGATATATCCTTGTTGGCTGATATTGAAATATGTAATATCCTGTAAATCATATTACACATTTTATAAAATGACATATTGTACATATTGTGTAGAGAAATGAAATAAGACATGTATTTTCTATGTAACCTATTTTGGATAGAATGAAATACGAGATATTGTCATTATGAAAAGTCAATTTACATAATATATAAGCGAAGAATTGTGACAAAAAAACAATATGATATTTTCATAATAGTACGGAATGTAATAATACAAAATGACATTTGACATTTATAAAATGACAGATGATATGTCCTAATTGTTAGTAATGAAAATATGTAATGTAATTGATATCATATTTCATATATATGAAATGACATATGGATCGTATTTTGGATATAATGAATTAGGAGATGTTGTCATTATCAAAATTAAATTTTCATAATATCAAAACGAAGCGATTTTTACACTAAATGGAATATGATATGTTGTAAAAATAACGTTTTACTTGCTAAATATGATATCTTAATAATATCACATTTTAATTTTTAATAACAAATGAGAAAATAGAATAGGAAATTTCACATGTATAAAATGACATATGGTTCATATTGTGGATACAATGAAATATGAAATTGGACTTTGAATTAGCACAGATATTCATGTTACACATAACTGAAAATTGAAATTTCAAATATATTATATGTCACATTTTGGATATTAAAAGAATTTACGTATTAGTATTCGATTTAAACAAAAAGGATTATTATATTTCATTCCTTGTTGGCACATACTGAAATATGTAAGGTGTTGTATATCATATTCCACTTTTAGATATGTTGTAAAAATAACATATTAGTTTCTTAATATGATGTCTTAATAATATCACATTTCAATTTTATAATAACAAATAAGAAAATAGAATAGGACATTTCACATGTATAAAATCACATATGGTTCATATTGTGGATACAATGAAATATGAAATTGGACTTTGAATTAGCATGGATATTCATATTACATATAACCGAAAATTGAATTTCCAAATATATTATGTGTCATAATTTGGATACTAAAAGAATGTACTTATCAGTTTTTATTTAAACAAAGAAGGATTATTATATTTCATTTCTTGTTGGCATAGACTCAAATATGTAATGTCATGTATATCATATTCCACTTTTATAATGAAATTGACACATGATATGTCCTAGTTGTTAGTAATGAAAATATATTACTTTGAATTTCAACAATTTGATGAAATAATGAAATATGAGATGTTAATCATATCACATTTCAATTTTATACTAAGGAACGTAATAATAAAATAGGACATTTAAAATGTATAAAATGAAAGATGATATATCGTTGTTGGCTGATATTGAAATATGTAATATCTTGTAAATCATATTACACATTTTATATAATGACATATGGTTCATATTGTGAAGAGAAATGAAATAAGACATGTATTTTCTATGTAACCTATTTTGGATAGAATGAAATACGAGATGATGTCATTATGAAAAGTCAATTTTCATAATATATGAACGAACAATTGTGACAAAAATGCAATATGATATTTTGTAAAAATAACATTTTACTTTCTTAATATGATTTCTTAATAATATGACATATCATTTTATAATAACAAACGAGGAAATAGAATAGGACATTTCACATGTATAAAATGACATATGGTTCATATTGCGGATGCATTGAAAATGAAATTTCAATTTTAATTAGCACAGATATTCATATTGCAGATAACTGAAAAAGAAATTTCAAATATATTATATGTCACATTTTGGATACTAAAAGAATGTATGTATCATTATTTGATTTAAACACAGAAGGATTATGAAATTTCATTCCTTGTTGGCAGATAGTAAAATATGTAATGTCATTTATATCATATTTCACTTTTATAATGTAATGTCATCTATATCATATTTCACTTATATAATGATAACGACACATCTATGAAATGACACATCATATGTCCTAGTTGTATGTAATGAAAATACGTAATGTAATAGATATGCTATTTCATTTATATGAAATGACATATGGATCACATTCTGGATAGGATGAAATATGTAATTTCATGTATATAATATTTCACTTGTATAATGAAAATGGCACATGTTTGAGATGACACATGATATGTCCTAGTTGTTAGTAATGAAAATATGTAATATAATTGAGATATCATATTTCATATATATGAAATTACATATGAATCACATTTTGGATAGAATGAAGAAAGGAGATGCTTTCATTATAACATTCCAATTTTCGTAATATGAAAATGAAATATTATGTGGAAAATAGAATATGATGTGTTGTAAAGAGAACAATTTACTTTTGCAATATAAGTAGGAATATTTTTATTTCAATTAGCAAATATGATATTTCAATATATTCATTTGAATTTCAATAATTCAATGAAAGAATGAAATATGAGATGTTAATAATTGAACATTTCAGTTTTATAATACGGAATGTAATAATAAAAATCACATTTGACATTTATAAAAATCACGATATGTCCTAGTTGTTAGTAATGAAAATATGTAATGTAATTGATATCATATTTCATATATATGAAATGACATATGGATCGTATTTTGGATAGAATGAAATAGGAGATGTTGTCATTATCAAAATTAAATTTTCGTAATATCAAAACGAACGATTTTTACACTAAATGGAATATGATATGTTGTAAAAATAACATTTTACTTGCTAAATATGATATATTAATAATATCACATTTTAATTTTTAATAACAAATGAGGAAATAGAATAGGACATTTCACATGTATAAAATGACATATGGTTCATATTGTGGATACAATGAAATATGAAATTGGACTTTGAATTAGCATAGATATTCATATTACAGATAACTAAAATTGAAATTTCAAAATATTATATTTGACATTTTGGATATTAAAAGAATTTACGTATCAGTATTCGATTTAAACAAAAAGGATTATTATATTTCATTCCTTGTTGGCACATCTTGGAATATGTAAGGTCTTGTATATCATATTCCACTTTTATATATGTTGTAAAAATAACATTTTACTTTCTTAATATGATGTCTTAATAATATCACATTTCAATTTTATAATAACAAATGAGGAAATAGAATAGGACATTTCACATGTATAAAATCACATATGGTTCATATCGTGGATACAATGAAATATGAAATTGGACTTTGAATTAGCATGGATATGCATATTACATATAACTGAAAATTGAATTTTCAGATATATTATGTGTCATAATTTGGATACTAAAAATGTACTTATCAGTATTTTGTTTAAACAAAGAAGGATTATTATATTTCATTTCTTGTTGGCATATACTCAAATATGTAATGTCATGTATATCGTATTCCACTTTTATAATGAAAATGACACAGGATATGTCCTAGTTGTTAGTAATGGAAATATATTAATTTGAATTTCAACAATTTGATGAAAGAATGAAATATGAGATGTTAATGATATCACATTTCAATTTTATACTAAGGAATGTAATAATAAAATAGGACTATGAGATTGCAATTTTAATTAGCACAGATATTCATATTCATATTGCAGATAACTGAAAAAGAAATTTCAAATATATTATATGTCACATTTTGGATACTAAAAGAATGTATGTATCAGTATTTGATTTAAACACGAAGGATTATGAAATTTCATTCCTTGTTGGCAGATAGTAAAATATGTAATGTCTTCTATATCATATTTCACTTTTATAATGTAATGTCATCTATATCATATTTCACTTATATAATGATAATGACACATCTATGAAATGACACATCATATGTCCTAGTTGTATGTAATGAAAATACGTAATGTAATAGATATGCTATTTCATATATATGAAATGACATATGGATCACATTCTGGATAGGATGAAATATGTAATTTCATGTATATCATATTTCACTTTTAGATATGTTGTAAAATAACATTTTACTTTCTTATTATGATGTCTTAGTAATATGACATTTCAATTTTATAATAACAAATGAGAAAATAGAATAGGACATTTCACATATTTTGTAATAACAATTTGATAATAAAATATTATATCTATTACATTGCATATTTCATTACTAACAAGTATGACATACCATATGGCTTTCAGTCTATCGCTAATTAGCATATCGTAGAATTACCAAATTTATTTGAAGTATTGAAAACAGTCATGTTCTTAATTTCATATTTCACATTATTCATATCAGATAAGTTAATGGACTTCGAGAAACAGCATTAAAGTATTATATGTTCTGCATATCATATTAGATAAATAAAAATTTGAAATAGTGAAGGATTTCCAAAATATTTACAAGTTGATGGGTAATTGTGGAATAAAGGTAGTTTAAGCTGATTATTGGAAGTACTAGTGTTGTCTACACGGCTTGTACTATTTACATTTGGACCGTAGTAGGGTGGTGTTGTGTAAAAATGTATATTATGATAGGTCAAATCAAACCCTAGGTGGTAATGAAAGGAGTGCAGCCTTACGTACCATGGAAGCGTGCTACTGACGCATGTGATTAAATGACAACGCTGTACAAATGCACCAGTTGTGAGAATCCAATGACCGCAGTGGGATATCAGATAGCCAAAGGAACACACATATTTTAGAGAGCAGAAATGTTGAAAGGGTGTCATTCATCTGGATCTTCAAGCTCGAGCTCTCTTCAAAGGGTGTACAGGTCAGTTAGGACTGGCACAAGCTTGGATCCACCAGAGCTGAGGTGTGCATGCAGGGTTGAGGCGAGGAAGATGATGTCTCGTACCACACGCAATCCAGAGCGAGAATACCTTTCATGTGGAAGCACTGTAAGTTCATTGTTCTTCTTTACTAATTTTTTCATGCTAGCACAAATCTAATATCCATAGCCACAAAAATTTATGAGGAGCCAGGAAGATGAAGCTTTTGGATCTGGAGAGATCTATTGATGGAGTACGTTGAGCATATGGTGGATTATTGTGGAGCTCCACTTAAGGAGATGCTGGAGGATGCAAACAGAAAGGTTGCTGACCTAGATAAGTTAATTTGTTGTCTGAGGATGAAGATTGAACAAGATATTGATGAGAAAAAGGCAGAATGCAGAGTTCAGAGTTTGTACAACAAAACTTGAAGGTTCAGTCTGGAGGTTGAGGATGTTCATGTGGGGAACAATCATTTTGATCTCAACTTGCTTAGCAATTGGTGGATCTCCTTCTACTCTGTTGACTATAGTATTAGCATTAACGGTAGTTTATCTGGCTTTAGGATAGCTTTGAAAGCGTGACAGTGTGTATGAAGATGTAATGTCATTGGAGATCTAGTTATGATTAAGTAATTTGTACTCTTTTATGTATCTGCAGAAGTTAGTGATATCGATTATTGTTTTCGCACCTAATTTGTTTGCAATGAACTGAAATTTAAAATGAAGGATATGTAATGTAATAGTAAAAAAATATAATTACGTATAAGTGAACTCTGCTTGTATGTGAAATGAGTAACATACAAAAAATGTATGCAAACAACAATATGTGATATATCATTCACATAGCATAACGTAGTTGACGTAATGAACAAGTTATATATCATTTCACTTCGAAACGTGTGACATTGAATAATAAGTTGAGGAAAAAATGTACAAGCACGAATAACAAGCATTAAAGTAATTTTTTCAATTGATTGTTAACCATAAATTGTCTTGGGAATAGTTCAATGTGAGCTGTAAAAACAAATATACTGATGATAGAGAAATTGAGAGGAATTAACTTAATAACAGCAAAACGTTAGGCTGTCATTTGGTTACATCATAGCAATAAGTAGTTTGTTCCAAAAGCAGGAAATAACCATACAAAGTTTATAAGTACCATACATCATGGTGGTTCGACAGAATGAAAGTTGTTCATTTTGATAAACTACTACATCATATGAAATAAGTTGCAACCAGGCGCGGATGGTAAATATAGGAAACGCCGCTGTTGAGGAATCATTCGACTATTGTCTTGACGGAGGATGCTATCTTCTAGACAAGCTATCTGATTAAGGACTATACAAATGGGGATCTAGGGATATCTGATTAAGGACTATACGTATGCAGAATCAAAAACATAAATGAGGTATTTGTATCCCAGGCAAGATCGATAAAACCAGTGTGGTACATTCCGATTTTTCCCAAGATCTTTCCAAAAACAAATCAAAGGACAGCAGGCAATGAAAAGAGGGAAAAAAAAGAGACAAAAATAGACGGAATATATTACCCAGAAGAACTAGACCAGCGCGCAGAGGAGGCGGCCGAATCAACCCCTGTCAGACAAGCAGAACGATGCCCGGCGGCAAACAAAAGGACGGCGGATGGTTCATGGAGTTGCAAGGAAGAAGATGAAAGAGATGGGTTGCGGTCAAAATGGGAGGCGGCTGGGGTGGGTGGTGGGGGACGGGGGTAAAGAGAAAGAGTTAAAACCGGTGGGACCAAATGTTGATGCGGCATAATGGTGAATATCGACGGGTAAAGCTAGAATACGCTGGGATACAAAGATGTGGGCCATTCAGCAGCACGAATCACGACGAAACACCAACGGTGGATGGTTCGCCGGTACATACCACCACCAGTAGAAAGTAGTTTCCGGGCTGTGCAAGGGGAAGCAGGGCTCCAAGCAGGGGGGTTGGTGCTGGTCGTCGTCGTCCCCGCATGCAGAAGCAGGGGAGGCCGGTGATGAGGGCTTGGGGAGGTCAATCCGGGCCGGATCCGGTCGCCTCCGAGGCTTGGGCGCGCCGGAGCTTCGAGCTGGAGTTGGCGGACGACATCAATGGCCATGGCGGTTCAGGAACTTGGCGAGGCGGAAAGAGGCAGATACGGCAGCGGCGGCGATGCAGCACGAGGACGGCGGTGTCGAAGCCCTGTCCATGGCGGCAGAGAGGGAGTAGAGAGATTAGGGAGGTGTAAGAAGGAGGAAGGAAAAGGAGTAGGGCGGCGAGGGCTGGCCTTATCGAGCTCGAGGCCAGGGCACCGAGCTGGTTGCCAGTGTTGAGCTGGCAAGGGGTGACTCGGATGACGATGGTGAAGCTCCTCAGCGGTGGGAGGACGGCGAGGGTGGAGCAAGGCGGCGGTGCTGCAACTCCGGTTGGTGGACGAGGGAATCCAGAGGAGGCGCGGGTCGGAGGTGGTCTCGGGCGCTCGAGGCTGTGGCCTCGATCTCAAATTGGATCGAGCGCCGACTTGACGCGGGGTGGAGGGCGGTGCTCCGGACTGCTACTGCTGCTTGGGTGGCCGGCGACCACCGGCGAGGCAGAGGCGCATGGATGAGGAGGCATAGCCTCGTGCGTTTCCTCGGGCACGCGAGCGTGGAAAAAGGAGCTCAGGCTCCTGGTTGCTGGTGGTATAGGAGCGTCGTGGGGATCTCTGGTTGGTGGGGATTAATGGATGGATGGATCGACGGGACTGGGTGGCAGGGGAGATCGAGGAAGGAGGAGGCTGCGGCTGGTTGGTCCGGTGAAGAAAACGAGGGAGGATTTTTGGATCGGTGAAGAACCCGAGGTGGGAGGAGACAAGAGGAGTGGCGGCGGTAGGGTAGGATCCCTAGAAATTAGGTGGTTTGTCTAGATTAGATTAGGGGTCTATATATAGCAAGTGGATTTTGGATAGGGGCATTTGGTCCCTTCGATCTTAATCGGATGGTCCCGGATAAATAGGCTAGGGAGACCAAATAAGAAAACGGAGATGTTTTATAGATGTTTGGGGATGATCCGGACCATCGGTGATGACTGAGCGGGTCGGGTCCGGGAGAGTTTCGGACGCATGCCAGGGGTCAATGCACTGTGCAAAGAGCGGTTACGCGGACGTGGTCAAGTGTGTGGTTGGACTGATAATGGTCAACAAAGACAAAACGGTCTGAAAACACTGCCATGGAGAAGACAAGAGAGAAGCGGACAGTTTGGCAGAGACAAAGAAGAAGGGGCAACCACGAACGGATGCAAGTTTTGAAAACATGACGACGATGGAGTACCGATGCAATGCAAATGATGACATGATGAAGGCAACAAAAAAGTAAAGCACACATCAACAACGAAATAACTGGAAGGCTTCTGGAGCGCCGGTCTCGGGATGTCACAACACTCCTACACTTACAAGAGATCTCGACCCGAGATCTAAGGATGGCACTGGGGAGAAAAGGAAGAGGAAGAGGTAAAACAAATTTACTTCTTTGACAAATGAGTGAAACCAAAGAACCTTGAGGGGTTGAAAAGTTGAAAGAAAGAATACAACAGAAATGAACACAACTGAGAGTACTCGGGTAGAAAGAGAAACAAGGAACACCATGTGAACCTTGGAGGTTGCATGTGGGGACCCTGACTCATAAGTCGTGATCACCGAATGCACGTGTACAGTGATCCCAGACATCAATGCTCACTGAACACACAGAAGCTGAATAACAAGGGTCTTACATCCATACATAACGTCTTACACAAATTATGACCTTTATGGTCAAGTCTTACATAGATAAAGCCTTAAGGGCTGAACATCACATGAAACACAAGCAGCGGAAATCTTCATCGATAAGTAGCACCCATGCCATCTGCCTTAACCCTACAGGCATTCTGATTGGGAAACATCCTAGTTCGCATGTTCGTCTCCAAAGAACTCTTCTTCGAACTTCGGTTCTTCCATGCCTGGCCAATTAAATAACTAGTGGCAAGCTAATGATTACTTTGAATGTACTCGCAAGCAACCCATGTTTTGGTTCCAGATACAACAATGCATGATATAGGTAAATTTTTGCAGAAAGCTTGTTTTGAGTGCAATAACATGTTCAACAACTTGTAAGACATGCATCAGGAGAATTCAAGTAACCATGAGGACAGGTCACAGATATCAACATAAATAGAGTGGGCATCAACCCAACTCAATCATGTCAAGTCCTTTGACTTGACCCACGTAGATCTTCCCACTTATCCAGACACACACACTGGTTTGTAAACATGTGGACGTAGCCGAAGAGCGGTTACCCAACTGTCCTTGACCGTGGACACGGCTATTCGAATAGTTTTACACTCTGTAGAGGTTGCACACTTTACCCACAAGATCCGGGGAACTTCCGTGTCATCCATGACCAGCGATACCTCAAGTACCCAGGGTAAGCACCCGATCACTATCTTTCCCTAGGTGACACTAACAAGGAGTCCACTCGTTGTTCCGTATCCTCACGATGTACATCATACGAGACTCACTCGAGATCGTAACATCCGAGAGGGGACACAACAGTGTATCCGGTGCCCTATGAAAACAGTCATGGCCGCCCTACAGCACGACCCGTCCAGAGAGAGCACCAACTCTCCCCGTCACTAGTAATGTGGGCTCCAAGCTAGTATCGGCCTAGGTAATCAATAATGCCCTTTCCCATACAAGGGTAGAGTGGTTGCGCATGTAAGGTTGGAATAACGGTCGCAACTTAAACCAATCCGTTTTGAAAACAACACACACACTTGCCTCGGTACACCACTTCGCCATCAAGTGGCTACCCAACTCATCATCTCCCCCGGGCATAAGTGGCACCCGATGGGGTTTTCGAAAAGTCTTTTGAAAATGCCTTGCCTCCATTACCATGCATATCCCCGTCCCTTTTTGCGTAGCACTACTTAGCATCCTATCTACTCCCACCGGCATAACCCTCATAAGAAGGTAGGGTCATGCACAATGCAAGTATCAACGAGGAAGTAACGGTGGCAAACCACCCCATGTGGTCATCACAGTATCATGTCTCCGATGCAAGCAATAAGAGTGCTATATGACATGCATAAAAAGGGTTTCATAGACATGGTCAAAGGGCTGCTTGCCTGGCTCAACAAAGTCTTCTGGGTCTTCAAAGTCTTCTGGTCCAACTCCTTCGTCAGCAACGCAATCTATCGTTGCAAAATAATAACGAGAAAAAATAAGGCAATAATAAAACAGAAAAACCCAAGTGCTCAGAAAAATGTCAACTCATTTTTGTTAAATACTAGGGTGAAAACTAAGAAGGGAAAATTCCTAGTTTTGGATTTGGAGTAGCAGAATAGGAGAAATGGATTTTCAGAGGGGTTTAAGTATATTCAAATTTGAATTTGAATATGAACAGTACATAAAAGTTGGTTGGTCATGAATGAAAGTTATACCATTAAATAGGTGGGATTTTTACAAGAATTTAGGAACTGGAATTATTGCATTCGGATTAATATTTAATCCTGTGGAATTTTTACAAGTGTGACAGAAAAGTAAAAGGAAAAGGAGCACTATACTGCTGGGCTGAACAGCAGCAGCAGAAGAGAGCCCAGCCCCAGAGGCGGCCAACAAGCTGGTGGTGTGCCTTGAGTTTAAACCTGATGGGCGGGGCCCAGGCCAACGAGAGAGAGAGGCGATGGAGGAGAGGCGACAGGCGGGGCCGCTTTGTCATCCCTAACCCCTGACAGAGGGTCGGCGAGCTCACCGGCGTTGATGCAGGGCACGGCGAGGTCGGGCGAGGGTACGGCTGGACTCAGTGTCGAGTCGCCGTTCGGGTGGAGGTGGTTGCAGTCGCTGGGGTGGCCTGGTTCACCGGCGATGAGGTCACGCGGCGGAGGAGCTTCGGGCGTCGACGGTTACGGTCGTTAAAGGCTGCAAAAGAAGCGGGGAGGAAAGCGGAAATGATCAGTGAGCCATGGCAGTTCCAGATCTAGGAAGAGGAGCGGCGGAGTGGGACTATACCCTGAGATCGACGGTGACCCGAGGCGGCGGAGCTCGAGCTCGATCTCGATCTCAGGCTCGTCTGGAGAGGGATCAGTGGTGTAGGGGGGTGATTAGGGGAGTGAGAGAGTGAGTGGTGAGGAGAGAATGGCACGGGGAGGCCTATAAATAGGCGAACGGCGGGGCGCCGTGGACCCGTGCGCCGGTGAGCTCCTGCTCGTTGCCACAGGGCTCGGGAGGAGCTGGCGCCGTGTCTGGGGTGTTGCTGGGCGTGGACTACACCGAGGGGAGCTAAGGGAGAGAGCGGGGATGGGTTAGAGACGCCGCGCGTGTGAGCCGCGCCATTGGCGCGCTTGGGCAGCCAGCGCGCGTGCGAGCTGGGGTGAGAGGAGGGAGAAGGGAGAGGGGGACCAGGGTTTAGCGTGCTGCGGACGCCGAGGCGCATCGTCGGGCATGCTGGGGAGGCCCGAGGTGGCCGGAGGCGGTTGGAAGAGGCGGCTACAGAGGGGGGCGCGATCAGATGGCAGCTCAGTGCCCAAATGGCAGATGGCCATTTTCTATGCATGTAGTCACGGCCAAAGGTGTCAGTAGCTCTAGGGGATGTAAAGAATGGGGAAGGGGCATTGGATGCCTGGGTGTGCTTGGAGTGAGGAGGGAGGTGAGAAAGGAGAGAGAAGTTGCTGTCCAGGGAGGTAAATGGGGGTGTTTCACCCCTTAATCATTGAGCAATGGCTAGGGGAGAGTTACTGGAGGTAGGAGAGGATTAGGAGGAGCTGTGGTAAAGAGTTGAGTTCAAGGAGAATAGTATTAGTGGTCAAAATGGTGATTTTTGAAAAGTGGCAGAAGGTGTTTGTTGATGGTTTGGACTGGTAAATGAATTCCATTTGGCATGAGACTCCACAGGGTTAAATTACAAATATATCTAGGGCATTCCACCAAGTTGGAGCTTATTTGAGCAAAGTTGCCAATGCATCTTTTGTAAACCCTAGAAATTAGCAGAAATGGACTTGTGTAGATCTAGTTGAGCAAATCACTTCTCCTTGATGCACCACTTGGTGTGGTGGCCTCATTTGGTCATGTGAACATGCTCACCAAAGATGGGGTCAAGGAGAGGAAGTTGGTAGTACAAAGTTGTTCAAATTTGATTCTGGTCAGAGAGGGTTTTGGGACATTTTGGTGAACCAAAATGACTTTAATTGACATGAGGCTTTGCAAGGTGATCACAATATGCATTCGTGACTTGCTGGATTTTCCTTGGATTTTTGAAAATATTTCCTTTAGAAATATTTCAAATCCTTGAAATGGGCAGAAATGGTTTTGGGAGGTTTTGTCCAATATTTTGAACATGACCATGTGTTGAAACTCTTATATATGGGAAATATATGCCCACTGAGTTTCCCTGATTTTTGTCAAATATTTTTATAACAATAAAATAATTTTTCCCTATTAAAGACCATTTCTGGCCTTAAGAAAAAGCTTTTAAATAAAATAGTAAAACAACTTTTAAAAATATATTTTTGTGGTTTATGGGAATCCTATATCTAATAGGTTTCAAATATACCTTTTGAAAGATTTTTCACACCTCAAATCAAGTACTTGCAGTGCAAATCTCAATTCAAGGGTTTTTGAAAAACTAATTTTAGAAAATTCTTTTTGGCCAAATTATTTTTGTAAGAAAATACTATATTGCTCTATACACATGGCATGATCATTGGGCAGAAGTTTGGGGCAAAGAGATGAAGTACAGAAGGTGGAGTAGTTGACTTTAAAGAGCACTTGAAAATCATAGAGAGAAAACCAACTCAAAAATAAAAGCCAAATAGTGCAAAAGTTTTTGTTGGGCCAAATTTTATGCTTTATTAATGCAAATGAAATGTTACAAAATGCAGGGTGTGACAGACCTACCCCCCTTACAAGAATCTCGTCCCCGAGATTCCTAAACTAGGCTTTAAAGAGATACGGAAACTCGGATCTAAGGTAGTCTTCACGTTCCCAGGTTGCTTCTGCTTCAGTGTGGTTGCTGCACTAGATCTTGAAGTACTTGATGGTGCGGCTTCGAGTGCGTCGCTCAGCCTCATTCAAAATGTAGATGGACCTCTCACGGTAATTCAAATCAGGCTGAAGGTCAATGGCTTGGTGATTGACGTCCTTGTAAAGATCAGGCTTGTCTGGGACTTGGAAACACTTTCGGAGTTGTGACATGTGGAATACGTTGTGCGCATCGGATAGTTCAGGTGGCAGTTCCAACTAGTAAGCCACTTCTCCTCGTCGGTCAGTGATCTTGAAGGGGCCAATGTATCTTGGGGCGAGCTTTCCTTTGACATGGAAGCGCTGGGTTCCCTTGAGAGGTGTGACCCGGAGATAGACATGGTCTCCAACTCGGAAGTTCATGTCTCTACGACGTGAGTCAGCGTAGCTCTTCTGCCTTGACTCGACAGTCTTCAAATGCTCTCCGACAAGCTGGACTTGCTCTTCTGCTTCACGGAGGATATCGGGCCCAAAGACTAGTCCTTCTCCGGTCTCTGACCAATTGAGGGGTGTGCTGCACTTCCGTCCGTATAACACCTCAAATGGTGCCATCTGAAGGCTTGACTGATAACTGTTGTTGTAGGAGAACTCGGCGAAAGGGAGGCAATCTTCCCACCTAGCTCCATATGCTAAGACACAGGCTCAGAGCATGTCTTCGAGTATCTGATTCACTCATTCTGTCTGACCTCCGGTCTGTGGGTGGAAAGCAGTGTTGAAGGACAACTTGGTCCCCATGGCCTCTTGGAACTTCTTCCACAACCTTGAGGTAAACTGGGTTCCTCGGTCTGACACAATCTCCTTGGGAACACCATGAAGGCTTACGATTCTGTTGATGTAGAGGCTGGCTAAGTAGTTTCCCTTGTAAGTCGTTTTGACAGGAATGAAATGGGCTACTTTGGTAAAATGGTCGACTATGACCCAGATGGAGTCATGTCCCTTATTTGACCTGGGTAATCCAGTGATGAAGTCCATTCCAACTTTATCCCATTTCCATTCAGGCACCTTGAGAGGCTGTAACAATCCAACGGGTCGCTGATGTTCAGCTTTGACCCTTTGGCATATATCACACTTAGCGACGAAAGTGGCTATCTCTCTCTTCATGCCATGCCACCAGAATCTTTCCTTTAGGTCTTGATACATCTTGGTTCCTCCGGGGTGGATGGAATACGGGGTGTCATGAGCTTCTTGCAAGATCAAATTCTTGAGCTCAATCCTGTTGGGTACGCAAATGCGATTCCCAAACCACACAATTCCTTGCTCATCTTCTGAGAATCCTGGGGCCTTGCCTGCCTTGATCTTCCTCTTGATGCCTTCAATACTTTCGTGTCCCTTCTGAGCTTCCTTAACATCATCTATCAAGGTACGCCTAACTTCGAGGTTGGCCAAGAATCCTGGTGCAACCAGTTCCAACCCGAAGCTTTCAAGTTCTTCATACAAGGCGGGTAGCCTGTCCTTAAACATGGCATTCAAGGAACAAGCCTTTCTGCTTAATGCATTTGCTACCACATTAGCCTTTCCAGGGTGGTATTGAACACTAAGGTCATAATCCTTGATCAACTCTAGCCATCTTCTTTGCCTCATGTTCAATTCCTTCTGAGTGAAAATATACTTCAGACTTTTGTGATCTGTGTATATCTCACATCGCTTCCTTAGGAGGTAATGTCGCCATGTTTTCAGGGCATGAACTACAGCTGCCAACTCGAGGTCATGAGTAGCATAGTTCTCTTCATGAGGCCGTAGTTGCCTTGAAAGGTAAGCTACGACTCTGCCTTCTTGCATCAGAACACCTCCTAGTCCGGTTCTTGACGCATCACAATATATCACAAACTCCTTGTGTATATCTGGTGTGGCCAGAACTGGGGCGGTGGTCAGTCTCTTCTTCAGCTCCTGGAAGCTTTCTTCACACTTCGGCGTCCATTCAAACTTCTTGTCCTTCTTCAAGAGCTGAGTCATGGGTCGGACAATGCTTGAGAATCCTTCAACGAACTTGCGGTAATATCCTGCGAGTCCGAGGAAGCTTCTGACCTCCTTCACATTGCTCGATGTTTGCCATTCAGTCACGGCTTGAATCTTGGTGGGATCCACCGACAACCCTTCGGCATTCAATACATGACCCAAGAATCCAACTTCACGCAACCAAAACTTGCACTTGCTGAACTTGGCATACAGTTGGTGCTCTCGAAGCTTGTCTAGGACCATCCTCAAGTGTTGCTCGTGCTCTTCTTCCGTCTTCGAGAAGACAAGAATGTCATCAATGAAGACAATGACAAACTTGTCCAAATATTCCATGAAGACCTTATTCATGAGATACATGAAGTAAGTGGGGCATTGGTCAATCAAAGGACATGACCG
Source organism: Aegilops longissima (assembly GCA_021605205.1). Classification (NCBI taxonomy): domain Eukaryota; kingdom Viridiplantae; phylum Streptophyta; class Magnoliopsida; order Poales; family Poaceae; genus Aegilops; species Aegilops longissima. Next base: position 298,871,935 of record CM038677.1, read on the forward strand.
TGCAGTCCTCTGAGCCATATCTGGTTACAAATGCCGTCTTGAATATCTTGGGGTCTGATTTTCAGCTGGTAATACCCAGATCTGAGGTCGATCTTGGAGAACACCTTGGCCCATTGAGTTGATCAAACAGATCTTCAATCTTGGGAAGTGGATACTTGTTCTTGATTGTAACTTCATTGAGGGAGCGGTAGTCAATGCATAAGCGGATGGTACCGTCCTTCTTTGCCACAAATGAACAGGTGATCCCCAAGGGGAGGCACTAGGCGGATAAATCCTTCCTCAACTGCTCTTCGGTTGCTTCTTCAATTCTGCTAACTCTTCCGATCCCATTCTATCGGCTTCTTATAGATGGGTCCTGCTCGGTATGCTTTCGATGATGAACTCAATGTCTCGGTCGGGAGGCATTCCCGGTAGCTCATCAGGAAAGACATCGGGGTATTCGCATACTATCGACACTTGCTCCAATCCAACTTCAGTCAGACAGTTGACTTGGTTGGCTTGAGCAGAGGAAGGTTTGGAGGCAAATTTAACTTTGACTCCTTGCTCATTGGTCACAGTGACAGTCCGGTTGGCACAATCTAACAAGCCTTGGTGCTTGATGAGCCAATCCATTCCTAAGATCACATCCAAGCCTTGCCATCTTAAGATGATAAGGTCTGCTAGGAAATCTACCCCATTATGACAATCCCGACTCCTTTACATCCTATCTTGGCTCTCATCTCTGCTCCCGAGGTTTGGACCACCATAGGGTTATTCAGGGGTGTAGGCGTCATGCCACTTTTTAATGCAAACTTTTGGGTGATAAATGAATGCGTGGCTCCAGAATCAAACAAGGCGATTCAGGTGCTGAGTTGACAAGGCATTACCTAGCACGCCTTGGTCTTCTGGGCTTCTTCTGCAATGACATGATTCACACGACCCTTGCCGTTGTTGGGCGGGTTGCAGGGAGCTTGGTTCCTTGGTGGCATTCCACGGCCTTGTCCTGGGTTCTGCGCATTGGGGCGCGGGGCGTCGGGCTTCTTGTTGGGGCAATTCTTGGAGTAGTGTCCTGGCTGACCACATCCAAAGCAAGTGACTTGGTTGGGGTTGTTGCTCTTGCCAGCATTGTTATTGCGGTTGTTGTAAGCTGGCCTGGGGTTGGCATAGTGCTGAGGTGGATAGTTGGTGCGGGGTGTAGGAGCTCTTGGCTACTGATAGGTTGGCTTGACCGGGGCTGGCTGCCACGGGCGAGGCTTCTGGTTGCTGGAGCTACCCTTGCTGATCATCTTGCGCTTACGGGTATCATCCAAAGCACGTCGCTTGTCCTCAAGCATGAGTGCCTTGTTCACCAGATCAGGAAAGGTCGGGCAGTCACACACAACAAGCGAGTACTGCAGAGTCTGGTTAAGGCCTTCCATGAAGCGCTCCCTTTTGGCAGCATCAGTGCTGACATCTTCAGGGGCATACCTTGAGAGAACACTGAACTTCTGCATGTACTCCTTGACAGTGCTATTACCTTGCTTCAGGGCTCGGAACTCACGCTTCTTGATGGCCATGATTTCGGAAGGAATGTGGGCCTTGCGGAATTCTTCCTTGAAGTCATTCCAAGTGATGTTTTGCTCAGCATGCATGGCCTTGAATCCATCCCACCAAGCTCTAGCAGCGCCCCCGAGATAGTGAGCAGCATACGCCACCTTCCCACGGTCCTCAGTGCATCCGACTAGTTCTAGCAGATCCTCAATGGTGCGGACCCAGTCGTCTGCATCCAGGGGTTCAACAGTCTCGATGAAGGTGGGTGGTGCATGCTTCTTGAACTCCACCAACGTGCAACGTCCATTGCCGTTTCCCGCCGGCTAGCGATTGATAGCTTGAGCAATCATCTGGAGGGATGCAGTGTTGGCTTGGCGTTCCTCTCGGAAGACTTGGAGAAGCTGAGCCATGTCCATGTTTGGAGGTGGTGGCGGTGGTGGAGCTTGTCCTTGGGTTTGGTCTGGCGGCTCTGCTCCGGCTTCTTTCTGCTGGGTAGAGTACCGATCGTGTTACAACAGGCATCTGTTGGAGCGGTCAAGGTCTCATGGTTGGAGAAGAGGGGGAAAGCAATATAGATGGGACGCCTAGTAAGGGGGTTGGTATGATGCTAATTGTTTTCATGCAAGGGCCAAAGGGCCAAACACATTCATTAAAGTCCAAATGGGTGATGTAGTCGTTTACAAGTTCCCGAAGGAAAGCGTGACGTCCATCAAACACATCAAAAGCAAACGCAACACTACATGGTTTCATATGAACCATTACAAGGACTCGACTTCGCATAGGGGTACACGACCTATCCTACTGTAGGGGTTACTAAGGGGCATATCCGGGTTGCGAATGATGCCTAAGTGGTGGTATGCTTGGTCGCGTAGTCTGGCTCTTCTGGGTCTTCCTCCTCATCATCAGCATCCTGACTTTCCTCTTCACTTGAAGGGGTGGGGGAGTGGAGGAGCTCAACACGGCGTTGCTTTGCCGATGGTGCGAAGATCTTGCGGTATTCCTTTGCGCTCATGCGGTGTTGCTGTGGGGGTCCTCCATCCTTTGGGGGTCTTCCGCCTCGGTATGCTATTGCGGGCTGTCCAGTGGGAGCACCTTCCTTCTTGATCCTATCCATCTTCCCTTCTGCTTGGAGAAGAAGTGCCTTGGTCTCATGAAGTTCCTTTGGAGCTCCGTTGATTCCGAGGCCAACTGTTGTGCCAAACTATCGGCACAAAGGCTGAAGTAGGTCTGGAATCGGAGTGGAAGTCCTTCTTCTAATGGTGGAGCTGGTGCACTGCTCTCATCCTCACCTTCCTTCCGATAAGGCAAGAAGCGGGTTGCCAACTCATCTGCCATCTCTGGAAGAAGGTCTCGGAGGTGGGTGAGTGCCTTGAGGGTTGCTGTCTCGATGGCAAGAACTAGAGTTGCCATCTGGGGTCCCTCGAAGAACCAGCTTGTTGGAGAGTCATTGGCCTTCACGATCACTTCCACATGATACTCCGTCTCGGTGTCATTGATCCAATGCTCATGGTAGGTGAAAATGGGGGCTCGATGAAACTGGCACTTCTTGAGGCTATCCTCGAGAAGCACGGGAAATCCGGTGGTCAGGAAGTCTTCGGGTATGACAACCATCTACAAAGGTTGAATGGGAGAGGTCAACAAGGGAAATATATCTTGGGTTGGGTAAGCTTTAGAATAGAAGAAAAGTTTAGATGGTCTCAAGCTAACTAACGTCCATGCTAACTAAGGCTTCCTACAGTCAAGATGGCTCTGATACCAGCTCTGTGGGGACCCCGACTCATAAGTCGTGATCACCGAATGCTGCGTGTCTGATGATCCCGAGATCAATGCTCACTGAACACACAGAAGCTGAATAACAAGAGTCTTACATCCATACATACCATCTTACACAAATTATGACCTTTATGGTCAAGTCTTACATAGATAAAGCCTTAAGGGCTGAACATCACATGAAACACAAGCAGCGGAAATCTTAGTCGATAAGTAGCACCCATGCCATCTGCCTTAACCCTCGGGCATTACATTTGGAAATGTCCTAGTTCACATGTTAGTCTCAAAGAACTCTTCTTGAACTCCGGTTCTTCCATGCAGCCAATTAAATAACCAGTGGCAAGCCAATGAGTACTTTGAATGTACTACTTAAGCAACCCATGTTTTGGTTCAGATGCAACAATGCATGATATAGGTAAATTTTTAGAAAGCTAGTTTTGAGTGCAATAACATGTTCAACAACTTGTAAGACATGCATCGGGAGAATTCAAGTAACCATGAGGACAGGTCACGAGATATCAACATAAATAGAGTGGGCATCAACCGAACTCAATCATGTCAAGTCCTTTGACTTGACCCGTGAATCTTCCTACTTATCCGACACACACACTGGTTTGTAAACATGTGGGCGTGGCAGAAGCGGTTACCCAACTGTCCTTGACCGTGGACACGGCTATTCGAATAGTTTTACAATCTGTAGAGGTTGCACACTTTACCCACAAGATCCGGGGAACTTCCGTGTCATCCATGACCAGCTATACCTCAAGTACCCGAGGTAAGCACCCGATCACTATCTTTCCTTAGGCGACACTAACAAGGAGTCCACTCGTTGTTCCGTATCCTCACGATGTACATCATACGAGACTCACTCGAGATCGTAACATCTGAGAGGGGACACAACGGTGTATCCGGTGCCACTGTGAAAACAGTCATGGCCGCCCTACAGCACGACCCGTCCAGAGAGAGCACCAACTCTCCCCGTCACTAGTAATGTGGGCTCCAAGCTAGTATCGGCCTAGGTAATCAATAATGCCCTTTCCCATACAAGGGTAGAGTGGTTGCGCATGTAAGGTTGGAATAACAGTGCATAACTTAAACCAATCCGTTTGAAAACAACACACACACTTGCCTCGGTGCACCACTTCGCCATCAAGTGGCTACCCAACTCATCATCTCCCCCGGGCATAAGTGGCACCCGATGGGGTTTTCGAAAAGTCTTTTGAAAATGCCTTGCCTCCATTACCATGCATATCCCCGTCCCTTTTTGCGTAGCAATACTTAGCATCCTATCTACTCCCACCGGCATAACCCTCATAATAAGGTAGGGTCATGCACAATGCAAGTATCAACGAGGAAGTAAAGGTGGCAAACCACCCCATGTGGTCATCATAGTATCATGTCTCCGATGCAAGCAATAAGAGTGCTATGCGACATGCATAAAAAGGGTTTCATAGACTTGGTCAAAGGGCTGCTTGCCTGGCTCAACAAAGTCTTCTGGGTCTTCATAGTCTTCTGGTCCAACTCCTTTGTCAGCAACGCAATCTATCGTCGCAAAATAATAACGAGAAAAAAATAAGGCAATAATAAAAAAGAAAAACCAAAGTGCTCAGAAAAATGTCAACTCATTTTTGTCAAATACTAGGGTGAAAACTAAGAAGGGGAAAATTCCTAGTTTTGGACTTGGAGTAGCAGAATAGGAGAAATGGATTTTCAGAGGGGTTTAATTATATTCAAATTTCAATTTGAATATGAACAGTACATAAAAGTTGGTTGGTCATGAATGGAAGTTATAGTATTAAATAGGTGGGATTTTTACAAGAATTTAGGAACTGGAATTATTGCATTTGGATTAATATTTAATCCTGTGGAATTTTTACAAGTGTGACTGAAAAGAAAAAGGAAAAGGAGCAATGTACTGCTTTGGGCGAACAGCTGCTTGTGAAAGAGGACCAACCAAAAGGCGGCCCAGCTGCCTTTGGTGCCTTGCTGCCAGTTTAAACTGACAGTGGGGCCAGGCGTCGGCAAGAGAGAGAGGCGATGGAGGAGAGGCTGACATGCGGGGCCCTTTGTCATCTCTAACCCTGACGGAGAGGTCGGCGAGCTCACGGTGTCGATGAAGGGCACTGGCGAGGTCAGGCGAGTGTCTGCTGGACTCGGTGTCGAGTCGCCGTTCGGTGGAGGTCGTTCTTGGTCATTTGGGGTGGCCTGGTTCGCGGCGACGAGTCTGCAGCGGAGGAGTTTAGGCGTCGCCAGTTCTGGCCGTTCCGTCTGCAAAAAGCGAGGAGGAAAGGAAATGATCGATGAGCCGTGGCGGTTCGGATCGAGGAAGAGAGAGGCGGGAGGGCCTGTACCCTGAGATCGTGGCGACCAGGCGGCGGAGCTCGAGCTCGATCTCGAGCTCGGGCTCGTCTGGAGAGGGGTGAGTGGTGTAGGGGGTTATTAGGGGAGTGAGAGAGCGAGTGGTGAGGAGAGAATGGCACGGGGAGGCCTATAAATAGGCGAACGGTGGGGTGCCGTGGACCCGTGCGCCGGCGAGCTCCTGCTCATTGCCGCAGGGCTCTGGAGGAGCTGGCGCCGTGTTGGGGTGTTGCTGGGCGTGGACTACGCCAAGGGGAGCTAAGGGAGAGAGCTGGGATGGGTCAGAGACGCCGCGCGTGTGAGCCGAGCCATTGGCGCGCTCGGGCGGCCAGCGCGCGTGCGAGCTGGGGTGAGAGGAGGGAGAAGGAAGAGGGGGACCAGGGTTTAGCGTGATGCGGACGCCGAGGTGCATCGCTGGGCGTGCTGGGGAGGCGCGAGTGGTGAGGCGATTGGAAGGCGGCTCTGGTCGGGGAGTGCTGTAAGGCGCTCAGAGCGCCAAATGGCCGGCATGGCCATTTTCTATGCATGTGGTCACGGCCAAAGGTGTCTGGTAGCTCTATGGGGAAGTAAAGAATGGGGAAGGGGCATTGGATGCCCTGGGTGGCCACTTGAGTGAGGAGGGAGGTGAGAAAGGAGAGAGAAGTTGCTGTCCGGGGAGGTAAATGGGGGTTGAGGGAGTCCTGGACTAGGGGGTGTCCGGATAGCCGAACTATCATCTTTGGCCTTACTTCTAGACTATGAAGATCCAAGATTGAAGACTTCGTCCCGTGTCCGGATGGGACTTTCCTTGGCGTGGAAGGCAAGCTTGGCGATGCGGATATGTAGATCTCCTACCATTGTAACCGACTCTGTGTAACCCTAACCCTATTCGGTGTCTATATAAACCGGAGGGTTTTAGTCCGTAGGACGAACAACAATCATACCATAGGCTAGCTTCTAGGGTTTAGCCTCTCGATCTCGTGGTAGATCTACTCTTGTACTACCCATATCATCAATATTAATCAAGCGGGAGTAGGTATTACCTCCATCGAGAGGGCGAACACAGGTAAAAACATCGTGTCCCTTGTCTCCTATTACCATCCGCCTAGATGCACAGTTCGGGACCCCCTACCGAGATCCGCGGTTTGACACCGACATTGGTGCTTTCATTGAGAGTTCCTCGTGTCGTCACCTATAAGCCCGATGGCTCCTTCAATCATCAACAACGACACGTCCAGGTGAGACTTTTCTCCTGGACAGATCTTCGATTCGGCGGCTTTGCTGCGGGCAATTCGCTAGGCCATCTGGAGCAGATCGAAGCTCGCCCTGGCCATCAGGTCAGATTTGGAAGCTTGAACTATCGGTCGATGTCGCGGAGATTTGATCTTGATGGATTCGAGCCACAGCCGGCGTGCCGCCTTTGTCTCGATGGGTGCGATCTAGCTCTGCCGCGAACAGTGCCACGGAGGCCGCACGATGCCGCTCCGACCCTTAATCCGGGCGGTTTCGCATGTCGAGGGCGGTTGGTTGGACACCGCCTCGGGGCTGAAATCTCTCTGGCGATTGAGCGAACACCATCCTGTCCTTTGCAAAGCTCGTGACTCCCGGATGCGGACTACGAACCTCCGCGGCCCTACCGGTCGAATCCGGTGGCGCCGTTATGGAGTTCACCGCGCGGACATCTTTCAGCACTCGCCCTTTGGCGATATCCTGAACTCATTAAAGTCTCTCTCTTTGTCGAGAGGCCTGGCGAACTACGGTCAGGAAGGTTGGGATCCAGACGACGAAGAAATTCAACGCCCACCCACCACCCACTTTGTAGCCCTTTGTCGATGTCTTGCAGACATGCTAAACTTCGACTCGAGGACATCGACGATATGGATGGCGGCGCGGAGACAACCAGAACCAGCGCCCACACAGAGGCACTGGATAGCCACCTCAACTTATATATATATATATATATATATATATATATATATATATATATATATATATATATATATATATATATATATATATATATATATAAGGTGGACACACCTAAGAGAAGCGATAACGAGGAGCAGCGAGGCGCTGCGAAAGAAAATTCCCTCGGGAAGCAGTCAAAGTGGCGTGGCGCGCTCAAAACCCACCTCGACAAAGATAGCGCCCACACAGACCCAACCATAGAGCAGGGTGAGCCGGCCGATGAAGAACATGCCATTGAGCAACCATCCGAACAGGCCAACTTGGACAAACAACCCGTCCCCGGCAAGGACAACAGTCCGGATGATCTCACGCCGGACACATCATTGGATTAGAAGAACCTCCACAAAGAGCTCCTCGCTACTGCGCGTAGCTTGAAAAAGCAGAAACAGAGGCTCAGAACAGCGGAAGACGCACTCCGAATGAGATGGAGTAAATTACTCAACACTGCAGACAAATATGGCAAGAGCCGCCAAGCAAAGAGCTACCCAAAAGCGCAAACTACTGCCCGAATTCGATGAGGAGGCCGTAGAGCCCCCACGATCAAAAAACAAAGAGGCCGCTGGGTCGGATAGATGACCACATGGCAAACGAAGAGCGGCAAGCGGCGCCGCACACAAGCCCGACGCGATCCGCATAAGGATCCGCACCAAAGGATGGCCCGATAAGATCTATCTACGGGCCAAGAAACAAGTTCAGCGAGCAATACAACCGTCAAATATCCGAACATCACGGCACACCCAAATACAGGGCGCCGTGCACCCTCTATGTTTCACCGATGAGGTCTTTGGATCATGAATTTCCAGTGAGGATTCAAGCCCGTAAACATAGAGGCATCGACGGACGACAGACCACAGAGTGCGGATTGAGGATTATATCCTCCACATACACATGGCGAGAGGAGATGATCTCACGCCATAAAATACCTACCCTCAAGCTCAAAGGGCCAGCCCGGCATTGGTTTAAAAGCCTCCCGAAAACACCATTGGTAGTTGGGAAGAGCTTGAGGATGCTTTCGGGCCAATTTCGGGGAACCTATGTCGACCTCGAGCAGACGATCTAAGTCACATAACCCAATAGCCGGAAAGTCAGCTCGAAAATTCTGGAACAGGTTCCTCACCAAAAAGAACCAAATAGTCATTGTCCGGACGCCAAGCATTAGCAGCTTTTAAACACAACGTCCAGAGGCGAATGGCTCGCATGACACCTTGGCGAGGAAAAGCCAAGAACAATGGCCGCACTAACAAGACTCATGACCGCTTTTGCGGAGAGGATAGCTAGCTAGCAAGATGCAGTACCAGCGACCCAAGTACATCAAGTCGAGGGATGAGAATGGGAAACCACGACGCCGCAAGGACCAGCGCGGATTAAGGGAATGGTCAAAAAGCCTTGACGATCAACGCCGGATTTAAAAGCTCACGGCAGAACAATAAAAAGCTGCCCTTAAGGACAATAGCGATGAGCTATCCAACAAACACAATCTTGGACAAGATATGCCAAATCCACAGATACTCCGGGAAGCACAAACCATACCCACAGAGATTGTTGGGTCTTCAAGCGATCCGGCGGACTCAACGCCAAACATAAGGGGCTCGACCGCCAAGTGAGGGCGATGCGAGCACCACAAGAGAGCCCTGGAAAACAAAAGAATTTCCCACAAGAGGTCAAAGCAGTAAACTAACTTCAAGTAACAAAGGGGAAAATAGGCGTCACCCATTGAATTACGCGCGCACAATCTACCCAGTGAGTCCCAACACTGGTTGTCAAAACCAATTACCTTCAACCATCGGGACTACTCGAAAGTATCCGGAGCAGGATGGACTGCCTTGATACTAGAACCTATAATCGGCGGTCTTCAATTTATGCAAGTCCTAATGGACAGCGGCGATGATTCAAACCTGCTATATCGGGACACAATCCATAACATGGGGATAAACCCAAACATGATTAGCCATAGCAACACTTCCTTCAAGGAATAATGCGAGCACATATGCCCATTATGCGGGCTCCCTACTATTGGAAGTTATGTTAGGCTCACCCGACAACTTCCGTCGAGAAAAGTTGGTCTTCCACATCGCCCCATTTAAAAGTAGCCATCAAGCACTCTTGGGACATGAAGCTTCGCCGCTTTAACATAATACCGCATTATGCATCTATTACACTTAAAATGCCGGTCCACGAGGCATCATTTTATTAAAGGGAAGCTGCGCGTGTCCCTCAAGGAAAGAATGTGAGACTGCCTTAACAGCCTCACACTAATCGACCTTGCTGGCCAAAAGCGTCTAAAGTAGGTCGTTCGGACCCGGACACGGTTGGCGAGTCCGGCATAAATAAACATGATGCTTACTAGCCACGTACCCCCTTACGGGGCTCCGCATGTACAACAAGAGACAATAAAGCTCAATTTTACTCATTTTGAATCATACTCTATTTTATTTCCAATTACATTTTAGCGATCTTTTTAAACTAAGTTCCTCTCTTTTACAGATGAGCGCGTGCTATACCCGTCGAGGATACGGCTGCTGCGGAGACACGGCAGCGAGCGTGCAGCGAGGACCCGTTGCTTTTGATTAAGACCTGCGTAAACCTTTTCCTTTGTCTCTTGTTGTTACTCATCCCCGGTCTCTTATTATAACGAGGAGGAGGTGGCGTTTTGGCATCGGCGCGTCGAAGTTTGCGTACACTGGACACGGGGCTTGTTACCAAGGGCATTGTTTGACCCGCTTTATAAAAGACCGAATACCTTAGGGAGTGTTGGCGTCTCGAGTTAGGCCTTATATGCATCAGCTACGAATCATGTCTTTAGTCAAATGTTGGGTTTGCCCGGCTCCTCTGTTTTGCTGCCTTACGTTCCGTTCTATCGGCTAACGCGGCACCGGAGAACTCTGCGATTGTGCCCGGTTCGCGAGGCGAGCACCTCGATGAAAGCGAAAACTGGTGTCATGATATAGCGAGAGACTGGTCAACCACTCGGTGACTCACCGGAATGTTTAGAATTCCTCCGCATTAATGAAGGACCGTTTTCCGGTCAGGCACATACGCACCCTGAATTCGGGAGAGTGCGGTGCCCCCAGGGGCTATATAGTAGCCCCACCATCGAACTCCTATGGCTAAGTGAAAGTGATAAAGCATTATAGTCCGGTTGCCTAGTTTGCTACGCCACCACCTCCTTTATAGGACCAAGACATTGGATTAAGTGTGAAAGCGCGACTTCTTTGCAAATACCCCCGCACTATGTGCATGGGGGCTAAAGCCGAAGACTGCCATCTTTCAGGTTATATCATATATCGTCAGCGCCGCCACAGGAGGTAGTTTGCTACTTGAAGGCACAAGTATAAAAAGCTCTTACATTAAATTAAAGCGTTGTTTCATAAAATTATACATGTCATTCAAACATAACATCCTTGAGCACTGCGTCTCTATTAAGCAGCGCCGGAAGAACTTCCTCAAAATAGCGCTCGGCGGTACTCGGTTGCCGTCCGAGTGCGGGGCCTAATATCGGTGGCCTTCATCTCAACCCGGTATGCCTTGACACGGGCAAGAGCCATCCGCGCCCCCTCAATACCGCCGACCGCTTCATTGCGTCGTCTGGCGATACCGCACCAAGGCTGCTGCACTAAGCCAAAATAACTCTTGATTTGGGGTCCGCTGGCCACAAATGAGTCATGACATGCTTCATGGCAAGTCCGGATAATCGATTCAGCTCGGCCCATTCGGCCAACCGATCGGTCAGCGAAGAGGGCGCTCCGGACTATGGAATTGCGACCAAAATAGCTCTTCCCTACATGCCCGTTCGGCCTCGGAAGCGCTCAATCGCGTCCATGAGCTTCGCCGCTAAGTCCAAATAAGCATCCTCCGAACTCCACAGCTTGTCCAGCGAGCATACATCGGATCCGTATATTTCCTCCATGGCGAAACAGATTTCCAGCCGCAATATCCCGGCGACTCAGCTCCTCCTTATCGGCTCTCATAGCGAGCAGGCATCCTTGGATTGGCGGTGGCCTTTTCAGGTCCTCTTGTTCCGCAGCGTTCTTTTCAAGAACCTCGCAGCGGTCGGTAGTATTCTTGATTTGAGGCCAAATCGGCCATTTCCTCTCTACTTGGCGGTGAGCAGCCCGTTCGACTTTCAGCTCTTGCCGCCTTTAAGCGACGCATTACTCTTTCGGGCTTGCTCTTTAGCTTGGGCAAGTTCCACCCGCAGCCTCTCCACAGCTGCGGCACCGTCGCATCAAAGCATACAAGTAGTAAGGCATGGGCGTCAGCTCCCTTACCGGTGTCGCGGAGAATTCGCATACCTTGTGACTCGTCAAACCGTTTATTGACCAGCGCGATGTCGCATCCGCCTCGTCAAGTTGCCGCTTTAGTTCGGCAAATCCATCGATCCGGCTAGCCACGGACGCCCGCCACCTACATAGGAGCAGCGACATGTTAGTCTTGAGATTATGATCCTCGACGCGCTGTCGGTTGTGACGACATACCGAGTCTCGAGGGCTACTATCTATCTGAGGAGCATTCTATATGCATAAGCATCGGAAGGTACATCATTTTTTTCGTACCTCAAACCCGTCGATAAACTTCGGCGGCTTCATACAATCCGCTCTCGGCGGATGCAATTCTTTCAAATACCGTAGCCATTAGCGCACGGTGATCTTCGAGATATCGCTTGCCCGAGCAGGTCCTTCAGCTCCTCCGACCGCACGCCGGTTGGCGCGGACCGTCCAGCCCCGCGGACTCGGGAAACTCTCCGTGGCGACACTTCAGGGTCGCCCGCCGCGCTGCAAGCGCGATAGGTGGGGCGTTCGCTCTCTATCATCTCCGGACGAAGATCCCGAAGATGAGCTCTCTGAGAAGGGCTGAGATCCGAACTACAAGGTACACTTTCGGTTATCTTGAAATAAATCTGAGGATGTTCTTTATTCACAGGACCCCTTCTTTTTACTTACGGCTCATTGGAGGCTGATCCCTGGGGAAATAGTGCGGCTGGGGTACTTCCGGCGCGGACTTTCTGACGAAGACTTCTTTCCCGTTTGAGGCCTTGGCTTCGGGTCTTGAGCGGTCCTCTTCTCCCCTTGGAGGAGGATCCTGATCCCTCTTCCTTGAAAGCCTCCTTGGCGGGAGGCGTTGCTTCCCTGCTCCCCCCTTCGCCTTCTTTAAAAAGCACGGCCTTCAACATCTTGGTCAGCATGGGATCCGGCGTGGTCTCTGGGAGGGGAGCCGGACACCATATCAACTTTGCCTTGGCTATCCACTCCTGTTCAAGAAACGGCTCCCTTAAAGGGCATATATATGATAAATGAATGAACAGTTGTGACGCCCCCGATTCAATCGTACACTAATCATACACGCAAACGTGTACGATCAAGATCAGGGACTCACGGGAAGATATCACAACACAACTCTAAAAATAAAATAGGTCATACAAGCATCATAATACAAGCCAGGGGCCTCGAGGGCTCGAATACAAGTGCTCGATCATAGGCAGTCAGTGGAAGCAACAATATCTGAGTACGGACATAAGTTAAACAAGTTTGCCTTAAGAAGGCTAGCACAAACTGGGATCTGAGATCGAAGAGGCGCGGGCCTCCTGCACAGGATCCTCCTAACTACTCCTGTGTCGTCGTCGGCGGGCTGCTGCGTAGTAGTAGGCACCTCCGGTGTAGTAGTCGTCATCGACGGTGGCGTCTGGCTCACAGGCTCCATCGTGCAGTTGCGACAATCGAGTAGAGATAGGGGAAAAGGAAACAATGCAAGCGTGAGTACTCATCCAAAGTACTATAAACAAGGAGCTACACTACATATGCATGGATATATGTGTAAAGGGCCATATCGGTGGTGGTGAAGAATGCCAAAATAAGAGGGGATAGCTAGTCTTATCGAAGACTATGCTTTGGTCACCTTCGTCTTACAACAGGTAGAAGAGGGTAGGTTGAAGTCCTCCCAGCAACATCACATAGCAATAATCCTACCAGCGATCCCTCCTCATTGCCACGAGAGAAGCGACCACCGGTTGTATCGGCACTTGGAAGGGTGTGTTTTATTAAGTATCCGGTTCTAGTTGTCATAAGGTCAAGGTACAACTCCAAGTCGTCTGTTACCGAAGATCACGGCTATTCGAATAGATTAACTTCCTGCAGGGTGCACCAACTTACCCAACACGTTTGATCCCATTTGGCGGACACACTTTCACTGGGTCATGCCCGGCGCGGAAGATCAACACGTCGCAGCCCACCTAGGCTCAACAGAGAGGTCGACACGCCGGTCTAAACCTAAGCGCGCAGGGTGCAGGCCCATCGCCTGAGAGCACACACTGACGTTGCGTGGGCGGCGGAAGCAGACCTAGCCTAGTGGCGTTCGATCCAATCCGGCGCCGCTCAGTCGCTCACGTCACGAAGTGCTTCGGCTGATACCACAACGCTGAGTGCCCATATCTCTCCCTCGTAGTTGGTTAGTGCGTATAGGCCCGTAGCCAACTCATATCAAATACCAAGATCTCGTTAAGCGTGTTAAGTATCCCATGACGCCCGAGCAGGGCAGGCAGGCCCACCTCTCTCCTAGGCGGTCTCAACCTGCCTGTCGCTCCGCCACAAAGATCCACTCATGGTGCTCCACCAGCCGACCCGACTTTAGTCTCCACATGTATCATGTATAAAGTATATAGTATTTACCTGTGATCACCTCCCGAGTGATCACGGCCCGATAGTATAGCACAGCAGACGGACAAGAATGTAGGGCCACAGATGAAAATACTAGCATCCTATACTAAGCATATGGGATTGCAGGTAAAGGTAACAACAGTAGTAACAAGGACAGGCTATGTATCAGGATAGGTATAACGGAAAGGAGTAACATGCTACACTACTCTAATGCAAGCAGTATAGAGTAGAATAGGCGATATCTGGTGATCAAGGGGGCTTGCACTGGTTGCTCTGGCAAGAGAGAGGGTCGTCAACTCCGTAGTCGAACTGGGCAGCAGCAGCGTCGGTCTCGTAGTCTATCGGAGAGAAGAGGGGGGAAGAAACAATGAATACCATGTAAACAGATGCATATCGATGGATGACAAGACAAGTAACGATGCTAGGCATGCCCTAACGTGGTATGAGGTGATACCGGTTAAGGGGGGGAACATCCGGGAAAATATCCCCGGTGTTTCGTGTTTTGAGCGGAAGGGCGAAGGGGAAAGTTGCGAGTTCGATAGGTTAGGGGTGTGTGGCGGACGAACGGACTGCGTATCCGGATTCGTCTCATCGTTCTGAGCAACTTTCATGTTGAAAATAATTTAATCCGAGTTACTGATTAAAAGATATGATTTTCTAAAGATTTAATCATTTTCTGATTTTAATTAATTATTTAATTTAATCCAAAAATGGAATTATGACATCAGCATGATGTCATCTTGACGTCGGCGATCAACGAGGGTTGGCTGGGTCAATCGATGGTGGGACCGGTTGTCATTGACTATTTAATTAGCAGGTTTAACTAAACAGAGTTAATTAGGTTAGTTAGTGATTAGAATAATTTAATTATGATTAATTAACTTAATTAATTAATTATTTAACTAATTAATATTTTATTTATTTTTATTAGTCACTTAAATATTTTAATTCTTTAACTCTTTTTTATGTTACAGGCGTGGGGCCCCAAGGTCGATGTTTCGAGGAGCCCTAGCAGTGACAGGCACGGTCCCGGCGCACCTGAAGGGCACTCGCCCGTAAGGCGAGATGAGGCCGTCGAGGCACCGATGGCGGGAACCTTGGCCAGCTGCTAGCCGGAGCCATGGCGGGCGGAGGCGTGGCGGCGTGATGGCGCTGCCACAGGAGGAGGAGAGGCGGACCGAGCGCGCCAAAACACGAGGTCATGGTGCCCCAGCGAGCGGACGCAGGTGGGAGGCAGTGGCAGAGTGGGGCGGCGGAGGATGGGCGGCGGCGGTGGCTTGGCGCCCGTCGAGGCAGTGATGCGCGATGGCCTTGAGGAGGAGGAAGCGTCTGTGGCCTTAGCGGGCGTGGCGTGTGAGGGCGGCCCGAGCGTGAGCTCCGCACGCGGGCGCCTGGGGGGGGAGGACGACGCCAGCGACGAGAGGAAGAAGGAGGAGCTCACGTCGGGGAGTAGGGCATGGGGCAGCGGGGGTGAGGGGGTGTGACGGGACGACGGCGGAGAGGAGCATCCGGCAAGGGGTTCTGGCGCGGGCGGCGGCAGCGGCGACGGCGGGCCGCCCACGGGCGCAGGGGACGGCGGAGGCGGCGTCGATGCTCGAGGAGGGTCCGCCGGTGGAGGGGTCGACGACGAGGGCGGCGAGTGGAGGCTGCGAGGGCTCCGGCAAGGTCGTCGGCAGGACGCGAGGCCGAGGTGTAGGGGCGCAGGATGGCGTCGGCCCGATCCGATCTGGATCGGGAGGCAGAGGGAGGACACGAGGAGAGGGAGTCGTGGGGGTGTGCTCTAGGGTTTGGATATGGAGTGGGGTTATCCGGCCGGGGTGGGCCGGTTGGGCCGCGTGGGTGGCCAGCTGGGCCAAGAGGCCCAGCGGGGGGGGGGGGGGGTTCTCCTCTTTCTATATTTTTTGTTGTTGTTTTGTTTTTAGTTTTTCTTTTACTGTTTTATTTTTTTAGCGCACTAAAACGCTTTACAAAAATGTTGGTTCACCACCATAATTACTTCTGGAATATTTGCCACAGTTTGTACATGAAAACTTTTAATGTTTGCCGTTAATTAAATTTTTAATTTGAATCGGTTTGAACTAACGCGGGTCTATCAACAGTAACCGGAGTTGACATGGCATCATTAACCGAGTTTTACTGTAGCTTAATTATCCGGGTGTTACAATTCTCCTCCACTACAAGAAATCTCGTCCGGAGATTTAAGAGGTAGTGTAGGGGGGGGGGGAAGGGATTTGGTTACGAAATTCTAACGGGTCTTCTCGATGTTGGTTGCTCTTCTCGAAGAGGTAGATCCATTACATTGACGTCCTCATTTCTCTGCTTCAGGTCATCATGATAAAGTCGGCGCCTTTCTTCGGGATCTCCATCGTACTTACGAAAAGGGTAAGGGGTAGCTTCAAAAGGTCAGACCTCTACAAGGTCACGTAGCTCGTAGAGAACATCAGGGAGGGTGACGAATAGTAACTTAAGCAATTATCGAGAGCAAAGTAAGGAGGTGAAAAATAGAAGTTTTCAAGCGCTTAGGCAATCGTCCGTTGCCTAAAACGAAGTGTGAAAGAGGATTCAAAGCAATGGGAATAAGTATTGTGTCTGATACCATAATAGATCACTAGGCAGGTGGCCCGTGAATTACATACGAAGTCAAACGTGGGGAATAACTTTGACAATAGGTTGTACAGGAGAGTCAGGTTTCGATCATGTGGAACTGTGGGTTATGGGCCCACCAAGTGGGTTATACGTAGAAAGGACGTTGACATCTTACATGGTCATGCAAGAAAGACATGTCAGAGGGTAGCCTGTCGATTATGTCGGCAACAACGTCGATACCAAGGGCGAGGGACGAAGAGAGCCATTTTCCCGCTCGCTGAACGAGGCGGACCATTAGGCAAAGTTCTCGTCCATCGGTGGTTACCGAAATGTCATCAATAATGGTAACTGGGTCTTGCTGACAGAGTTGTACACCGAGGTGTTTACATAAGCAGGGGAACATTACTGCTTAGATCATATAGGTCATAAGAAACGTTAAATCAACCAATGGAAGGAAAATTCGATTATCAGTTTAAACAAAACAATGGAAAGGAAAAAATGTGTTTAAACACATATTTCAGGGGTATATCCTTCCCAAGGACAAGCGGGGCATGATATCCATGACAAGATAGAAAGTAGAAGACCATTAAGGTAAGGGGAGGAATTTCACGATATTACCGATACAACGGTCTTTGGATAATTGAGTGAGAAACATTTAGCATTGGGCTTCAAATGTTCTTGTTGAAAATCGTAGTACCATAGACATGCTTTGAGATAGCATTGACATGGTCTTCAAGCAAGAGGTTAGACTTTGGATACACAAAGGATCCATCAGGATGAACTTATTAAACAAGTCCTACAATTCCCTGATGGAAGAATGGATAACCTTGCTAAAAGGGAAACTATAACAGTAGGTCCTCCGGCCAGCTGTGCTGGGCATGACATCACCTTACCGGGTCATATACAGACCAATGTTGTGACTCTTGGAAAGTGTTCCAACCATCATATCTGACCGGTGTTAGGATACCCCAGACTCAGGATGCTTGAGAAGAAAAGGTGCGACACGATTTGACGGGATGACAGTGTAAGATTCTCGAGAAATGAACTATGAAGTGATTTCCGTTAACAAGAGTTCATCATTAAACCAAGGAGAGGACAAGGAGGTGTCTGGTGAACTCAACGGCAATTCATCGAGATTCCCTAAAGATGGATTTCCACAATTAAGTGAACAAGGAGATAACATTTGTCAGATCAAATGATATAAGGAAGTATGCTCGAGGAAAACATACACAATTAAACATTGGTTGAAAGGTGCGCCCGAAATATGGGTTGGGTTGCACGACCAATGTCAGAATGGTGATTCAATAATCAATAGCCTAAGAATGAACTTTTGACCATTAACTTCAAAGAAATAGGGCTGCTAGAAGGAAAAAATCCAAACAACACCGTTCACTTGTTGGAATTAACACGGGGACCAAGAAAGAATGGTGATGGTGAGAAGTATTTCTATGTCAAGAATTCTCAAGAGGTGGAACAAATCTCAGAACATTCTTGACATAAAGGATGGTAATACTCCAAGGTAAAGAAGAACAATTGCTAGATAGCAAGGAACTCAAGGTATAACACCAAACATGAACAAGCTTGTGTTGGTGGGAAGGCAATAAAGTGGTCGATGATAATACAATTCATCGAGGGCAAGGATGGTATTTCTCATCAAGGATTCGATATATATCTTGGAACAGCTCTGGGTGTTGATGATGACCACGACACATTTGTCGAGAGGCATCGAGAAGATGTAACTGATCGGCGATGACATCAAGTCAACGGATATGATGAAGCCAAAAGTCATTGGAACCATGGGTACGACACAAACTCGAAATCAAGCTTGCTGTTCAAGGACAAACGGTATGACGACGAAGATCGATTGTAAGATTAGCTCAACGTTGAAATTTGTGCTCCGAGAAGGACCCGGTAGCACAGTTAAAATTTAGCATGATAATGATGTAGCCGATCAGGCTAGGAATGATGTGATCGGGTACAAACTCGTACTTATAGAAGCTTACCGAAGAGTTGTTGAACCATAGTGCGGACTCGGTTCAGTTATTGGTGTCTTTGAGCATTTAATAACTCAGAGCCCGTGAAAAAATTGGAATCAGTGGTATGTAGCACTTGATGAAGAACTCATAAGATTTATGCAGTTCCAAGATAATCTCGAGATACCAGGGGGTATTACTCGACGACAGAACAAAGTAGAGGTTGTACAGGGGTATTGATCCACAGTAGACAAGTGCTTAAACTTGCACAGGAAATGGTATTTAAAGGAGAACATGGTCGGAACCATGATTGCAAAGGATCAATTCACCGATACTAAAAGATATTATTTCCAGGAAATAGTTACAAGAAGCTTCCATGATAGGATCTACATCGTGTCCATGGGCATGAACACAAAGTTCAAGGTCGACTCCCACTTCTCCAATGCATAACCTTTCATTCACTTCTCGCGTTCGATGAAGTTGCAGTGCTGAAATTTTATCTAGCGAAGCACCAGAAGAGTATGAATCGTGAAAACTTTCGGGTTCACACGGTTTAGAGAAGGCATATGTTCAACCCATAGGGGCTTCTTAGAAACATATACCACAATCTTTAGGAGTAATTAACTCAAACTCGATGGCAGAGCATGGTTGAGAAAAGCAGAGGATACAATTTACCAAAGGCATTATGTATCCGAGGAAAGGCTCAAAAGGTTATTGAATATGAAGGGCGTTGTCAGATAAATCCAACAAAGGATCTGGTGGTCCATACGAGATCTGATGTGAGCATCGGTACTCAACTAGAGGAAGCAGATTATAGAAACAACTGACTAACTCAATTGTCAAATGCAAAGGAATTATGATTTCCAAATCAAGGGATCAGAAGCAATGCTCTGATTAGGGGTGGATAAGTTGAATAGCCTTAGGGTACAATCAAAGACAATTGTATTGGTCGAGAACCAATTCCAGTTAAAAGAATGGCAGCTCAGCCGGAAAAGTAATTTATAAGGATCAATGATGATTGCGTGTATTCGCAGACATATTGAGTCAACAGACTCAAAATGATAATGACAAGGAATGTCAATATGACCACGAGACTTATGGGATTAACCATAATGCAAGCAAGCAAAATTTCAAGAGCCAAAGGCCCCAAAGGATTTTGGAAGATCGAATATTATTTTGAAGACTTTGTGAAACACATGAACAAGCTGGGGATGGCGGATACTCGACAAGTGCGAGGATTTATTTGAAGGGGTATTCATGTGCCAAAGAACTGCTAGGCAGTAGGCACAAAGTATTCTCGGAACAATAGAAAACTTGGGTATCTTGTAATAACAAGATCAATGGGGATGATCATTATGAATGGCAAGTGTAAGTAGTTATCCATACGGATTTATCGGTGGTCGGGAATAGCAAAAGTGATGGGCACAAAGTCTCGAGAGAATATCAAAGAGTATCTCGAAATCTTACGATACGATCGGTGATCATCGGATGAAGGGCCTCTCCGGTTGAAAGTATTTTCGAGAACCTAAAGTTAGATTTTAGTAAAATCGTTTAACCCGAATAGAAGAGCGTTTAGAATCGAGTAAAGGTCGAGGAGTAAAAGATCCTAATACCACCCAATGGCGACGTGGGCCCGTAAGGCACACAACCATGTTAGTAAAAGTTTTGCAATGACTAGACTCGACTTCGGCCAAGGAGTATGGAAGGGGGATTTCCTACAGGCAGTCGGCTCTTATACCAACTTGTGACGCCCCCGATTCAATCATACACTAATCATACACGCAAACGTGTACGATCAAGATCAGGGACTCACGGGAAGATATCACAACACAACTCTAAAAATAAAATAGGTCATACAAGCATCATAGTACAAGCCAGGGGCCTCGAGGGCTCGAATACAAGTGCTCGATCATAGGCGAGTCGATGGAAGCAACAATATCTGAGTCTGAGACATAAGTTAAACAAGTTTGCCTTAAGAAGGCTAGCACAAAGCTGGGATCAGATCGAAAGAGGCGCGGGCCTCCTGCACAGGATCCTCCTAACTACTCTGGTCGTCGTCGGTGGGCTGCTGCGTAGTAGTAGGAACCTCCGGTGTAGTAGTCGTCATCGGCGGTGGCGTCTGCTCACAGGCTCCATCGTGCAGTTGCGAGGAATCGAGTAGAGATAGGGGAAAAGGGGAAACAATGCAACCGTGAGTACTCATCCAAAGTACTGCATAAGCAAGGAGCTACACTACATATGCATGGATATATGTGTAAAGGGCCATATCAGTGGGTGAGCTACTGAATGCGAATAAGAGGGGATAGCTAGTCTTATCGAAGACTAACGCTCGGTCACCTTCGTCTTGCAACAGTAGAAGAGGGTTGGTTGAAGTCCTCCCAGCAACATCACATAGCAATAATCCTACCAGCGATCCCTCCTCATTTCCACGAGAGAGCGACCACGGTTGTATCGGCACTTGGAAGGGTGTGTTTTATTAAGTATCCGGTTCTAGTTGTCATAAGGTCAAGGTACAACTCCAAGTCGTCCTGTTACGAAGATCACGGCTATTGAATAGATTAACTTCCTGCAGGGTGCACCAACTTACCCAACACGTTTGATCCCATTTGGTGGACACACTTTCTGGGTCATGCCCGCCATGAAGATCAACACGTCGCAGCCCCACCTAGGCTCAGCAGAGAGGTCAAGACGCGGTCTAAACCTAAGCGCAGAGTGCAGGCCCATCATACGAGCACACTGCGTTCGTGGGCGGCGGAAGCAGACCTAGCCTAGTGGCGTTCGATCCAATCCGGGCAGCGCCGCTCGATCATCCGGCGTCACGAAGTGCCGGTGATACCACGACGTCGGTAACCATATCTCTCCACGTAGTTGGTTAGTGCGTATAGGCCCGTAGCCAACTCAGATCAAATACCAAGATCTCGTTAAGCGTGTTAAGTATCATGAGCGCCGAACAGGGCCAGGCCCACCTCTCTCCTAGGCGGTCTCAACCTGCCCTGTCGCTCCGCCACAAAGATCCACTCATGGGTGCTCCACCCGGCCGACCGACTTTAGTCTCCACATGTATCATGTATAAAGCATATAGTATATACCCGTGATCACCTCCCGAGTGATCACGACCCGATAGTATAGCACAGCAGACGGACAAGAATGTAGGGCCACAGATGAAAATACTAGCATCCTATACTAAGCATATAGGATTGCAGGTAAAGGTAACAACAATAGTAACAAGGACAGGCTATGCATCAGGATAGGTATAACGGAAAGCAGTAACATGCTACACTACTCTAATGCAAGCAGTATAGAGTAGAATAGGCGATATCTGGTGATCAAGGGGGGCTTGCCTGGTTGCTCTAGCAAGAGAGAGGGTCGTCAACTCCGTAGTCGAACTGGTAGCGGCGATGTCGGTCTCGTAGTCTACCGGAGAGAAGAGGGGAAGAAACAATGAATACCATGTAAGCAGATGCATATCGATGCATGACAAGACAAATAACGATGCTAGGCGTGCCCTAACTTGGTATGAGGTGATACCGGTTAAGGGGGGGAACATCCGGGAAAATATCCCCGGTGTTTCGTGTTTTCGAGCGAAGGAGCCGAGGGGAAAGTTGCGAGTTCGATAGGTTAGGGGTGTGTGGCGGACGAACGGACTGCGTATCCGGATTCGTCTCGTCGTTCTGAGCAACTTTCATGTTGAAAATAATTTAATCCGAGTTACTGATTAAAAGATATGATTTTCTAAAGATTTAATCATTTTCTGATTTTAATTAATTATTTAATTTAATCCAAAAATGGAATTATGACATCAGCATGATGTCATCTTGACGTCAGCGATCAACGAGGGGTTGGTGGGTCAATCGATGGTGGGACCGGTTCTCATTGGTATTTAATTAGCGAGGTTTAACTAAGCGAGTTAATTAGGTTAGTTAGTGATTAGAATAATTTAATTATGATTAATTAACTTAATTAATTAATTATTTAACTAATTAATATGTTATTTATTTTTATTAGTCACTTAAATATTTTAATTCTTTAATTCTTTTTTTTATGTTACAGGCGTGGGGCCCCAAGGTCGATGTTTCGGGGAGCCCTAGCAGGCGACGGCCACGGTCCGGCGCACCCGGCGGGCACTCACCGTGAGGCGGGATGAGGTCGCGGGGCACCGCCGGCGGGCACGCCAGCCGAGGCTAGCCGAGACCATGGCGGGCGGAGGCGCATGGGCGGTGATGGTGGCAACCACGGAGGAGGAGAGAGGCGGACGAGGCGCGCCAAGGCACGAGGTCATGGTGCCCGGCCGGGCCAGGACAGGTGGGAGGCAGTGGCGAGTGGGGCGGCGGAGGAAGGGCGGCGGTGAGCGGGCGCCCAGCGAGGCGGTGGGGCGCGATGGCGCGCCGGGGAGGGAAGCGTCTGTGGGCTTGCGTGGCGTGGCTGCTGAACGAGGGCGGCCGGAGCGTGAGCTCCGGCTGCTGGCTTCTGGGGGGAGGCAGCGCGGTGTGAGAGGAAGAGAAGGAGGAGCTCACGTCGGGGAGTAGGGGACAGGGCAGCGGGGGTGAGGGTGTGAGGGGCGGCAGCGGAGAGGAGCAGTCCGCGAGGGGTTCTGGCGGCGAAGCGGCGTCAGCGGCGGCGTGGTCGTCCACGGGCGCTGGGACGGCGGGGGGCGGCGTCGATGCTCGAGGGAGGGGGTCCGTCGGTGGAGGGTTGACGACGAGGCGGTGAGTGAAAGCGGCGAGGGCTCCAGCAAGGTCGTCGGCGGGGCCGCGAGCCGAGGTGTAGGAGGCGCCGCAGGATGGCGTCGGCCCGATCCCGATCTAGATCGGGAGGCAGAGGAGGACACGAGGAGAGGGGGTCGTGGGGGTGTGCGCTAGGGTTTGGGTATGGAGTGGGGTTATCCGGCGGGGTGAGCAGTCGGGCAGCGTCACAGTGGGGCTGGGCCAAGAGGCCCAGCGAAGGGGGTTCTCCTCTTTCTATATTTTTTGTTGTTGTTTTGTTTTTAGTTTTTCTTTTACTGTTTTATTTTATTTTAGCGCACTAAAGCGCTTTACAAAATGTTGGTTCACCACCATAATTACTTCGGAATATTTGCCACGATCTGTACATTTTAGTTTTTACATTTGAAAACTTTTGATGTTTGCCGTTAATTAAATTTTTAATTTGAATCGGTTTGAACTAACGCGGGTCTATTAACAGTAACCGGAGTTGACATGGCACCATTAACCGAGTTTTACTGTAGCTTAATTATCCGGGTGTTACAACAGCCTGTCCGGTTATAGGGTTACTTACTTGAGTATCTGGGTGATTGCATCTTAGACATGCGTCCTCGGTCAAGTCCAGACACTTCTCTTGTGATCCGAACAACAGTTTGTACATCTCCTTGGGCGTCACGCCCATAAAATGTTGGAGAGCTCGTGGTCCCTCCGGATTAAACTCCCACGACGGAGGGAACAGCGTTTTGCAGGCGTAAGCGCCGAATCAGCATAACCTCGCCGCCACAACCAGATTGATCTCTCTTTCTTAGAGGTCTCAAACACGGCCCTGCAACTGAGGAGCGTCCTTGGGCGGCCCAGTCGAGCCCCAGTTGACCCATGAGGCCAACCGCTGTGGTGGACCTGGCGAAGGCGGGTGGCGCCACCCATTTGGCGCCCAGGGGCGGTGATATAAAACCACTCCCGTTGCCACAAACCAAGCTCCTCTTGGAAAGAGCACTCAGGCCCGGAGCATCAGCACACTTGCTTATGACCGCCCCTCCACACTCTGCTTGTTGCCCTCGATCATCTTGGCTCCACCTTGAAGGTCTTGAGCCACAATCCAAAGTGAGGGTAATATGGAGGAAGGCTTCACATACGACAATGAATGCGAGATATGGAGGATGGACTCGGATTCAAGTCATGGAAATCCAGCCCATAATAAAACATGAGCCCCGCACAAAGGGATCCGTCGGGAAGCCTAAACCCCGAAGGAAGTGACACATGAACACCACGCTCTCGCCGGGCTCGGGAGTGGGAATGACCTGCCCTGGAGCAGGCAGCCTATGCGAAATTTCGCCGGTTAGATACCTGGCGTCTCGCAGCTTTAGCACATTTTCTTCTGTGACGGAAGAAGACATCCATCGGCCGAGCTGGTCGGAGCCGGACATCGTCGAAGGTCCGAAGCGCCTAAATCTGAAGCTTTGGTGTTAGAACTTCGCGAGGCGAACTCGATGGAGGTGGAAAAAGAAGAGGGCCTTGGTCTCATTATAAAGAGGTTGAATACCAAGATCCCTCCCGTGGTCGATTGGGACTCGCCCGATAGAGGCGTTCCAACGAACGCAGTTGGAATTCTACGTCCATATTGATGAGAATCACGGAATAAGGGGGCACGATCTACGCTTTGATAAGACGTGCCAAGGAAACCGCCTCGCTAAACGCGCTGAGGTGGGACAGTAAAAAACGATTCGAATAAAGGATTGGCCGTGGTGTGATGTCACGCCGCGGAATACGTCAGCAGATCTGTGCAAAACGGTGGTATGTGGAACTTGTTTTGCAGAGCCGGACACTATCCTTGTGTTCAAAATCTTCTATGAAGTATTCGGAGGAGGAACCCGCCTTGCAATGTCGAAGACAATATGCGCGCCGGACTCGTCGTCATTGAAGCCTGGTTCAGGGAGCTCTTGAGGAGTCTGGACTAGGGGGTGTCCGGATAGCCGAACTATCATCTTTGGCCGGACTCCTAGACTGTGAAGATACAAGATTGAAGACTTTGTCCTGTGTCCGGATGGGACTTTCCTTGGCGTGGAAGGCAAGCTTGGCGATATGGATATGTAGATCTCCTACCATTGTAACCGACTCTGTGTAACACTAACCCTATTAGGTGTCTATATAAACCGGAGGGTTTTAGTCCGTGGGGACGAACAACAATCATACCATAGGCTAGCTTCTAGGGTTTAGCCTCTCGATCTCGTGGTAGATCTACTCTTGTACTACCCATATCATCAATATTAATCAAGCAGGAGTAGGGCATTACCTCCATCGAGAGGGCCCGAACCTGGTAAAAACATCGTGTCCCTTGTCTCCTGTTACCATCCGCCTAGGCCTGATTCGGGACCCCCTACCGAGATCCGCGGTTTGACACCGACAGGGGTGTTTCACCCCTTAATCATTGAGCAATGGCCAGGGGATAGTTACTTGAGGTAGGAGAGGATTAGGAGGAGCTGTGGTAAAGAGTTGAGTTCAAGGAGAATAGTATTAATGGTCAAAATGGTGATTTTTGAAAAGTGGCAGAAGGTGTTTGTTGATGGTTTGGACAAGTAAATGAATTCCATTTGGCATGAGACTCCACAGGGTGAAATTACACATATAACTAGGGCCTTCCACCAAGTTGGAGCTTATTTGGGCAAAGTTGCCAATGCAACTTTTGTAAACCCTAGAAATTAGCAGAGATGGACTTGTGTAGATCTAGTTTAGCAAATCACTTCTCCTTGATGCACCACTTGGTGTGGTGGCCTCATTTGGTCATGTGAACATGCTCACCAAAGTTGGGGTCAAGGAGATAAAGTTGGTAGTACAAAGTTTTTCAAATTTGATTCTGGTCAGAGAGGGTTTTGGGACATTTTGGTGAACCAAAATGACTTTAATTGACATGAGGCTTTGCAAGGTGATCACAATATGCATTTTTGACTTTCTTGATTTTCCTTGGATTTTTATGAAAATATTTCCTATAGAAATATTTCAAATCCTTGAAATGGGCAGAAATGGTTTTGGGAGGTTTTGTCTAATATTTTGAACATGACCATGTGTTGAAACTCTTATATATGGGAAATATATGCCCACTGAGTTTCTCTGATTTTTTTTCAAATATTTTTAAAACAATAAAATAAATTTTCCCTATTAAAGACCATTTCTTGCCTTAAGAAAAAGCTTTTAAATAAAATAGTAAAATAACTTTTAAAATTATGTTTTTGTGGTTTATGGGAATCCTATATCTAATAGGTTTCAAATATACCTTTTGAAAGATTTTTCACACCTCAAATCAAGTACTTGCAATGCAAATCTCAATTCAAGGGTTTTTGAAAAACTAATTTTAGAAAATTCTTTTTGGCCAAAATTTTTGTAAGAAAATACTATATTGCTCTATACACATGGCATGATCATTGGGCAGAAGTTTGGGGCAAAGAGATGAAGTACAGAAGGTGGAGTAGTTGACTTTAAAGAGCACTTGAAAATCACAGAGAGAAAACCAACTCAAAAATAAAGCCAAATAGTGCAAAAGTTTTTGTTGGGCCAAATTTTATGTTTTATTAATGAAAATGAAATGTTACAAAATGCAGGGTGTGACATTGCAAATCTATTAATGACGAGCACAATTGACAAGAAGGAATTGAAACCACTCTGGTTGAAACGAGATAAACAAGGAACAAGGAAGAACAAATTCGAACAACACTGCAGTTGAAAAGAGATACAAGACTTGATACAAAATGAGATGATGGGTCGAAGAGAGCAACATCACAATGCCTCTGGAAGAAAAGAAAGAATGGAATGAAAGGAACGGAGAAGCAACAACATTTTCTACCTCAAATGAATTTGAGAGAGCAACCTTAAAAGGAAGGATTGAACGGAGTTGTTGAAAAATCAGCAATAAAAGAATAAGCTTGTTGTGGGCTTATGGAAAACATCTCAAAATTATGAGGTGACCACCGGCCACTACCAAAAGATTGATTAGCTGAGTTGAACGAAGAGATGGAAAAACTTCCTTCACCACGAGAATACGAGGAAACTTGGATTATTAATAAGCACCATAATTAGCAACATTCCTTAGGGAAGGCTTTAGGTGAAATCTTTACCAAGATAACTCCAATGGAGGGATTAGCGGGTTGCAAAGGATCTCCTGAATGAAGAGAAAAATGATGGTTTTAAATATCTCACTCTTAACAACTTGTGAACCTTGAAACACGAAGGGAAATTGTCAAGAATGACATATCACCACCGCAAATGATAAGGTCGAAAGAATTGTATTTCTAGATGCAAGATGAAGAATACTTGAACTCGTCAAAACAAGACATGTGTTGAACACCATGTTTATTTTAGAGTATAGCTTAGCGGATCTTAACTTCGAGAGAAACCTTGATGAACAATTGAAGAATGAAAGGAATCCTTGATGAACCATAATTTTGAGCCCTCGTGAGAACTCCGGTAATAAAAGAACGATCAAACGAAAGGAAAGTTGAAAAGAACTCCGGTAGAAGCTTTGCAATGATTTAGATGGAGCTCCATGATGATATAACCACGAAGTGTTGCAACTCCGAAAAGCAAGATGGATCACTTGGAATATAGAATTTACTCTTCATGAACAAACTCCGGAAGAAGGGATTAAACACTTGGATGAAACAACAATAAGAATTTGTTATGTGTTTCCTTCATCAATTTGAATTGATGACAAGCAATGGATTTGGCATACCACTTATTCTCATTGGAAAGATTGAAGAGAGATATAGCGCAAACTTGGGAAGGTCTTCAACGAATCACCGGTATGATTTGGAAAGAACGAATTAATTAATATGATAACAAAGGAAGAGGAATCCTGAACAAACCGTCGTAGAATTGAAAATGAACATAGCAAAGGCACAATTCACAAGGAAGAATTAGAAAACGAACGAAGATACTTGGGGAAATTTAGATACAAGAGAATGAAGAGACCATGAGCTGACTAAAGAATACTTGCACGAAGCACCAGAAGAAATGGAGAATGAATGACGAGACATCAATTTAGAATAATTGGAGAACAAAGCTGGACACTTAGAATGAAGACATCTTCTGAAATGATGGCCTTTGGATGATCAATAAATGAAAACAACTCATGAAATGCTCCGGACGGTATGAAAAGATTTTCTCACGATTGGATCAATTATGAGGATGGCATCAAGCTAGAACCACGAATCTTCAAGAGAACGGACAAGATTTAAGAGAAACTCTTCTTCGGTCTTCAAATGTGAGAATGATGACAAGAACCACAACCATGAATTATTGAGGCACTCCGGAATGAAGAATAAAAAGGTTGAACCAACGATGAAAAGAATGTGAAAGATCTTGGAGAAAGACATATGACTGATGACAATTCATTCTTACGTCACACTTTTGAAAAGAATTGGGAATCACTCCGGATAAATTAGAAGAGTCAGGTAAGATTTTGGGAAAAGACCTGTGGGTTAGGGCCCACTCAAGAGAAACACCGTTGAAATGATTTTGAAGAGAGATTGCACCGGTTGAATTAAATGACTCGAATGAGATAACAACCTCGAAATAGCTTGAAGGTATTATCAACAGAAACGTGAATCTTCTGATATAACTTCAGCACTCCGGAACAAATGAATATCGAGAGGTGAATGATTGAGAGGTGCACCGGCTTGGGAAATCATTGGACAAATGAAAGGAATATGCTCAACACCGAATCTTGAATTAACTCCACCGGGGAAGAAAATGAGAACGAAGCATGATGAACCACCAGGTAAGAACATTGATTGAAAAATGAAGAGACTTCACATGAATAAAATGGGTAGTTGATTTGATATCTCTGAGTCCTTGTAGAAAAAATGGTGGGAGGGCGGGAAACCAAAGGCAACTTGGATAGATGGAACGACCACCGTTGAGAAAACTGATAATTGATCCTGCAAATGTGGAAGGGGTCGACTTAACTTGAAGAGAATCACGCCGGTTGGAAAAGAATTCGCATGACCATTCTACATGATCAAAAGGATTAGTATTCCGATAGAAACATGGGAACACCACCGCTTAGGACAGGTATGGAATCAACACTTGACATCGCAGCAACTCGAATACCACAACTCAAAACAAAACAAAGGATTTGGCCTGCAGAATAAGCCGGAAACAAACATATGATAGATCCCATAACGTATCATGTGTCTGTTGGAAAGATATCCTACGTGATACTTGAATTCCTACCTATTAACTCCCGAAACTTTCTGGTTATGCAATCTGGTGTTGGGGATACAGGGAGGCACAATATATATCACACAACTAACAAGCCCTACGCTCCAACTGTATCCATCCGTCAACACATAACCAAGAAAACTCCAGAAATCGTGTACCTCAACCTTCGAAAAGCATCCGATATACAAGTTGTGGCAATACTCCCGAACTCCCGCCCCAGTACTGGGTGGCGTCGAGGTTATCTCACCACTAACTGCATATAAGAGATTTTCAATGTCGGCGAAAACTCAGGTATACCAGAAATGCAACGGTAAAATTGTGATGACAACACCTCGGAGCTCAACTCCCCAAAACATTGCCACAACCCCTAAATGACAGGAGGCACCAAGAACAATGTTCTCGTCACAAAATTATCGGAACGACTCCAAGATACCCGCGTGATCCTAAATTTTTTTAGTGAAAATTGGGTAGAGGAAAGTTAAAACATCTACGTCAGGAGTCCTCACTAGTGCGACGAAGGAGTTGAATAGTAAAAAGAAATCCTACTCTCCGATATATATATTCCTAAGACTCAAAAAGTTTTGTTCTAGACTCAAAAATGCCATTGATCAATCAAGGGGGCTCCTATGGTCGGTCGAGGCTCTGATAGCAACTTGTCACGCCCAATATGCGACACTATCCTAAAGAGACTTGAAGGTCCCACCAAGGATAGAATCGCATATTGACACCCTTTTGCAAGGTGGATATAATTTCATCAAACCATTACATAATAGATGGGGATACATACAAGGCATACAAATGCCACAAGAATACAGCAACATAATACAAGTGAACAACATCCGACTATGGATGAATCGGAAACAAAAACTCAAACAATATCCACCCTGCTAGCCCAGGCTGCCGACCAGGAACCTAACCCAAGATCGACGAAGAAGAAGAAGAACTCCAAGACAAGCAAATATCGCTCTCAAGTCATGATCATCGCATTACTTGTACCTGCAACTGGTGTTGTAGTACTCTGTGAGCCACGAGGACTCAACAATCCCATTACCATGGGTATCAAGACTAGCAAATCTTAATGGGCATGGAAAGGGTAAATGGTGAGGTTGCAGCAAGCAGCTAAGCATTGTATGGTGGCTAACTTACGTGTACAACAATAAGATGAGAAACTACGCAACGGTCGCAAACTAGTAATGATCAAGAAGTGATCTTGAACTACTTATATTCAAACATAACCAACAGTGTTCTCCTCTCAAACCTTCCGGAAAGAGACAGTCATGGCTACGCAACGTGGTTGGTGTATTTTAATAGAGTTTACTTCGAGTCCTCTACAACCGGATATTAACAAATTCCCATCTACCACATAACCGCGAGCATGGCTTACGAAAGTTTAAACCCTGCAGGGGTGTCCCAACTTAGCCCATGACAAGCTCACGATCCGCGGAGACAATCCTCCATCGCGGGACACCTGATCAGACATGGAATCCCGGTGCACAAGACATTTCGACAATGGTAAAACAAGTCCAGCAAGACCTCCCGACATGCCAACACCCTGATAGTAGCCGCGCGTATCCCGTCTCAGGCCACGAGCAGATGAGCACTACGTACAACAGCCGAAGACCCCGGGTGAAGGGGTGGCACCTCAAGTGGCTCTGTTTGGGACCAAGACCATCAGCGCTGGCCCCGCCCTGTACGTAGAAAATCCTCGGGTTCGCGACACCCTATGCCAATTAATTATTAGGTTTAAGTATTTTTTTGGCAAATGTTAAAACCAATGTTGGGCCTTGCTGGAAGAGTTTTATTCAAAGCAAAACGTCGAGAGTGTCCCATACCCCTCATCGTGTTAGGGACGCAAAAATCAAGGAACATAACACCGGTATGACAGAAACTAGGGCGGCAAGAGTGGAACAAAACACCAGGCATAAGGCCGAGCCTTCCACCCTTTACCAAGTATATATGTGCATTAATTGAATAAGAGATATTGTGATATCCCAAGATATCCATAACATCTATGTCCCAACATGGAACAACCTGGAACTGCACCTGCAACTAGCAACGCTATAAGAGGGGCTGAGCAAAGCGGTAACATAGCCAAACAACTGTTTGCTGGGAAAGGTAAAAAGGTTAGGGGCTATCATGGCAATTTGGGAGGCTTGATAAACAAGTGGTTGGTAGCGCGACATAGCGATAGCATCGAGACAACTAGCATAGAAAAGATAGTAGTTAGATCCAAGGTGATGGTCATCTTGCCTGAAATCCCGCAAGGAAGAAGAACGAGTCCATGAAGTAGACGAAGCCAACATAGTCGAACGGATCTTCACAATCGCAATGAAACAAGAACTATCGAGAAGAAGCACAACCGGAAAGAAGCAAACAACATAGTAAACAACCATCACATAAACATGACATGATGCACAAACAAGCATGATGCATGTCCGGTTTAATGAAACATGGCATGGCAAGGCAAAGTGCAACAAACAATACTAAAAGTTAAGTGGAGCTCAATATGCAACGAGTTGCATACTGAAGAAACACCACATGCAAGTATTTAGTTCGCTCTCGTTTATGTACCCAACAATATTAAATATTGTTAAACATGGCAAGAGGCTGAGCATAATAAAAATGCACATCTAGGCAAGTTTAAATGAAGCCGGAACAACAAACAACAATTACGGAAAATCCCCATATGCATATTTTTAATTTGGTACTGTTCTTGTCTAAGCACAATTTTATTTTTGTTAAACATGCAAAATAATGCCACCATGTTAATATATGCATTTTTCTATCCATTTACATATAAAGTTTATTTAATTCATAGTTACGATTATTTAGTTATGAAATAAAGCATTTTAGCATGGCATTTATGCAAATTAAATGCAAACAACATTTTAAACATTTTAAACATAGATGAAAGTGGCATATTATGAAACTAGATGAAATTATAAGAATTTTACATATATAAAACATTTTAATCCGATGCACGGTTAATTAGTTAATACATGCATGAAGGTTTTGTTGTAAAACTGCCGTCTCTGGAATAATGTCTAAATTCGCAGCAGGGGAAAAAAACACCTCGGGCCGAAACTGGCTGGGCCAACAAAGATGGACTGTGCTGGAGCTATGCTCACATTGGGCCAACAGGCCAGAAGCGGAGATGGCATGGCACTAGCTGCGGGCCACGCTGGCAAAAAGAGGCGAGGCAGGGTGTAGTCAACGCGCTCGGGAGGGCTGACCCCATCGATGCAGGTGCGTGGCTGGAGACGAACAGGGGCCACGGGAGGGGAAGCAGGGCTCGAAGCAGGGGGGTTGGCACTGGTGGTCGTCGTCCCCGCACGCAGAGGCAGGGGAGGCTGGCGATGAGGGCTTGGGGAGGTCGATCCGGGCCGGATCCGGTCGCCTCCGAGGCTTGGGCGCGCCGGAGCTTCGAGCTGGAGTCGGCGGACGGCATCCATGGCCATGGCGGTTCGGGGACTTGGCGAGGCGGAGAGAGGCAGATATGGCAGCGCCGGTGATGCAGCACGAGGACGGCGACGTCGAAGCCCTGTCCACAGTGGCAGAGAGGGAGCAGAGAGGTTAGGGAGGTGGAAGAAGGATGAAGGAAAAGGAGAAGGGCAGCGAGGGCTGGCCTGGTCAAGCTCGAGGCCAGGGCACCGAGCTTGTTGCCAGTGTTGAGCAGGCGCGGGGTGACTCGGACGATGATGGTGAAGCTCCTCAGCGGCGGGAGGGCGGCAAGGTGGAGCAAGGCGGCGGTGCTGCAACTCCGGTTGGTGGACGAGGGAATCCAGAGGAGGCGCGGGTCAGAGGTGGTCTCGGGCGCTCGAGGCTGTGTGTTGGGTTGTACCTTGTGTTTGTGTTGCATGTATTACACGTTGTGGCCCATCTCTAGTTGTGTATAGTTAAGGTTGAGGCCTACCCTATATTTATATATATGTGCAACAGCACCCCATCAATACAAAGATCATTGTATTGCAAAATATCTCTACATGATATCAGTTTTTAGGTTTTAATCCTCGTCTTCGCCGCCGCCAAGACGCCTCCTCCCTGCTGCCGCCGCCGCCACCCAGCCGTCGCAGCCGCCACCCAGCCGCCGTCGCCGCCACTCGCTGCCGCCGCGCGCCCTCCTGCACCGCCGCCGCCCGTCTGCGCGCCTCGCGCTGCCGCCCGCCGCCGTCTGCGCGACTCTCCGCTGGCCGCCGCCTCTTCCTATCCCTCGCGGGCGCTTCCCGGCCGCCCAAGACATGCGCCCGCCGCTATCAAGCTCTCGATCCGGCCCGATCACATCACCACGAACGCCCACTAGCCGCCACGCGCGATCCTCCCGATCTCGCCCGCTTAGCGCCAGCTAGCGCCCGCCCGCTCGCTAGAGTGCCAGCAAATTCCCAGATCGATGGCACCTCACGCAGCCGCTCCATCCATCACGGGCATACATACAGGTATGCATAGCGCGTTGCATGCAGGTATGCATGGCATGTTGCATGCAGGGGCATGGCAAAACCCATCCATTGTAGGCATACATGCAGGCGTGCATGACGCGTACATGGCGCGTGGGCTACGGCTTCCTCCAGTGAGTGGACTGCGTACGGCGCCCCGCTCCCAGCCCCGCTGGCGTACGCCGCTGTCCCACCGCCGACGCTCTTTGGTCAGTCCGTCGTCATCCCATCACCGGCGCCAACTCTGCCAGTCGACCCCTTGCTGTCGCTTGGCGCCGGCTATGGCGCCCTCCTTGCGCCGCCGCCCGTCGGCGGTTATGGTCCACCCATCCCGGCACCGCCCTACGAGGGCCTCCCGCCGCCGCCGGTACCCGTGTCATGGGACGCCACCCTCCTCGCCGCCCAGCACTACGCGTCGTCGCCGAGTAGCTCTGTCAGTGGAGGAGACTGGTACATGGACTCAGGTGCTACTGCGCACATGACAGCTCATCCCGATAACCTAACTTCCTCCACTCCTGTTCGCACACCCACTCATATCACTATCGGCAACGGCCCCTCCTTGCCTATTACTCATATCGGTAGCACTAGTTTTCCCTCCACTTCCACGCCCATTACTATGTCTAATGTTCTTGTTTCAGCTGAATTAGTCACAAACCTAGTTTCCGTTTGTCGTCTTACTCGTGAGAACCCACTTACTACTGAATTTGACAGTGTTGGCTTTTTTGTGAAAGACGCCCGTACCCGGATGATCCTTCACCGATGTGACAGTCCTGATCAGCTCTACCCCGTGCACACCGGCGCCGCCACCTCCACACCAGTCGCCCTTGCCGCCGATGTTGACCTCTGGCATGCTCGCTTGGGCCACCCCAACCCCACCGTGTTACGTCAAATTCTTAGGAGTTTCTCTTTCTCATGTAACAAGCTCGACGAGCACTCTTGTGAGGCCTGTCGCTTAGGCAAGCACGTTCGTCTTCCCTTTAGTGCGTCTACTTCATTATCCACTTTTCCGTTTCAACTGCTTCATAGTGATGTTTGGACATCTCTCGTTGCGAGTAACACGGGCTATCTATACTACTTGGTGATCTTAGATGATTATTCTCATTATGTGTGGACTTTCCCTCTTCGTCGTAAATCCGATGCTTTAGCCACACTCACCGCCTTTTATTCCTATGTCAGCACCCAGTTTGGTCGCCCCATACTCGCACTCCAAAGTGATAACGGAAAAGAGTTTGACAACGTCGCTCTTCGCACACTTCTCGCCTCTCACGGCACCATATTCCGTCTGACTTGCCCTTACACTTCACAGTAGAACGGTCGCGCCGAGCGCATTCTCCGCACTCTTAATGACTGCGTTCGCACACTACTCTTTCACTCTAACGTGGCCGCTCGGTTTTGGCCCAATGCCCTCGCTACCGCCAGTCTTTTAGTTAACATTCGTCCATGTCGCCCTCGGTGGAACAATGCCCCTCACCACCTTCTCTTCGGCACACCATCGTTCTATGATGGTCTCCGCATCTTCGGGTGTCTCTGTTATCCTAGCACCGCGTCCACCATGCCACACAAGCTCGCACCACGATCTGTCCCATGCATCTTCCTTGGCTACCCTCCCAACACCAAAGGTTACCGGTGCTATGATCCTTTCACTCATCGTGTGTACACCTCGAGGCACGTGTACTTCGTCGAGACGGTGTTTCCTTTTTTCCAGGTTCCTCCGGCCTCGGCCCCTTTGGCGCCAGCCCTCGCGCCCCGCCGTGGCGGCGTCTGTGGCGGCACCCCAGCGGCCCTCCCGGCACGGCGCTCTCTGCCGCCAACACCTGGCTTCGTGACTCCCTCCCCTGAGGTCGAGTCCAAGCGGGCCCCCCGGGTCCCCATCTCCCTCATACGAGGTTGAGCCCGACACCCCACCCGCCACCCCTGTGACGGGCTCGACGTCAACCTCTCCCGTCGCCTCTTCCGCCGCCGGATCGACCGACGCTGTTGCCTTGCTGCCCCGCCACAGCCGCCATGCGGCTTCCGCCGCCGCTTCGGCCTCCGTCGTGGGCCCCACCGTCGGGGCCCCCATCGTCGCGGCACCCGCCGGCCCTGCTGCCCCGTCACTTGGTGTGACTACCCATGCCCGAGCAAGAGTGCTTCAGCCCAGCATGCTCTACTCCGCCAACGAGTATGTGTGCGCCGCCTCGACGTCGACGCCATCACCCGTCCCCACCTCCGCTCGCGCTGCCCTTGAGATCCCCAGCGGCTAGCTGCGGCGCAGGAGGAGTTCGATGCCCTGGCGCAACCGACGTGGCAGCTTCGCGCGACCCCTCGTGCCAACATCATCTCGGCAAGTGGGTGTTTCGCCACAAGACTCGCCGGACGATTCTCTCGAGCGCTATAAGGCTCGGTGGGTCGTTTGTGGTTTTCGGCAGCGCGCGGGCGTGGACTTCACTGACACCTTCGCCCCGGTTGTGAAACTGGGCACGATTCGCGCCGTCCTCCAGCTGGCGGTCTCGCGGGCCTGGCCTGTGCACTAGTTGGATGTCTCCATTGCCTTCTTGCACGGCCATCTCGCCGAGCAGGTGTTCTATGAGCAGCCCACTGGCTTCGTCGACACTGAGCACCCAGACTTTGTGTGCTTGCTCTACCGTTCTCTTTATGGGTTGAAGCAGGCGCCTCGGGCTTGGTACCAGCATATCGCAGCCTTCCTGCAGTCTCTGGGATTTCGGTCCACTCGCTCTGATGCCTCACTCTTCGTGTATCATCAGGGAGCTGACACTGCATATCTGCTGCTCTACGTCGACGACATCATCCTCACGGCATCGACCCCCGATCTCCTTCAGCGGTTGACTGCTCGTCTTCGTGATGAGTTCGCCCTAAAGGACTTGGGGCCCCTGCACTACTTCCTTGGCATCGAGGTGGTCCGCCGGACTGACGGCTTCTTTCTGCATCAGCAGAAGTACGCCCATGAGCTCCTGGAGTGTGCTGGTATGCTTAACTGCAAACCGGCGCACACCCCCGTTGACACAAAGGCGAAGGTCTCTGCTCTGGAGGGGTCTCTCGTGTCCGATGGAGTGTTTTATCGCTCCATTGTTGGTGCTTTACAGTACCTGACGCGGACTCGACCCGACCTGCAGTACGCTGTTCAGCAGGTGTGCCTCCACATGCACGCTCCGCGTGATTCCCGCTGGACCTTGGTGAAGCATATTCTCTCATATACGCGGTACCATGTCTTTGGGGCTCACCCTGACGGCCTCCGCCTCCACCGACCTCGTGGCCTACTCGGATGCCGACTGGGCTGGCTGCCCCGACACTCGACGCTCCACGTCAGGCTACTGCGTCTACCTTGGGCCCTCGTTGATCTCTTGGTCATCGAAGCGGCAGCCACGATCTCCGCTCGGTGCGAGGCGAGTATCGCGTCGTGGCTAATGCCGTGGCCGAGTGCTCTTGGCTCCGTCAGCTACTCCAGGAGTTGCTTTGTGATGTTCATAAGGCCACTCTTGTCTACAACGATAACGTCAGCGCGGTCTACCTTTCCGCCAACCCGGTGCACCATCGACGTACGAAGCATATTGAGATCGATATTCACTTTATGCACGAGCAGGTTGCCCTTGGTCGTGTTCGGGTTCTTCATGTGCCGACGTCGCAACAGTTTGCTGATGTGATGACTAAGGGATTGCCCACTTCCGTCTTCGAGGAGTTTCGGTCCAGTCGATGTGTCTCTGGCGGCGACGCTCGATTGCGAAGGGGGTGTTGAGTTATACTTTGTGTTGCATGTGTTACGTGTTGTGGCCCACCTCCTAGTTGTGTATAGTTGAGGTTGAGGCCTACCCTATACTTATATATATGTGCAACAGCACCCCATCAATACAACGATCATTGTATTGCAAAACATCTCTCTACACTATGGCCTTGATCTCAAACTGGATTGAGCGCTGGCTGGATGCGGGGTGGAGGGCGGCGCTCCGGACTGCTGCTGCTGCTTGGGTAGCCGGCGACCACCGGCGAGGCTTAGGCGCGGGGACGAGGAGGGACAGCCTTGTGCGTTTCCTCGGGCAAGCGAGCATGGGAGAAGGAGCTCATGCTCCTGGTTGCTGCTGGTCGAGGAGGGCCGTGGGGATCTTTGGTTGGTGGGGATGGATGGATAGACGGGACTGGGTGGCAAGGGAGATCGAGGAAGGAGGAGGCTGCGGCTGGTTGGTCCGGTGAAGAAAACGAGGGAGGAATTTTGGATTTGGGAAGAATCCGAGGCGAGAGGAGACAAGAGGAGTGGCGGCGATATGGTAGGATCCCTAGAAATTAGGTGGTTTGTCTAGATTAGGTCAGGGGTCTATATATAGCAAGTGGATTTTGGATAGGGGCATTTGGTCCCTTCGATATTAATCGGACTGTCCCGGATAAATAGGCTAGAGAGACCAAATAAGAAAACGGAGATGTTTTATAGATGATTGGGGATGATCCAGACCCATCGGTGATGACTGAGGGGGTCGGATCCGGGAGAATTTCGGACGTGGGCGAGGGGTCAATGCACTGTGCAAAGAGGGGTTACGCGGACGTGGTCAAGTGTGTGGTTGGACTGATAATGGTCAACGAAGACAAAGCGGTCTGACAACATTGCCACGGAGAAGACAAGAGAGAAGCGAACGGTTTGGTAGAGACAAGGAAGAAGGGACAGCCACGAACGGATGCAAGTTTCGAAAACATGACGACAACGGAGTGCCGATGCAATGCAAATGATGACATGATGAATGCAACAAAAAAATAAAACACATAACAACAATGAAATAACAGGAAGGTTCCTGGAGCGCCGGTCTCGGGACGTCACACAGACCATCTAGAATCGTTGAAAGCATCCATCTGAAGCGACCCAATAGACTTGTCGACTAAAAATGTCCCTGCTCCACTTCCCGACAAGGAACATACTATACTACTCCCTTCGTTCTTAAATATAAATCTCTTAGAGATTCGAATGCGGACTACATACGGAGCAAAATGAGTGAATGAACACTCTAAAATATGTCTATATACATCCATATGTAGTTTTTATTGGAATATCTAAAAAGACTTATGTTTTACCAAAAAAGGCTTTCGCCCCGCTTTATAAATAAAGCAACGATGAACAACACCTGGTACAAAAGCATGCCACCACAACACACGTGCGCACCCAAGACAGTTTAGGAACGGAGGAAGTAATATACTTATTAAGAAGAATAGAAGAGGAACATGATAACAAAGAGCAAGCAGATTTCTCTACTTTTTTCTCTACTCTTATACTCTTATCTCTATGTACTCCTATAAAAAATAGAGTTGGTGATGATGGTGTGCCAGCCATCCTGGAATATAGGCCATCCGATTTATATCTGAAGGATAGGAAGGAAACTATGGCAATTTTGCAAAATTATACCCACACCCCTCTCCACATTTGCAAATAAGGCCTTCCCACGTTCATCCTTTTCTCCCACAAGATAAACTACTCATACAAATGCATCTTGATGTTCCGTGCAACGCACGTGTATCTTGCTAGTTAGATAATACAATGTGTGTTGCCCACCCATGATGAACCAGAGCGCACAGAGAAATGCAAATCCCTGATGTCTCTCTATATGTGGCACACATGCTTTTCGAAACGAATATAGGAACATTATCTAACCAATTAAACATTCTCTGTTTTAGTAATATGAGCATCATATCACATTCATATTTCAACAACTAAGCTTTGGAATTATGAGTGGCATATTGTTTTGATTGATGGGTTGAGATCTAGAGGAGTAGTGCTAGCATGACATGAAGCACCTACGATCATGGTAGTGAATTTAAAGTGGGAAAACCATAAGTTTACGAGTATAGTGACCGTGCCATGGCGGATTTGAAGGTGCAAACCGGACAAAGGCTACTTCGCAACCAATGTTTGCTTTCAACTAGCCACTATGATTTTGTACGGACAAGAAAAGTACAGTAAACAAGTTACGATCTATTTTCCGGGTGAGACCAATAACTTAAGCAGATATGAAAGAGTACCACCTCTCTTGCGACGCCGTGTAGGCCCCTACTGATACGTCGAGGGTGTTGTGGGTGCGATGGCTATCGGCGGCACGGAATAAGACTTTAGATGGCAGACGGCCGGGTCGGGGGATAAGTCATGTTGTCGTGCACGAGGCAGTCGTAGGAGCGGCAATGACAAGGTGGACGACGGCGCTGATGAAGCGAGGGGACGCGATGAAAGGATCCTTGTTCTGCGCCGTGGATGAGAGATGTCCATCTCTTGTAGTGGATGATGGGGTAGGGGTAGCGGCTCCGGCAAAGTGGAGGATGGGGTGGCGCACGGAGGAGGCTGGCCGGAGTGGGGAGGTTGTTGTCGCGCCAAAAGTGTATGAATGGGGAAATGGAGGGGGAGGGGGAACTCAAACTTTTGGACGCGCTTGTCTAAAATGTGGGAAAGTTATGAACTTATCGCCCGTTTAAAATTTCGGACATCTCGTCGGTTGGGGATAGAACGGTAATCTCGCATCTCCCCAATATTTGCCGGTAGCGATTTCGGGCGAGGAGAGGGTGTTTTGTCGCCCACGGTTGGCACCCATGGTGTATGAACTGGGCTGACAGGTAGGGCGGTTTTGTCACGTCTGAGGGAAGTTACACATCTGCCCCTATTTAAAATATTTGCCTACATCAATTTCGGACGAGGAGAGTTTGTTTTGCCGCCCATCGTGTATGAATGGGGAAATGGAGGGAGAGGTAGAGGTCTTTCAGACAAGCTTGAATCAAATGTGTTTTGCCGCCCACGTTTGGCGCCCACCGCGTCTGAATGGGCTCAGAGGCGGTCTCGTCACGTCTAATTGAAGTTACTAGTCTACCCCTATCGACTGCAGCGGAAATCGGGTCGATTAGGATGTGAAGTGTCAGGGTTAGATAGTAATTTCCATATTGCAAACACTTGCTTCGGGCAGCCGACAAATGATAGTGGGTGTTTTGCCGCTTCGTTCAAAATTTGGGAGAATTAGCATTCACTTTACCCTGGGCCCTGGCAACTAAATTCAAATCCAATTTGTATTCGATTACGAATATCCATACATCATTTTATGTTATGTTATTTATTTATTCAAAACCACAACAACGATTTATTCCACCTTTATATATGCATATGATTTAGAATTGTCATGATCTTCAAATTCAGTAGGTTGGATACAGTTTGAGTCAAACAGTTATTTAATCCAATACAATATGCTCACACGAAAAACAGTTCACCTTATGTCAATCATACAAGTACTAAGGATTACCTCGCCTAAAAGGTTTAGATCATTACAACACATGGACAACATAAGGGGTCTTACAACATAATCCATTCAAACACATGACACAACATGTAAGTATACTAATCCAATGACAATTTCAACTAGTATCTAAAGAAGAACTGGGATTATCCTGGGCTTCAGATAGCAGAAGCAGCAGGACCTCCTCCGTCTTCAAATGAAACATTCTTACTTCCTCCAATTCTTGGGTTGCTTGCATAATGCGTGCTACTAATTGCATAATTTCCAGCCTCAAGATCAAGATTACCTCATTCATGACAGCCACACCATCTCTTTCTGCCTCGAGTAGAGCCTCAAGAACTATAATATCTGTGCTCAGACTGCTCTCCGACGGTGTTGCCTCTGAACTGCTACCATCTGGTAACATGGATGGCGCACTGCTTCCACAAATAGATTCTAGGATTGTACAGTGTGTCCTAGTGTGAACGGCATCCTGAAAGGTTTCCGTTGGACATAAGCAAGAGATAGTTACCTCATGATCCTTGCAGTAAGCTTACATGGTACACGACATATGAATTATTGCCGAGCATGGAAATATATATTTAAATGGTTTGAAGCAGCATCAGCCAAACATAAATTAAAATGGTAAGATGAAACTAGGGATGTAAGTGGAAAATAAACGGCATCCGCCAGTCCCATCTAGTTAGTTTTTACTAGCTCGCTAGTTCATTTTCCTCAAAAGACAAAAAATCTTTTGGACTATCATACCATCAGTGGACTTTAATCGGGATTAAAAGGGACCAAGTTGACATCCCTAGTTGAAAGGCAGTGCACCACCACTATATTTAACTTGCCAAGGCATCTAAGCAGTTGAAATAATCTGACAAAGCACTTAATAGTGCGGCCTCATATAAACTACGAAGACAGTCTTGTGATGAAGTTCATAGGAAAAGTTAAGGAGTCAAATGAACTAGGCATGCATTTCTTTAGGATAGTACAGCAGGCACTACTGACATATTGACCAACTCAGGTATAGCCTAACAAGTAACAAGCAAGCATTCGAATCAAGCAATATAGCAAAGCAGACAACTTAACTATTTGTAATTCTGTAGGATTACGGGTTGAGGGCACAAGTCAAGAAAAGCATCCCACACGCATTACATTTCACATGTACTAAAACACAGAGGCTTACCATATGTTGTTGTGAAGCCTCGCTGCTGTCGCAATGTTCTTTGAAGATATCGTGAGCATCCCATGGTTGCAAATCTTGTTGTTGTAGTTTATTATGCACCCTCTATTTAGGTAAAATTAATTTTAATCGCATGCACTGGTTCGAATTGATCATCAATGGTTCATCTAAAGTAATGAAAGAAGGGCAGGTACTTACACGACAGTATATGTGCTTCACTCTATTTTTATGCTTGTTCGAGGTGCCAGCCCCAAAACAACAAATATTTTGCTTGATGTGGTTGGCAGCTCCATAATTAATAGAAGCTTTAAATTAGTCATGCAACTTGTGAAGATCAAGAACGCACAAAAAAGTAATGAACAGAGGCTCGGAGCAGTGATGTGATAGCTAGCATCAGAAAATGTAGGGTAAACCGAACAAAAAGTAGCGGAACCACATGCTAGTTTGCTGATGTGTAATTAAGCATACAGAACATGAAGCAGTCTGATGGAACCAACAGGCAGCATCAGAACAACACCATTATCTTAAATATAGCATGCAAGATGTAAAATAGGAGGCAGTGATATCTAGGAAGTACAGTAAAACTTAGGACAAAACAAAAGCATTGTAACTATATGTGCATTGGTTTATAATTTAGCACATGTAACATGTTCACTGCCAGAAGTATGGCCCTGCAGGTGCAAGAAGAATAACGCGTCTCATGAAAAATTGAATGATGCCCTGAAGAAATTCAAAGGTGCGGTGCTTATGCTAAGAAAGTGAACATAGGCGCTGGCCGTTGGATAATAGTACCTGATTCTTGGCGGCATATGGATATCGTTGTCATACTTGATAGCTAAGGATTGCCGATGGTGCACGTGTTGCGGTTGAGTTTGGGCCGGCTGTCGCCATTGCTGAAGCGGCTCCGGTGCTTCGGTTGCGGCGCCTGTCGACATACAAGAAAGCTCATCTATGGTAAGTGAACAGTTCCACGATAAAGAAGAGAAAAACCGAAGGAGTACAAATCGAAATAACCTGATGAGGCTGCGGCGTCAGTAAAGAAGGGCCGGTGGAGTTGAATATGGCGTCCGTGGAGTGGGTCTGGTGCAGTGGACGAAGGTGTCGGCGAAGCCAGTGTACAGTACTTTTGCTGAGGCGGATCTGTTGCGACGGACGAGGGCTTGGATGAAGGGCCAGTGATGGAGTGGACGAGGGAGTCGGTGAAGGTCCTACACTGTGGTGGATGAGGGCGCCGGTGAAGCACATCTGGTGCGGTGTACCATGATGGCAGTTAAGGAGATCTAGAGCTGTGGACAAGCCAGTCGCTGAAGCGGCTTCGGTGAAGTGGTGAGTTGGTAGTTGGGGGTTCCAAGATGCGGAAAGGTGGATCCTGCGGGGTGTGAGGTCCACCGCTGTGGCGGCAGACTAGATTCGGCGGCTTGGCATGGTTGGGGCATGGGGAGGGGCTCTAGGGAAGAATGTTGGGGGCAAAGAGGGGAAAACAATGGATTTACCAAAGCAGCCCTTTTCCGTTCATGTGGCAGGGGTAAAGCAGGAATATCGTAGGGCTAAACTTTCAGGCGCGAGATATTTCGATGTGAGCAGGAAGTTTGAAAGCTTTTGGCGCCTGAAATTAAGTGTTCTGCTCTTGTACGGCCGACTATGATATCATGGCCGAGAATTTATTTGTTTTGCGCGCAAAAAAAGTGCAAGTTTCAAAAATCAATGTCTCCAACTCGAAACTTAGATTGTCCATTCAATTCAAATATGGATCATTGAGCTAGTGGAAGCAAATACCATCATATGATCAAATTGAAATGAAATTCCAAATGTGTTTATCCTAAATATGATGACAAAAACAAAAATGTGTATGTGTATGAATAAAGTGGATGATTATAAGGTTTGAACGTGCCCGTATGTGTATATCTCTAGGTTTGATATATGAATTTGAAATCACGAAATCTCGGCTTAAAAAAATGTACCTCTGTTTAAATGAATTACAAAAGCTAATGATGCGGTCGAATT
Source organism: Aegilops longissima (assembly GCA_021605205.1). Taxonomy (NCBI): domain Eukaryota; kingdom Viridiplantae; phylum Streptophyta; class Magnoliopsida; order Poales; family Poaceae; genus Aegilops; species Aegilops longissima. The sequence continues at coordinate 298,916,487 of CM038677.1, forward strand.
CCAAAATTCCAATCTTAGGTTTGTAATTTATCTCATAGTCCAAACTGTGAATAAAATTAATCAACCATGAGTGCACACCCTATTGACCATATATATGTCAATTACGCTGAAGTCTCTCAAATATATACACCTCACTCTTTATCTGAAGCCACCCACCCCATCCCCCCCGCCCACAAGGCATTCTCTCCCCCAGACACGAACACAGGAGCACATTAACACCCCCTCTTTTCTAAAGTCTGGACCCCAATATAGGTCTCTATCACTTTGTTTCTCGGGCATGCACACATCTCTTCCCCCACTCTCTAGGTCTCTCGGCATTTCTCTTTCCCAAGCACACGCACTATATATAGAGAGAGTGTATCTTTCCCATGCACACAAAACGTCGCCCCCAAATGTCTATCTCCCTAGTTATGTGGTTCTCCCATGCTACCTCACTCACCACCCCCACTGCAAACAAGCACCCTTTGTCTCCTTGTGCACCACTCTCCTCTTTTATCTCTCCCACATGCGGACCCGCCCCAGCTCCTTCCCTATATACATATATGTCGTGACTCATTCCATAGCTCCCTAACGTATCATCATTCTCAATCTCGCACGTTGTTCTCTACACCATCTATTCTAGATCTCTCATGAAGTCTCTATCACACACATGATGACTCGCTTCCCTTGCGTCTCCGTACATAGGCCACTTTCGAACAACATCAACCTTATCTCCCTATCTATACGCCACTTCCGCACACAAACGACACCTCTCTCTCCCCCTATCTTCCCCTCTCCCTCCCTCGCTAGGTCTCTCTCCCTCGCTAGCTCTCCCTCTCTTGCTTTCACACCCCTCTCCCACACACATTCAATGTCTCTTCCAAATAGTCTGCTCCCCGCCCGCACCCATGCTATCCTGCTACTACACATGTCGTTCTCTCTCTTTTACACACCTGTCATACCATTCCCCCTTCCATACTAGGTTTACATCATTAGTAGTCTCTCTTCTCCACATACACACACTCCATCTCACACACACGCGCGCGCACAAACACACACAGCCATGCACATACACCCATCTATCTGGATCCTTATTTTAAGATACACACCCTTGCATATTATCTCCAGCTCTAGGTATGTATATATCCCCCTTTCTCAAGCTCACATGCACACCAAAATTCTCCATCTCTCTAACTCACACATCTCTCCCCATGTCCGCATGTGTATCTCACATGCTCACTCTCCAATTATGTCTATGTGTCTCCATGTTACACAATACAAAGCCCCATGCACATGTCACTCTCTATTCTCCACACACAGAGACACAAAGAATCTCTTATCGTTGCCTCAGTCACTACACATATCACACATGCACGATGTCTCTCTCTCGCACACACGCTCAATAAAGGTTTTCCCGTGAATAACTTACCATCTATTCATCAACAGTCGTGGCAGTACAACGAACACCAGACGTGAAAAAGAATAAATCTACACGTGCGTAGACCACCTAGTATGACTACTAGGACTAGAACAAGACGAAAGCGTGCCGCCGTCACTCCCTCCTTATCGGCGATGGAAAAACCTTTGTTTAACACAGTCGAGAAGTCACCGTGCTAAGGCCCCACATGCTCAGCCATTGAGCAGAATGTAGATCCCAGTTTCTAGAAACAAGTATCGATAATACGTTTGTATCTCCATACTTATATCTCTTCACTTATAAAAAAACCGAGTTGGTGATGATGGTATGCCTGCCATCTTGCAATATATATAGACCGTCCGATCTATATCTAACAGATAGGAATTAAACTAAAAGATACCCGACCTCTCTCGACATTTGCAGACAAGGCCTTACCTCGTTCATCCTTATCTCCCACAACCTCATTGTTGAGAAATTAAAAAAAGGAAGCCTCTGGAACAAACTGGCATGGTGGTCGCTGCCCGCGTCGCCCATCCCCATGCCTCCGCTCACTCCGACAACCAATCACCACCACGCCCCACTCCTCCTCACCTTATCTCTCCTCTTTCTCGAGATATCATTAGTTTTTACCTTTTACACATGGGATTACTCCCGCATGGGTCAATCACAACAGGTGTTTTATAAAAAAATGCATCTTGATGTTCCGTGCAATGCACGGGCATCTTGCTAGTACTCCTACAGAAGACTTAGTTGGTGATGATGGTGTGTCTGCCATCCGTAGTTTTTGACCATTAGATCCACATCTAACGACTGTGAGGTAAGTTGTTTCCTTTTCTCAACAACATCCCACTTCTCTACCAATTTGCAGAAAAACCCTTAATTAGTATCTTAAAACCAATCACGTCCCTCCCTCACCTCACAAAAACAGCCCAAGGAATACATTCTGATTGAAACACAATACATTTCTAGTGATATAGGTATATCAAAATTAGAGTGTTTTCTATCAAGTTTGTGAATAAGTATTATTCTAATTATGATCCGGTGCAAGACATGTGAACATTGCTAGTATTTCCAACAATGCAAAATAATGCTAGTATTTCCATAGTTTCAAGTTTTCCATCAAAGATATTACTCACTCATGGTTGATATTTAGTTTGAATTACGTACACATAGGCACTATGTAACTAGCCGTGGTTATTGGTTTCCAAAGCTTAACTTTCAGTCCTACTTACAGTATGTAGAGTATTTAACAAAAAACTACCACTTTCAAGCAGCCCTAGGAAGAAAGTATTGTACAAAAAAGCAAAAACATACCCAAAATTTCTTAATCCGCGCCCAAAAACTACTACCTACTGCCGATTAGGCTCATTTAAACCCATTTATGACAGGGTTGGCCCACACGTCCGTGCTGACGAGGCAGCTTAAACCAACACATTTTGTTTGACCGTTGACACAACAGACCCACATCTGACATTCTATCCTGTTCTTCCTCCTCTAATCATTATTTTTCTGAACATTACTTCGAACAATTCTTATGCATGGTCGTCGGTGGCGCCGGTGATGAGCGAGCTGGCCACCGCTCCGCCAGACGGCCGGACACCGCCCTGGCCTCCGCACAGGTTGGCTGGCTGGCCCGAGCGTGGCTCACGCGTGAGCAAACCGCCGCGCTGGCCTTCGCTCGAGCCAGATAGCTGGCCTTAGCGCGGCGCGCGCGAGCAAGCCGCCGCACTGCCGTGCCAACCTAGCTAGCAAACCTTGCGGACAAGCAGTTGGATGCATCCAACAGGGTGTGTGCTATCTTGGCTAGCTAGCGGCCTCGAGCGCTGGACGGAACTGGCATCCGGGCTGCCGCAAGGATGGGCTCCGCGCCGCCGGCACTTTTGACCTCGCCTTCTGCCCGCGGCGGTAGCTGCGTCCCATGGCCGAGATGACTAGGTATACGGGCCGGAGGTAGGAGGTCACTTCGGGATTTTTCTCTAGACTGACATGTAGGTCCCACAAGTCATAACGCCTAACTTTCCGATCGAATAGAAGGCGTCGACTTAAGGGGCGACATGGGTTGAAACGTGCCTATAACGGCACTTTGTAGAGTAGTCATTTCTTGGTATTAGTGGTTTCTTGTAGGAACAATGTACTAGCAATAGAAGGCGATTCTAGGTTGCGTTGTACTACAAAAAGTACTACTAGTAGTCGCAGGAGTGTATAGCTTGTTTTGTGGGTTCGATCCCGGCTGAACACATGGCGGCCTTTTTTTTAAATATTAACCTCTCTGCGAGCCAATATTGTACACTGGTAGTTTGACTATTGAAGTCGAATGGACGTGTCGCACCTCAATCAGGGTGCGCTGGATAGCCCAGCCACATGAACAGGGTTTCCCTTCCATCATCTCGTCACTCGCGTACTAGAGTAGTACTCCTGTATAGCAATTCACACAATGTAAAGTTTCTCACCTGCGTGCTCGCCCTAGCCGCACTTTACTTGCAGCTTCCTCATCAGTTACCATATTTAAACTAGCGCCTCCCAATTAAGCTCGTGGAGCCAGAAAATCCTGGTGCGGCATTGGGAACTATGCAATATGGCTCTGTATGTAAAGTGCTACTCCACTACTCTGTAGCTTGTGCCATTGCACGCATGGAGTTTGCTCCATTATCGACTCTATAAAAGAAATTCCTCTTGACGTGATTGTTTTTTCTGAAATAGAGGGAAAAGCTTTGCCTCATCTCATTTGTAAAGAAGGAACTGACGGTGTACAAAACCAGGGGCACATTTTTGTACCCCTTTACCTGTGCACGGGCAGTCAGAGCCGCGCCCGCGACCACACCAAGCAGTTCGAGGGAGGTGAGCCAAGGTAAGACCGAAGCCCAAGATGGCCAGAGCAACGCCAAGACCAAGACCACCAAGAGCAGAGGGATGAAGCAGGTTCCCCCGGCAAGACCCTTGCCGGGGCAACCTCGGCGGCCCCGGCAAGATCCTTGCCGGGACAGCTCGCCCCACACCAACAGAGCGAGCCACCCTTGAGCCCACGACCGTCGACGCCGTCATCAACGTGGGGCCAGGGCTCGGGAAAGCACCTCTGTGGTGGCATGCAGATCTTTGTGAAGACATATTCAAGGTCAGATGAGGATTAGAAGACGACGATCCTGGGCAAGATCCTTGCCGAGGAAGGTTACCAAGGCCCCCGGCAAGACCCTTGCCGGGGATGACAGCACGCTGCGGCAAGACCCTTGCCGGGCCACCTGGCAAGGCCCTCGCCAAGCGCACCAGCAGGGCTACCATTGGGCCCGCACCAGCCAAGTCTCCACCGTCATTCGTATGCAGCTGCCGACCCAACAAGCTGGGCAGGCACCTGCGTGGCAACATGCAGCCCTTCGTGGAGGCTCCACCACCGCGCCACTGCCTGCCTGCCTACATGGCACCGCATGCATCACTGGCCAGGGTGCGTGTCGAAGCCTGGAGGAGCGGCGACGGACGGGACGGGCCTCGCCCCCGTCCCCGATAAAGCAAGGGGACACCTAAGCGATGCATTAAATGCATCTTGTCCTGTAATACGAGGGATAAACTCGCAACACTGTTGCCTTTCCACCTCCTGTGTGCCACTGTGGCGACCCCTTTTTTCCTATAAAAGGAGGCCCAAGGTAATGAGGGAAAGGATTCGGCTTTTTGGAGCTCGTTACACCCCGTAGCAAGTTCAAGAACTCAGAATACATCCACCAAAGTAGGACTAGGGTTTTACGCATCCTCGCGGCCCGAACCTGGATAAACGAACCGCGTGCTCTCTGTTAGACCCGCTCTTCTCTCAACCCCGCGCCCCGCAACCGCAGTAGGGATGCTTGTGATCCCACAGGTGTCGTTTCCCACCGACATCTTTGGCGCGCCAGGTAGGGGGCGCGTTTGTGAGAATCTGGTCTGGTAGTTAGCCTAGCGGTTGTTCGTCGCCATGGCCCCTAAGAAGAAGACGACCACGGCGATCGGCTCGTTGGGGGCCGAACGGCCTGTGCCGCTGCGGACGAGCAGTGGACCGGTCGCAGAAAGGACTCGGTCCACAGCCCGCGAGCACCAGAACCACCCAGCCAGTCGGAGGCTGGCAAGCGGCGTTGTTCGTGCACCAAACGACCTTCTGAATGCTGCCGGACCCAAAGACGGAGCTGGGCCCCCCGCAGGCGGCGCGGGGCCCTCCGGGGGTGTCGTTGCGCCGACTCCGGGCAGCGCGGCGACCTCCAGGACGTATACACCGGCGACCACCGCGCGTTCTTCCCATGGTGTGCGCGCCGAACAGCGTCACCACGTTGGTGACCCTGGGCACCGCCATGGGAAGAGCCCTGTGCGTCGTCCGCAAGACGAAGGGGTTCAACACGCTCGCTGAAGCACTGGTGAAAATGGCACGCAGCCGCTGGGTCGTGACAGAGCTCCTTCTAACATAGTTAGAAGTCGAAGCGCGACGCGATCCACTCAGCTGTCACCGCCACCCATGCCAGCGGAAACCTTGGCGCGCACATAGCTGCTCCTCGACTTCCCTCCTGCTGCGGAGAAGCTCGATGAGTGGGCGACCATCCGGAGCCTCGTCGCCGTCGCGAACAAAGACGATCCGCAACCGGTGGGGCCCTCGGCTCGGCGCTCTACCGATCCACTCAGCGGCCACGGTGCACTATCCTCCTCCTCGCCAGCCGCCGCGGGCGTCGGCCCGTCGTGATGACGCTGGTGATAACATCTCCATAGTGTCGTCTGATCAACAGACCCTCGGCGACCAGCGCCAGGTTCTTCGGGGAGCGAGCTCATGAAGACGCTCGAACCACCGTTGAGCGCCGGCGCAAAACGCGCCGCCAGTCGGACAAGCGGGCGGGGCCCGCTACGGACCACCCGACACCGGGGGGCCCCGGCAACCTACCTTACGAGGTGGGCTGCCCGGCTTTTACCCATGAGCTGAGGCAGTTCCAGTGGCCGTCCCACCGCACGTTCAAGCCCGACGTCGGTGATAAGTACACCGGCAAAACCCATCCGTCCGAGTTCCTCAGCATCTACACCATCGCGATGCAGGCCGCTGAGGCTCGCGACGACAAGGTGTTTGCCAACTACTTCCCGCTAGTGCTTGATACGTCTCCGTCGTATCTACTTTTCCAAACACTTTTGCCCTTGTTTTGGACTCTAACTTGTATAATTTGAATGGAACTAACCCGGACTGACGCTGTTTTCAGCAGAATTGCCATGGTGTTGTTTTATGTGCAGAAAACAAAAGTTCTCGGAATGACCTGAAACTCCACGGAACACCTTAGAAAAAATAATAAAAAATCCTCGCCAAAGATGAAGACCAGGGGGCCCACACCCTGCTCACGAGGGTGGGGGGCGCGCCCTCCCCCTGGGCGCGCCGCCCTACCTCGTGGGCCCCCTGGTGGCCCTCCGACGCCAACTCCAACTCCATATATTGGCTTTCGGGGAGAAAAAAATGAGAGAGAAAGTTTCATCGCATTTTATGATACGGAGCCGCCGCCAAGCCCTAATCTCTCTCGGGAGGGCTGATCTGGAGTCCGTTCGGCGCTCCGGAGAGGGGGATTCGTCGCCGTCGTCATCATCAACCATCCTCCATCAGCAATTTCATGATGCTCACCGCCGTGCGTGAGTAATTCCATCGTAGGCTTGCTAGAGGGTGATGGGTTGGATGAGATTTATCATGTAATCGAGTTAGTTTTGTTAGGGTTTGATCCCTAGTATCCATTATGTTCTGAGATTCATGTTGCTATGACTTTGCTATGCTTAATGCTTGTCACTAGGGCTAGAGTGCCATGATTTCAGATCTGAACCTATTATGTTTTCATGAATATATGTGTGTTCTTGATCCTATCTTGCAATTCTATAGTCACCTATTATGTGTTATGATCCGACAACCCGAAGTGACAATAATCAGGATACTTCTCGGTGATGACCATAGTTTGAGGAGTTCATGTATTCACTATGTGCTAATGATTTGTTCCGGTTCTCTATTAAAAGGAGGCCTCAATATCCCTTAGTTTCCAATAGGACCCCGCTGCCACGGGAGGGTAGGACAAAAGATGTCATGCAAGTTCTTTTCCATAAGCACGTATGACTATTTACGGAATACATGCCTACATTACATTTTTGAATTGGAGCTAGTTCTGTGTCACCCTATGTTATGACTGTTACATGACGAACCACATCCGGCATAATTATCCATCACTGATCCGGTGCTGATGAGTTTTCCATATACTGGTTTACGCTTATTTACTTTTCCGTTGCTACTGTTATCATCACCACAAAAATACCAAAAACATTAATTTTGCTGCCTTTACTTTTGTTACCGTTATCACCACTATCATATTACTTTGCTACTAAACACTTTGCTGCAGATACTAACTTTCCACGTGTGGTTGAATTGACAACTCATCTGCTAATACTTGAGAATATTCTTTGGCTCCCCTTGTGTCGAATCAACAAACTTGGGTTGAATACTCTACCCTCGAAAACTGTTGCGATCCCCTATACTTGTGGATTATCAAGACCTTTTTTTGGCGCCGTTGCCGGGGAGCATATCTCTATTCTTTGAGTCACTTGGGATTTATATCTACTGTACACTATGAAGAACTTGAAAGACGCTAAGACAACAATTTATCCCTCAACTACGAGGGGAGGTAAGGAACTACCATCTAGCTCTGCACTTGATTCACCTTCTGTTATGAGTAAGCTAGCGACACCTAAACCTGCTTCTGCTATTCGTTCCGATATGTCGCATGTTATGGATGATGCCACTTCTGCTATGCATGATACTTATGATGAAACTACTTCTATGCTTGATACTACTGTGCCCCTTGGTGAATTTCTAGATGAACAAATTGCTAGGTCTAGAGAAAGAGAAATTATTGAAACTGAACACGATGATGTTACTAATGATGATAATATGCCTGCTATTCCTGAGGGCTATCTTTTCGATGCTGAATCTACAACAGCCATTCTTGCTTGCCAAGATAGATATGAACTTAAGAGGTTGCTAGTTAAATGGAGTAAAGAATCTTTCAGAGATAGGATGAGACCCAACCCTGCTTTTGCTACTTCACCTATCTGTGTTCCTGATCAGGATTATTATGATTTTTCTGTTGATCCAGATATAATTAGTTTGGTTGAATCTGATCCTTTTTATGGCTATGAATCTGAAACTGTTGTGGAACATCTTACTAAGTTATATGATATAGCTGTCCTGTTTAATAATAATGAGAGATCGTGCTACCTTTATTTACTCAAAATATTAAAGGGTGATGCTAAGATATGATTTAACTCTCTTGATCCTGGTTGTGTGCAAAGTCCCCAGGATATGATTTATTACTTCTCTGCTAAATATTTCCTTGCTCATAAGAAACAAGCTGCTTTGAGGGATATATATAATTTTGTGCAAATTGAAGAAGAGAGTCTCCCACAAGCTTGGGGGAGGCTTCTCAAGTTACTTAATGCTTTGCCTGATCATCCTCTTAAGAAACCTGAAATACTTGATATCTTTTATAATGGACTAACCGATGCTTCCAGAGATTACCTGGATAGTTGTGCTGGTTCTCTTTTCAGGGAAAGAACACCGGATGAAGCTGAAATTTTATTGAATAATATGTTGACAAATGAAAATAATTGGGCACCTCCTGAGCCAACTCCTGAGCCAACTCCCGAGCCAGCTCCTGAGCCAATTACTGAACCTATCCCTAAACCAACTCCGAAGAAGAGAGGTGTTCTATTTCTCAGTCCCGAAGATATGCAAGAAGCAAAGAAATCCATGAAAGAAAAAGGTATTAAAGCTGAAGATGTTAAGAATTTACCTCCTATTGAAGAAATACATGGTCTTAATCTACCGCCTGTTGAAGAAGTGTATGATCTCAATTACATGTTTACTGAAGAACCTCCCGATATCCCGACACATGTAGTAAAGGTAAATTCTCTCTATAGATATGATAGAGCTGAAGTCCCTCCTACTAAAATTGCTAGTCAGTGCTTGGATGAGTTTGATAACTTTATGTTTAAGCAAGATGACTTTAATGCTTATTTTGGTAGACAATTAAACGCTTGAGTGATTATATGGCTAATATTAGAGGTGAACTTAGACTTGTTAGCAAACATGCTTCTATGGTTACCACTCAAGTAGAACAAGTACTTAAAGCTCAGAAAGGAGTGCTTGATGAAATGAATAGTAAGAAAATTGATTATGCTGTTAGAGTGGCTACTAGAACTGGTAGAATGACTCAGGAACCTTTGTATCCTGAAGGCCACCCTAAGAGAATCGAGCAAGATTCTCAGAGAAATAATATTGATATGCCTAGTTCTTCTAAAAGGAAGAAAAATAAAAATGATAGAACTGTGCAAACTTCTAGTGAACCTATTGCTGAACCACCTGATAATCCAAATGATATCTCTATGTCTGATGCTGGAACACAATCTGGTAATGAACATGAACCTAGTGGAAATGTTAATGATAATGTTCATGATGATACTCAACCTAGTAATGATAATGATGTAGAAGTTGAACCTGCTTTTGATCTTGATAACCCACAATCAAAGAATCAATGTTATGATAAAAGAGACTTTGTTGCTAGGAAACATGGTAAAGAAAGAGAACCATGGGTTCAGAAACCCATGCCTTTTCCTCCCAAACCATCCAAGAAAAAGGATGATGAGGATTTTGAGCGCTTTGCTGAAATGATTAGACCCATCTTTTTGCGTATGCGATTGAATGATATGCTCAAAATGAATCCTTGTGCTAAATATATGAAAGAAATAAGAGAAAGATACCGGAAGCTGAAATTTCCACCATGCTTGCTAATTATACTTTTAAGGGTGGAATACCAAAGAAACTTGGAGATCCAGGAGTACCTACTATACCATGCTCCATTAAAAGAAATTATGTTAAAACTGCTTTATGTGATCTTGGAGCCGGTGTTAGTGTTATGCCTCTCTCTTTATATCATAGACTTGACTTGAATAAGTTGACACATACTAAAATATCTTTGCAAATGGCTAATAAATCAACTGCTATACCTGTCGGTATTTGTGAGGATGTGCATGTTGTGGTTGCAAACATTACTATTCTAACAGACTTCGTTATTCTTGATATTCCCGAGGATGATAGTATGTCTATTATTCTTGGAAGACCTTTCCTTAATACTGCAGGGGCTGTTATTGATTGCAACAAAGGCAATGCCATTTTTCATGTTAATGGTAATGAGCATACGGTACACTTCCCGAGGAAACAACCTCAAGTTTATAGTATTAACTCTATTGGAAAAATTCCATCGATTATATTTGGAGGTTTTGAATTTCCTCTCCCTACTGTCAAGAAGAAATATGATATACTTATTATTGGGGATGTCCATATCCCCGTTGAGGTAACATAGTGTTATTAGAAATTTCTCCGGTTCCATGTTAATCGGAATGAGTTTGTTAACAAGACTTGATCAACCTTGTTAGTGGATTCTTTTTGATGAGCATGAGACGGATGAAACTAGAAACACAACCTTATGTACCCTCTTTATATTTTCTGTTACTTAGTAGAAATAAAGTAAAATAGTATTTTTCTGTATGTCTCCCGACTTATCCGTGCAATATAAAAATATCCCGAAAATAAAAGTCCTCAGAATGCCATGCCAATTTAATATGATTTTTTCAGGAATATTTGAGGATTTACTGTGCAAAAATTACCGCGGGGGGAGCTGCCACCTGGCCACGAGGGTGGAGGGCGCACCCTACCCCCCTGGGCGCCCCCCGCCTCGTGGGCCCATGGTGGCCCTCCTCCACTTATCCCTGCACCCACCTTCTTCCTCTGTCTCACACAAACCCGAAAAACCAACTCAAGCTCGTGTTCCAGCAACTTTTGCTGCGATTTTCGATCTCCTTGCTCAAAGCACCTCTCGCAAAACTGCTTGGGGAGATTGTTCCTTGGTATGTGACTCCTCCATTGGTCCAATTAGTTTTTGTTCTAGTGCTCTATTCGTTTCAAATTTGTGCTGCATAGATGACCATGTTCTTGAGCTTGCATGTCAAATTTATATGGTTCCAAGTAGTTCTAATGCTTGATATATGCTCTAGGCACTTGTATGAGTAGTTGCTATCAGTTTTATTGAAGTTGGTTCACTTTTGTTTGAAGTTACTAAAAATTTCAGATTATTTCAGAAATAATGAAGAGACTTTTGAGGGGCTCGTCGAGCCGAAGCTCGAAGGAAAAACAGAAGGAAGAAGAGCAGAAGCCCAAATTTCATTTGCCTCCCATCGCGGAGGTTCGGCCGTGTGAATGGCCTTCCGATGACTTCTTGAGGAGAGCCGGGATTCATGAGGATTTCTATCTATTAATTGAGAACGCCGGCCTCACCGACTTCCTCCGCGACCAACGTCAACAGTATCTCTTACTCACAAATACTTTTGTGCAGAACTTCTACTTTTTCCCTAAGAAATCACCTCCAACAGTAGAGTTTCATTTATATGACGTTGTTAAGGAAATGCCATTAGCTGAATTTTGCGAGGTTTGCAAAATACCCTTTGAGGGTACCTTAGATGAACCACACCGTAATGAAGTGGAAGCTTTTATTAACACTATCACTGTGGGAGAAACCAGGAAGGTTTCTGATGCAAGAATTACTAGCATTCATTTTCTTGTTTTGCGCTACTTTGCCTTATTTGCTAGTCGTTGTTCGATTGGTCGCGGGAACTGTGGAAACCTTAGCATTCCTGATATTATCATTTTGTTCCATGGTTTATACCGCAGTAACTCTGTTAGTATGGGTGGAATTGTTGCTAGACGGTTAAGTCTGAACCATACTAAAGACCCCATCTTTGGAGGCATTTATGCTTCACGCCTAGCTGAATATTTTGAGATACCTATTAGGCATGAGGAGAAAGAAGAAATAGCGCTGCCCCGTGCTTATTTAGATTATAAGAGTATGCTAGCGCATGATTTTCTTGTTAAGAGTCGCGAAGGGGAGCTCAAATATAAATTGTACTTTGATAAACATCACCCTGAGACTATTACTTTGCCTGCTCCCTCTTTGTTTAACTTGTCTATAGGTCCTTACATTATTCCGTGGGCGGCTGTTCAAGCCTATCGGAATCCTGCACCAGCCCCGGAACCGGAGCCACAAGATGAGCCTCCACGAATGTCTGTTTATTCTTGGGATCCTGAGGTGGTTGCTAGTCAGTGGCAGTCAGAGTCCTCTTCATCACATTATGATCCCAACTATTCTTCATCATGAGACGACCTCGACTACACCTACGGGTATCGGCCAGCTATCCCTAGCAATAGACCAACTTAGGCCAAAAGCCTAAGCTTGGGGGAGTACATATTTCTCACCGACATTACATTTATGCTCACACACACTCATTGCTAGATGTCGGTGCTCATACTCTTTCACTGTAATATCCATGCTAGTTGATTTTCTTTTTCTAGCTTTCTTCTTGTGTGTTTGATAAACCTTAAGAAAAAACAAAAAAATTAGTTAGTCTATTTTTCCTCCTGTAGTAGTAATAATTAAAAAGAAAACCCAAAAATATTTCCCGTTCTTCTTTTTACTTGTTGGGAGCTTTCCCGTGTAAATAGTTTTTATTTTCTTTTCCTTTCTTTGGGGGTCGAGAAGACCATATTGAAAATGCTTAGTGGCTCTCATATGCATGATTGTTCATTTAACTTAGAGCCCATATCACTTGTATTCTCTCTTGAGTTGAATGCTTGCAGATTCCAGCTTAGTCCAATGCACGTGCACTCTTATTATTATTCACACCGTTCGGTCGTGCAAGTGAAAGGCCATAATGATGATATATGATGTACTTATTGGGATGAGAAAAGCTGGTATGAACTCGACCTCTCTTGTTTTTGTAAATATGATGATTCATCGTTCCTGATTCAGCTATTATGAAGTAAACATATTTGCAATGACATTTAGAGATTATAGTTGCTTGTGCCATGCTTGATTAGCTATGAGTTATAATGGTTTACCTTGCGTGCCAACATGCTATTAGAATGATTATGATATGGTATGATGGGATGGTATCCTCCTTTGAATGAATTGAGTGACTCGACTTCGCACATGTTCACGCATGTAATTGAATCAAATCAACATAGCCTTCATGATATTTATGTTCATGGTGGATTATATCCTACTCATGCTTATATTCGGTGTAAATTAATTCTAATGCATGTTTACGACTGTTGTCACTCTCTCAGTTGGTCGCTTCCCAGTCTTTTGCTAGCCTTCACCTGTACTAAGCGTGTCGGTGTACTAGAATAGGGGTACCCTAGTATCCCGAACTTGTGCACGGGCAGTTGCAGCACCCCGCGGCGAGCCTTGCCGCGGTGACCGCCTAGCTCCTCCATGGTTCCTTTGGAGCCATTCAAGAACAAAGTATTTAAGTCAAAGAGACAAGGCCCCGGCAAGAGGAGCTTGCCGGGAAGGCCAATCAAGGCACCAAGAAGACAAGGCCCGGCAAGAGGAGCTTGCCGGAAGGCTGATGAGCGACAAGCTTCCGGACGCGACAAGGCATCAACATGGCAAGGCGCTTGCATGCAGAACTACACGCCGTTCCTGCGCTCCAGCACATCCACCAACGTGTCGCCATGGGACCTTTCCAGGCGCGCGTGGCAAGAGGATGTGCAGCCAGCGGAGCGAGGTGGCAAGCGGTACTGACAAGATTGCCGTCGTGGCGAGCGATGGTGTCCCTGACGGTCCCTTTCTGCACTATTTAGTCCACTTAGACGGGCATTTAATGCCTTTGTCCCCCGCCGTCAGGGTTAGGTATGGGACACTGTACAAGTAGCTGTACCAACCGCAACTCATTTCCTGTTTTTACCCTTGTCTACGTCGCCACCTGTCGGTGACCCCTTGAGCATATAAAAGGAGGCCCATGCGCTACGTAGAAGGGGGTTCGACGCATTCGAAACCAGAGAACTCCCACGCTAGGTCTTGTAGCTCTCAGCGCTCCCTAGCAAGAACACAATACAATCAGACAAGCAGCAGTAGGAGTATTATCTCTCCGGAGAGCTCCGAAGCTGGGTAAACTGCTCGTGTGCTTTGCCTCGATCTGCTCTTCGTGCGATCTCCGCCCCCCACCGAACCAAAAGGGGCTCGGTCCGCCGGCCCCATAGGTGTTCGTGGGTACGATAAGCTTCCCCGACATCTTTGGCGCGCCAGGTAGGGGGCGTCTAGGCTGTGTGAACCTGATCCAGCGTTCACACGAGCAACATCTTCGTTTTCTTCATCGACATGCCACCGAAGAAGAAGGCTTCGGCGGCAGCGGAGCCGTCCGCGTCAAACCCGCCACCACCGGAGCAAACGAGTGGTGGGGTAGACGTCGGCGGAAGAACGGGCGTCGACGAGGGAGCCCATGGTGCTGCCAAGTCCAAGAACAAGGCTGCGCAGACCTCGGCGTCCGTGCATGCACCGCGTCTATCTCAGGAGGCGCGGGACCGACAGCGTCATGGTACTCGCAGTACCATACGTTCGTTGGCTCAAGATCGAGCTGGTGGATCCGGGGACGCTCAAGACCAGCATACGCGCCAACAGGCTGGTGCAAGTGGGGCACGGTCGCCTGGACGGGATACTGCTCCTTCTAACGTATTTAGAAGTCCGAGCATATCCCGCTCCTCGCACCGTTCGCCACTGCCGCCCACCACTCAAGCAGAAGCTTTGGCGCGAGCTCAATTGCTCCTGGATTACCCTCCAATGGCAGAAAAGGTCGACGAATGGAGGGCCACCATTCAGAGTCTCATCGGCTTTGCCAACGGCGACACTCCGCAGCAACCAAGTGCATCGCTGCCGCGGCAGGACGACAAGGCACGAGCCGGTGGCGACGAAACCTATGGGGGTGCAACCACCATGCACTCACCACCCCGAAGGCCAAGATCGCCAACTCGTCGGGTCCACCTCGACAGCGACTCCACCGCGTCATCGGATCCACGAGCTCGTCGCGATCAGCGCCAGACAACAAGAAGACGCTCGAACTCGCATCGAGCGCCGAAGAGAAGCGCGACGTCAATCCGACCAGCGCGCTGGGCCCTCTGTCGACATGCATGCGCCAGGGGAACCAGGCGACTTGCCGTACGCGGTAGGTTGCCCTGCGTTCACTCGTGAGCTGCGGCAAGTCCGATGGCCCAGAAGAAGAATTTCAAGCCGATGTACCGGAGAAATACGACGGCAAGACGCACCGTCGGAGTTCCTCAACATCTACACCATTGCGGTGCAAGCTGCCGGGGACGAGGCGACAAGATTACGCCAACTACTTCCCTCGGTGCTCAAGCCCAATGTCGATCTTGGCTCATGCACTTGCCGGATAACTCCATATCCTCTTGGACAGATCTATGCCATCAGTTTGTCGGCGCCTTCACAGGCGGCCACAAGCCTCATGGCCAAGAGAGCGACCTTCATCTGCTGGCCCAGAAGGAAGGAGAACCCATGCGCAAGTACATTCAGAGATTCAGCCGTGTACAGCACAACATCCCAGACGTCCACCCTGCCGCGGTAATCAGCGCGTTCCATCGAGCGTCGCGCAACGCAGGATGCGGAGGAGATGGCGATGTGCAAGATCGAGACGTCGGTGAGCTCTATGCCCCTGGCCGACAAGTGTGCGCGTCTTTGAAGGGAGAAGACTCCGGAGAGAATGTAGAAGCAGCAGGATCGATAGTGAGGAGCGCCCTGCAAGAAAGAGCCGCGGCGGAATAACAGGAAAAGAAAGGCAAAGAAGTGCTAGTTGTTGAGCAGTCCGCAACGGAGGTGGCGCCAAGAAAGCCAAAATTGGTAGCTCCGGCAAGGAGGTTGCCGCTAGCACCAACTGCCGGAGCTATGGCGGTCGCCGACAAGGTGACAGCTCCAACAAGCGATCTTGCAAGATCCACCGCACCAAGGGCCATGACCTCCGAGCTGCAAGAAGGTCGAGCAGCTTGTCGAACAATGAAGGCTGAGTACTAGCGACGCGACAAGGAGAAGGCCTGGAAGGTGCTGGAGGAGCCAACAAAAACGCCCGGCCGGGGAGGGCCTTGGCAAGGCCAAGCAGCGGCAAGGAGACAGACCTCCAGCGGTCGCGACAAGGATGAAGATGACGGCGACGATGAAGACATGGATGAAGACGAAGCGGTGAGCAGGAGTTCCGAAAAGCCACAGAGGTCTTATGCGTTTGGCGGTGCTTCTGCATACTTCACACCGCCAACTCAAGCAGTGGATGCGGGAAGTCAATGCAGCGGAACCGTCCGTAGAGTCGCGCAAGCCTCTGAAATGGTCCAGCACGCCTATCATCTTTGATATTGAGGACCACCCTGATCGCATAACTGCGGTCGGGTGCTTGCCGATGTTGGTTTCGCCAACTATCCGCAACCTCAAGGTCACTAAGATGTTAGTTGACGGCGGGGCCGGCTTGAACCTGATCTCCTCAGCGGTACTCCAAAAACTCCAAATCCCTGACAGCGAGCTCGAAGAGACCGGCACATTCCAAGGAATCAATCCGGGAAGGAGCAAGCCAAAGGGAAAGATCACGTTGACTGTGACATTTGGCAGTGAGCTGAACTTCAGGACTGAGAGGGTCACTTTTGACGTTGCTGATTTTCCATTGCCTTACAATGGGATACTTGGCCGTCCAACACTCGCCAAGTTCATGGCAGCCTCTCATTATGCATACAACTTGCTCAAGATGCCTGGCCCGATAAGTGTCATTTATGTCCGCGGCGACAAGAAGGATGCTCTTATCTGCGCCGACAAGATCTACCGGGAAGCAGCAGCCGCAACAGATCACAAGTCACTTGCCGCTGAAGCTCCCGGAGGGAAGAAGAAGACTAAGTCCGGCGAGAGTTTTGATGCCCACTCCGGCAAGCGCACCTCTTCGGAGGGCTGCGCTACCGTCGAGGACGCACCGTCAAGCTCCACCGGCAAGTGTAAGAAGACGATGGCAGCTCCAGAGACCAAGAAGGTGTCCGCCAAGGAGGACGGCACTGGTGGTACCTTCACCATCAGTGCCACTCTCGACCCCAAATAGGAAGGCGCGCTCGTTGCTTTCCTGCGGGCGAACGTCGACGTGTTTGCATGGCAACCGTCTGACATCCCCGGTGTTCCCAGGAAAGTAATTGAGCACCATATTGCCGTATGTCCTCATGCGCGACCCGTCAAGCAGAAAGTCAGGAAGCAAGCTGTGGAGCGCCAAGAGTTCATTGCAGAAGAAATCAAGAAATTGGAAGCAGCAGGCCTTGTCAGAGGAGTGCTCCATCCTACGTGGTTGGCCAATCCTGTAGTTGTGCGCAAGGCAAACGGGAAATGGAGGCTTTGTATCGACTTTACCGATGTTAATAAAGCTTGTCCCAAAGACCCATTTCCTTTGCCGCGTATCGACCAGATTGTTGACTCCACGGCCGGATGTGATTTGCTTTCATTTCTTGATGCATACTCAGGATACCATCAGATCTTCATGGCAGAAGAGGATGAGGAGAAGACCGCGTTCATCACCCCATGTGGCACATACTGTTTTGTACGGATGCCTTTTGGTTTAAAGAATGCTGGTTCAACATTTGCAAGAGTAGTCCATCACGCGTTTGAGCCACAAATACACAGAAATGTGGAAGCCTATATGGATGACATAGTGGTCAAGAGCAAGGACAGGGCAACTCTGATTCAAGATTTAGACGAAACCTTTGCAAATCTGCGCAAAATCAACCTCAAGCTCAACCCCGAGAAGTGCGTATTTGGAGTCCCCTCCGGCAAGCTTCTCGGGTTCTTCGTGTCTCAGCGGGGAATTGAAGCCTATCCCGACAAGATTAAGGCCATTGAGCAGATTGAAGCACCAAAGCGCGTCAAGGATGTACGAAGACTTGCCGGATGCGTGGCTGCTCTCAGCAGGTTTATATCTAGGTCTGCTGAGCGCGCCCTGCCATTTTTCAAAATACTAAAAAGGGCAGGTCCAATGAAATGGACTCCGGAAGCGGAGGCTGCGCTGCAGGACTTAAAGAGGTACCTGTCCTCCACTCCAATACTTGTCGCACCTAAGCCACAAGAGAAGTTGCTGCTATATATAGAGGCAACCAATCAAGGGAGGCAGATGATGAGCCCGCAACCATGGCAGATGCATCCAGCGACAAGCAGGGGGCTTCACCGGCAAGCTCTGGTCCCGACAAGGATGGATCTGCGCAGGAGCATGAGAATATGCAGAAAAGGATGGTGCAGCGCCCAGTTTACTTTGTCAGTTCCCTACTGCAGGGGGCTAGGTCAAGGTACTCTGGTGTGCAGAAATTGCTTTTCGGCCTTCTCATGGCCTCGAGAAAGCTGCGCCATTACTTCAAAGCTGATGAGATCACAGTCGTCACTCGCTTTCCGCTGAAGAAGATATTGCAAAATCCAGAAGCAACAGGCAGGATTGTCGAGTGGGCACTAGAACTGTCAAGCTTTGGCCTCAAGTTTGAGAGCACCTCGACTATCCAAAGCAGAGCATTGGCAGAGTTCATAGCAGAGTAGACGCCAACACAAGATGAAGAAATTCCAGAAACGAGCATCCCCGTCAAAGAAGCAAGCAAAGAGTGGCTCATGTACTTTGATGGTGCCTTCTCCCTGCAAGGCGCCGGTGCGGGCGTACTACTTGTCGCACCACGGAGAGCACCTCAAGTCGTAGTCGGATGCACTTTCCCAAGGAGCAAGCAACAAACAATACTGCAGAGTATGAGGGTTTGCTTGCCGGTCTCAGGATCGCAGTGGACCTTGGGATCAAGAAGCTCATTGTCAGGGGTGACTCACAGCTTGTCGTCCGCCAAGTAAACAAGGATTATCAGAGTCCATTGATGGAAGCCTATGTTGATGAAGTGAGAAAGCTAGAAGAGCACTTTGACGGCCTGCAAATGGAATATGTTCCAAGAGCTCAGAATGATATTGCTGATGGCCTGTCGAAGTGCGCCGCACTTAAGTTACACAATGGAACCGGGATCTTCGTGCTCAAGCTGACTCAACCAAGCTGTAGCACCATCAAGCTGGGACAGAGCAAGAATAGGAAGTTGGTTTTTGGTGACTACTTTCCGGCAGAGCTCCCTGAAGCCGCCGCCAAGAAGGTCCCCAAGATCAACACCAATACTGCTGAGGAGCCGTCTGCTCCGACAAGCCCAAGGGTTTGTTTCGTTGAAGCAGACGCTCCCGACAAGTTTTGCTCCGGCAAGCTTGCTGTGGAGCGTCAAGCTCCGGCTGAGCCGCAGAGTTCTCGCCGTGAAGCGGATGTTCCCGCAGCAGCAGATGTGCCTTTAGTCCTTGTTGTCGAGCCACAAGCTCCAGCATGGGCACAACAGATTGTCCATTTCCTTCAGACAGGAGAACTTCCCGAAGAGCAAGAGGAAGCGGAAAGAGTAGCCCGGCGATCAAGTATGTACCAGTTTGTCGACAACACCTGCATGCAGAGAAAGACTCAACGGTGTGAAATTGAAGTGTATTCACCGGGAAGATGGGCCGAAGCTGTTGGCAGAGATACATGGAGGCATATGTGGTCACCACATTGGCGCAAAGCACTTGCCGCAAAGCGTTCCGGCAAGGTTTCTTCCGCCAACAGCCCTCCAGATGCAATCGCACAAGTAACCAAGTGTGAAGCGTGCGGTTCCATTCCAAGCAGATACACCAGCTAGCTCAAGCTCTCCAGACGATCCCTTTATCCTGGCCATTTTCGGTGCGGGGCTCGACATCCTCGGCCCCTTCCCCGAGCAGTCGGGGCTTTGAGTACTTATGCGTTGCAATCGACAAGTTCACAAAGTGGCGGAAGTGGAGCAGATGAGGAAGGTGACAGCACGGTCGCGATCAAGTTCTTTAGGTCGATTGTTTGCCGTTTGGGATTCCTACGGGATCATCACCGACAACGGCACGCAATTCACGAGCCGCACCTTCATGCGAGACGTCCAAGATCTTGGCGCCAAGGTCTCTGCTTCGCTTCATTGCTCATCCGAGAAGCAGCGGTCAGCGGAGAGGGAAAATGCTGAAGTGCTGCGAGGGCTCAAGACCGTAACTTTCGACAGGCTGCACAAGGGCGGAAGAAACTGGATTGAGGAGCTGCCGGTGGTTCTTTGGTCGATCAGGACGACGCCAAATCGAGCCACTGGCCAGACACCTTTCGCTCTAGTCTATGGAGCAGAGGCAGTTCTCCCCACGAAACTTGTATACGGGTCACCTCGAGTGCTCGCTTATGATGAGCTCGAGCAAGAGCAGCTGCGACAAGATGACGCGCTGCTCCTTGAGGAAGACCGTCTTCAGGCCGCTGTACAAGCTGCTCGGTATCAGCAAGCTTTGCGCCGCTACCATAGCCGCAAAGTTAGTGCCAGAAGTCTCGAGGAAGGCGACCTTGTTCTTCGGCGCGTTCAGTCCGCCAAGAATTCCAACAAGTTGATGCCGAAGTGGGAAGGCCCTTATCAGGTGAGACGAGTCACTAGGCCTGGCGCTGTCCGCCTTGAGACCGAAGATGGCATTCCGGTGAGCAACTCCTGGAATATTGAGCATCTTCGTAAGTTTTACCCGTAGGGCGCTGTTGCCGGAACCTGTTCCGGCAACCACCTTTTGTACAAGTCTTGCCGATGTTGCATGTAATCCTTTGTACAAAGCCGGGCATAGACCCTGTGCATCAGTAAAAGCTCATGTGCTCCGCACATCTTGTCAATTTTATGCTTTCTACTTATATTTGCATGCATTATCTGACACTTTGTGCATCACCTACCCCGGTAAGCAATAACGAGCCGCAAGGCTCCATATCTTTATTTTCTCTTCTTTCTCTCTCTCAAAGAAAGGAAGATTCCCTCGCACACAAGTTTGCCGGGGGGGAAGGAGAAGATAATGGTGTGGACCAGGCGTCGTTCAAGGAAGTTTGCCTTACTAGGAAGCAAACGACAGAAAAAGCTAAGTTGCCAAAGTTTGAGCAATCAGTTTTAAATTTTTAAAGTTATCTTCCTCGAACGAACATGCTTTGTATGGAAAACCTGTGCGCGGAGGAACCAACTCGTAGCTAGTTTGCGCCCTTACTTTGTTTCGAGTCCGCTCAACAACTTAAGTGAGCTGCAACTAGTCGCGACAAGGTTGCTTGTCGGAGGTGGCACCGCCAAAGAAGCTCTTGACGTTCAAGACTCGGGCTTCATGGCGGGGTGCCAGCTACCGACAAGTTCCCTAAAAGCGTAGGGCAGAAACATACAAAGGAAGGACCCAAGTAAAGGAAATAACATAGCAATCACTAACTGAAATAGAGTTATATTACAAGATAGCTTGTCGCAGCTCTAATAAGTTGTTCTCGTAACATGACTAGCAGCGACAAGGGAAAGATAAAATGGGCGGCCTAATCTATGCGGTCGCCATCAACCCTCTTGATCCCGCTCACCCTGTCCACGATGGGTGCGACAAGGGCCTTGAGCGCTTCAACATCAGCAGTCGGCGGCAAGGACTTGAGGACGTTGGCGAAGCTAACGCCTGGATTGCGGAAGGCCACCTTCATCAGCACCTTCTGAAGAGCTCCCGCGCAGATCTGGCGCGACTCGTCGGCGACCTGCTTTGGGATCTCTTCCTGGAGTCATTGGAGAGCCGTCACCACGCCCTTGAAGAACAAGCTGAGCTTGGCGCTGGGTTGGAGGTGCTCTTCGGAGGAGTACCCGAGGTCCACCATCCCCAGCTCCATCAGCTCTTTGTCGATGGTGGCGGCAATATTCACAAGACCCTCGGTCCAGTGCTCCACGTTCTCTTTGAAGGTGTTCTGGGCGGTCGTGGCACTCGCCAGCAGCGCCTCGTCGTTCTTGATCTTCTCCAACAAGGCCACCTCCCGCTCCTTGGCGCCGTCCAGCGTCTGCATCAAGGTAGTCAGCTTCAGCTCGAGATCCGCGGTGGAGTCCTTGGCGGCGCTGAGCTCCTTGCTCCTCTCGGCGAGACGGCCCTGCAGCTCGCCGAGAGTGTAGGCGTCCTTCTCGCGCTCATGCTTGAGTGCAGCAAGCTCCTCGCCGCTCTTCTTCAGACTGGCCTCCAGCTGCGTCACCTTCGTCTCCAACTCCTTCTTGGCGGCCTCGGCAGCTGCGGCGGCGTCCCTCGCTTCCTTGAGAGCTCCGCCAAGTGTTTGCTCGCGCGCGGCAAGCTCTTCCTCATGGCTGTCAAGATTGATCTTCCGCTGCGCCAGCTCGCCTTCTTGCGCAGACCGCTTCTCGGCAGAAAGCCGCCGCTGCTCCTCAACCACAGCCTTCTCGAGGATGAAGGCTGTGCGCTCTTCAGCGAGTCGCTCCCGCTCTTCTGCCACGCTCCGGAGAGCTTCTTGGTTGAGGCCCCGGAGCTCTTCTGCGCGCTTCTCCATGTCTGCTCCCGCCCTCGCGACAAGCGCTTCTCGGGATTCCAGCTTGGCTTGCCTGGCGCGGTAGAGCGACAGCAGCTTCCGCAACAGCTGCTCCTCCTCAGACTCGCCGCTGCTGCTACTTGGCGCGTCGACCAGCGTCAGCCCAGCGGAGGCGAGCAGCTCTTCGTCGAAGGTCTCTCCTTCGACTGGTGCCTTGGAGCTCGACGCCCAGGGGAGCTTGATGAAGACGCCATCGCCGGACTTCAAGTAGGCGCCGGACTGGGGCTCCTCGGAGCCTGGCGCTGCAGCAGCGGCGGAGGGATCGGCGGTCGGTGTAGCGCCTGGCGCTCCTGCGGCCTCAGGGTCATCAGTGCGATCGCCGGACCCCTCGCCAGCTTCTGCGGCGGCAGCCTTGGCGGCCTCTTCGCCGGCGGGCTCGTCAGCACCGGCTTCCTCTTCGGCGACGGCGGCGTCGTCAGTGTTGCCGCGCGCGTCCTCCTCGCCGGCGACCTCAATCTCCATCGGTTCTGCGGCGGATGGATCTGATGACCAAAAAAGAAAGAAAAGTCAAGAAAATATCCAAAAAGAAGATAGGAAGAAGAAGAACACAAGGGCAGCTTACAGGCAAGAGGATTACCTGCGATGGGATCTACAGCTGCGGTCTCAGCCACCGGAGGGTCAATGGTGCCATCTCTTGCCGGAGAGCCGTCCCTTGCCGGAGGGCACTCCCTTGCCGGGGGATCTTCCCTTGGCGGCGTAGTCGAAGCAGATGGCATGTCAGGAACGGCTTCAGGACACTCCTGGCGGGGCTGCTCTGCTCCTACACAAATCAACAGTCAGATATCAGCAAATAAAGAGCACCCATGCGCGCCTAACAGCAGAAAGTGAACCATATACTTACGCTGGGGGCTGCTTTGTGGAAGAGTCGCCGGGTCCGGCAAGGAGGGCTCGGACGCGCCTCCCGCTGCTGCAATGGGTTCGTCCTCGATGACGATCACCGGGGTCTTCGCTCTCTTCGAAGCTCTCTGGGCCAGCGTCCTGAAAAGGAAAGAGTTCAGAATGAAGCAAATCAGATACAAGACAAAACAACAAAATTGAAGAAATACAAGTACAACGCAAGATCTTACTCTTCTTCTTCCTCGGAGCTGAGCGCGGAGAGATCGAATTCCGGTTCGCCTCCGGTGCGACGAGCTGGAAGAGTAGGCTCCCTTGGACGCTTGGCGGGTGCAGGAGTTGTGGTCCCAGAAGGCCCCGCTCCAGTTGCTGCGGCGGCGTGAGGTGCTCCCGCGGCAACAGTGCTTGTCGCGGTGGAGCGCGTCGCGCGGCGCGACGGCTGTTGGCCCGTCTGCCGCCCAGCCACTTCCCCGGCCTTGCGGAGACGCCTTCTTGGTGGAGCCGTGGGCTCCGCTCGCGGCAAGCTACTTGAAGGTAGGGAGGAGGCGCCCTCGGCAGGCTCGTTCGGCTCAGCTTCGGGCTCGGCAGGCTCATCCTCGCCGACAAGCTCCTCTCGATCGACAAGGCTTGCCGCCTCTGCTGCCTCCGCCTCTTCCACAGTAAATCCAAATTCTCCCGCGGCAGCAGCTGCTGCCGCCTCTTCCAACCTGGTGGCGATGCGCTGCATCTCGTCATCGGTGGTGTCACAGGTGAGGCCCTTACGCTCGCCAGGCGGATCGGCACTTCTTCCAAGCTATCGAAGAACCGCCGACGACGTCATCTACAGGCTCTTGCCAAGTTGGAGCGATTCCATGCGAGTCGCTAACGGCATCATTCTTGCTGGATGCGGTCGAGCGAAGAATTGTTGCATAATGGAACGACTCCCCTTGGCAACCTGAACCATTCAGGGTGATTGGGGTCATGCTTGAATAGCTCCAAGAGCATCGCGTCAAGCTCCAAGACGGTGAAGTTGAAGTTGAGGCCCGGGCGCAGCCTCATGATGTCTGCCGCGTTCTGGAACTCCCAAGCAGGTCTCCTCCTCTCCTGCAAGGGGGCTATGCGGCGGCGAAGGAAATCTGCGCCAACTGCGCCTACAGTGAGTCCGGCAAGCCTGAGGCGCAGGATCCGGGTAACGGCAATCTTCAATCTAGCATCCTCTGGCGCCAAGTTACTCCAATCGTTGCCGCGCACTATTGGGGTTTGGCACTGGGCGGTGAATGGCTGCGGGTTCTCCTCTACGATCCAGCACCAATCAGCCCTCCACTCCTCCCACTTGCTGCGGAGCTCTCCTTCCAAATAGGCCTCTTTCTTGCCGATCCTTGAGATCCAGGCTATTCCTTCGGCAAGGGGCTCTCCTCTCTCTACTCGAGGCATGAAGAAATGGCGGAAGAGGGCTATGTTTGGGTGGATTCCGACAAAGTTTTCGCAGAGATGTGCGAAAACTGCCATGGTCAGGACAGCATTGGGGGTGAAATCAAGGAGGCGAAACCCGTAGGTATTCATGATATCGCAGAAGAATTAGAGAAGGCGGGCAGAGCCCGCAATAGAAGAAGAGCGAAGAAGGGATACCCGCCGAGCCAATTCAGATGCGGCGGCCGAGAGTACCTTCGCGCGCGGATGCGCGCGTCTCCGTCGACCGTAAGAGGTAGTACCATTCCCTCAGCTCCTTCAAGGGCGAAGCTGAGGGGGAAGATGGCCCGCTCCTTTCGCAGCGTCGCGAGTCGCTGCGCCTCGGCCGACTTCACGCCCTTCCCCTTGTCGGCTTTCGGAGCCATGGCGGAGGTGGTGGGGGAGACCGGCGGCATTGGTGATGCTGGTGGCGATGGGGGGCGGAGCGCTACTCTCTTTTCAGCCTTGGGAAGAAAGGCGAGCAGCGGGGGTTTTTCGAGATTGGACAGCAACTGCCCCTGCTTCCTCTGCTTATAAAGAGGGAGGGGGCGGACGTTCCGCTTTTCCTAATAAAGAAACCCCCCCCCCCCACGATCTCTCCCACGACGCCACAGTCGATGCGTGCCGTTCATGGGGGACGTGGTGGGTCCGGAGCGAGTTATGGCGTAACCAAGGCCGCGTGTGCCCGTGCCCTGTTTTGGGCCTGGCCCAACAGCGCTCGGCACCGTGTATGGCCCTGGCCCGGGGGCTCCTGTCGGTGTACTAGAATAGGGGTACCCTAGTATCCTGAACTTGTGCACGGGCAGTTGCAGCACCCCGCGGCGAGCCTTGCCGCGGTGACCGCCTAGCTCCTCCATGGTTCCTTTGGAGCCATTCAAGAACAAAGTATTTAAGTCAAAGAGACAAGGCTCCGGCAAGAGGAGCTTGCCGGGAAGGCCAATCAAGGCACCAAGAAGACAAGGCCCAAGCAAGAGGAGCTTGCCGAGAAGGCTCGGTGAGCGACAAGCTTCCGGACGCGACAAGGCAACAACCGCGGCAAGGCGCTTGCCGCGGCAGACTACCACGCCGTTCCTGCACTCCAGCACATCCACCAACGTGTCGCCATGGGACCTTTCCAGGCGCGCGTGGCAAGAGGCTGTGCAGCCAGCGGAGCGCGGTGGCAAGCGGTACTGACAAGATTGCCGTTGTGGCGAGCGATGGCGTCCCTGACGGTCCCTTTCTGCACTGTTTAGTCGACTTAGACGGGCATTTAATGCCTTTGTCCCCATTGTCGTGGTTAGGTATGGGACCTTTGTACAAGTAGCTGTACCAACGGCAACTCATTTCCGTTTTACCCTTGTCACGCCGCCACTGCCGGTGACCCCTTGAGCATATAAAAGGAGGCCCATGCTTAACGAGAAGGGGTTCGACGATTCAAACTAGAGAACTCCCACGCTAGGTCTTGTAGCTCTCGGCGCCCTAGCAAGAACACAATACAATCGGACAAGCAGCAGAGGAGTATTATCTCCGGAGAGCTCGAAGCTGGGTAAACTGTCAGATGCTTCAAGGTCGATCTGCTCTTCGTGCGATCTCCGCCCCCCACCGAACCAAAAGGGGCTCGGTCCACCGGCCCCATAGGTGTTCGTGGGTACGATAAGCTTCCCCGACAAAGCGGGAATACTGCTTGTGCATCCAAACTCCTTAAACCCCAAAGTTGTTCCATATGAGTCCACTATACCTTCCTATATGTGGTATCGACCTGCCGTTCCAAGTAAATTTGTATGCGCCAAACTCCAAACCTTCAAATGAAATTCTGTTTTGTATGCTCGAGCAGCTCATGTGCAACTAGGGCTGCCTATATCTTCCATGCTAGGTGGGTTATTCTCAAGAGGAGTGGACTCCGCTCCTCATTCACGAGAAAGGGCCGGTAACCGGGATGCCCTGTCCCATGATCCAAAAAGATCAAAGCAAATCAAAATAATTAAACAAAACTCCCCCTGGGACCCATTGAATGTTGGAGGCACTCATTGTTTCGAGCAAGCCATGGATTGATGCTTGTGGAGGAGGGGGAGTATAAACCTTTACCATTCTGTTTGGGAACTGCCTATAATGCATGTAGTATGGAAGATATAATCATCTCATAGTTGTTGCGTTGACAGTGAAAGTATGCCGCTCAAAATATAATTTATCTCTATTTCAAAATCGAGCTCTGGCACCTCTGCAAATCCCTGCTTCCCTCTACGAAGGGCCTATCTATTTACTTTTATGTTGAGTCATCACCCTTCTTATTAAAAAGCACCCGCTGGAGAGCACACTCTCGTTTGCATTCATTATGATTGGTTTATATTGGGTATGACTTGACTGGATCTCTTTTACCATGAATTACAATGTTTAGCCAGTCAACATTTCGTTAAGGAGGAGTGGGGAACTCGACGGCGGCCCATGTGCCGCTTATCCCGCAGCCCGCCATATGCAGCCGCAATGCCTGCGGAGGATCCAGCTCCATCTCCCGCGCGAATGGAGTCGGGAGGCGAAGGCGACGGCGCGGTGGCTGGCGCAGCCTGACGAAGAATTCGCAGGGGTTGTCCCCGGCATGGCCCTCCATCGAAGGAGGAGCTGCTGGCGGAGGCGAAGCTGATCTGCCGCCCCGCCCTCCTCTTCCCCGAGCACTGCGACCTCTGCCCCGGCCTTGCCCACATCCTCGCCCCCCTTCCCCTCGCGTCCGGCTCTGCCACCACGGGCGCAGAAGGAGGAGGGACACGTTGTCGAGCGGCGACCCTCGCCGCCACCGTCGAAGGACCGGGATTCCCTTTCTCCATGAAAAATGAAAGGAAAGAGCGGAAGCAAAGGGAGGTAGAAGAAGGAAGAATGCGGGATGCCATCTCCCCATCCCGCTCTTTATAAAGGAATGGGGTTGGGGCTCGGCCGCCCCGCTCGGCCAATCAAGACACGGGAGGCGCAGGGAACAAGGGCCGACCCGCTGCCCCAACCTGCGACGGCCCGATTTCCCGCCTCCACCGTTTGCCACCCCGAAGTGCATAAAAGGCGAGTGGCAGACATGCAGAACCAAGGGGACATGTGAGGCGACCTCTCCCCACCCCATGATCGTGGGGAGTGGACGCCTTGAAGACTGTGCCCCGGCCCCATTCCGTAAATGAGTCGCGCCTCCACGCCTCCCTCCCTTTACGGGGAAGGCCCGAGCCGCCTCTTTACTACGATGTGACGCATGTGTGTGAAAACCGCCCCACGCATGCCGCCCACGTCACGCACGCCCCTCCACGCCGCGCTGCGCGCACGAGTTGTGGGAAGCACAATGCGTGCAAAATCTTACCACGGTAAAAACCGCCCTGCCTGCCCGCGCACAGTTTTGGGCCTGACCCAATAACATGTCGCGCTTATGTGTGGCCCAGGCCTGGGGGCTCCTGACGGTGTACAAAACCAGGGGCACATTTTTGTACCCCTTTACCTGTGCACGGGCAGTCAGGGCCGCGCCCGCGACCACACAAAGCAGAGCGAGGGAGGTGAGCCAAGGTAAGACCGAAGCCCAAGATGGCCAGAGCAACGCCAAGACCAAGACCACAAAGAGCAGAGGGACGAAGCAGGTTCCCCCGGCAAGACCCTTGCCGGGGCAACCTCGGCGGCCCCGGCAAGATCCTTGCCGGGATAGCTCGCCCCACACCAACAGAGCGAGCCACCCTTGAGCCCACGGCCGTCGACGCCGTCATCAACGTGTGGCCAGGGCTCGGGAAGGCACCTCTGTGGTCGCATGCAGATCTTTGTGAAGACATATTCAAGGTCAGATGAGGATTAGAAGACGACGATCCTCGGCAAGATCCTTGCCGAGGAAGGTTACCAAGGCCCCAGGCAAGACCCTTGCCGGGGACGACAGCACGTTGTGGCAAGACCCTTGCCGGGCCACCCGGCAAGGCCCTAGCCAAGCGCACCAGCAGGGCCACCGTAGGGCCCGCACCAGCCAAGTCTCCGCCGCTGTTCGCATGCAGCTGCCGACCCAACCAGCTGGGCAGGCACCTGCATGGCAACATGCAGCCCTTCATGGAGGCTCCACCACCGCGCAACCTCAGCTGCCTGCCTGCCTACATGGCACCGCATGCATCGCTGGCCAGGGCGCGTGTCGAAGCCTGGACGAGCGGCGACGGACGGGACGGGCCTCGCCCCCGTCCCTGATAAAGCAAGGGGACACCTAAGCGAAGCATTAAATGCATCTTGTCCTGTAATACGAGGGATAAACTCGCAACACTGTTGCCTTTCCACCTCCTGTGTGCCACTTTGGCGACCCCTTTTTCCTATAAAAGGAGGCCCAAGGCAATGAGGGAAAGGATTCGGCTTTTTGGAGCTCATTACACCCCGTAGCTAGTTCAAGAACTCAGAATACATCCACCAAAGCAGGACTAGGGTTTTACGCATCCTCGCGGCCTGGACCTGGATAAACGAACCGCGTGCTCTCTGTTAGACCCGCTCTTCTCTCAACCCCGCGCCCAGCAACCGCAGTAGGGATTCTTGTGATCCCATAGGTGTCGTTTCCCACCGACAGGAACTAACAAATTTCGATGAGATCCATTACACCTCCACAAATGGAAGCGAAAATCCTAGTCTCGCTGTATCAAAGAACTCAAATGTTCTGCCTTGATAACCGTCGCTGATAAACAAGATGCTAGTGTGTGCATAGAGAAGCGGCTGAGTAGGTGTTCGCACACGAACACATCACATGTACCATCGACGCCGGGGGTGATGCACCGCAGCTCACGTCGCAGGAGTCTCACCGGAAGCGCGATTCACAAGTCGACCGGCGAGAGCTTTTGAGGACCCGAAACCCTACACTCCCGGGAGGGACCCCGTCAGGGAGTGCGGCGGCTATGGACTGCCCTAGGTCGGCCAAGCCGCCCCTAGAGCCTCGCGATTCGCAGCTCTCCAACACGAAGAACGACGAAGAACGAGGGAGCAAGCACGAGGGAAGGACAAGACGTAGATGAACAAGCTGTAGATGTATTTGCGATTGTGTGTTGTTATTCAATCAGCCGTCACCCCTTAGATATATTTGAGGCGGATGGACTTCCCGTGCAAGGAAAGGTTACAATTCACGTTCAAAACCCTAGTTTGGGTCCAACTCGGAATCAAACTTTCTAAAACGGTTCGGTTTACAACCTGGCTGCACCTTGCGGGTCATGTTTGAGGCAGTAAACGACTTTGGATGGAAACGAGCCGAAAAACAATCTTGACCATTTCGACGGGACGAACAACTTTTGTGTTGAACATTTTTTGATCAGAGGTAATCTTGAGGGTCAAATCGCTCGTGCAAAACATTCTATTATTCGCGCTACCTCGCGCAAAACAGGCTATACTCGTGCTACCCATCAGACAGGGCGTCTTGTGGGGCGCGCCATTTTCTCCTTCTTGACAGAGCTGCATTCCGATGGCTCTAACTTTTGCATACGAACATAGATTGGAATGATTTTTATATCAAAACCGATCGTTTCGACGAGACAAAGACAATCCGTGTAGATCATTTTTCCTTACGAGGCGGTATTGAGGGCGTAATGAGCCGAATAGTGTTATGTATACAAAATCTCAGTATTTCGAACACAACTTCGGCCTTCGAGATGAGATTCGATGGTGATGGCCCAAACTTCAAAGATGTTCATATCGACAATACGAAACATTTTTATGTAGATCACTTCTCCATATGAGGCCATATAAATTAAGTTCTTCACCGTGCCAAAATCTGGTGTCAATACATGCCCCCTGTTTTTCGGAAAGCTAGCGTGCCAAAAAATAACTTCTACCATGTTTGTTCTAAGGACGATGTCAACACTCCATCGGCCATTTATAGTTTCTTAGGGCGATAATTATATATCGACAATAATTATATATCGACCAAGTTTATGCTAATGGCGATAGTTATATATCGGCCGTTTGCATATCTAGGCTTCTTGCGACACACTTGGGTGATACTTCTTTAAATATTTGCCATTGAGAGCTCGAGGTAATAATGTGCCTTGTATGGATTCAACCAAATATGAGTTTCCGGGAACCACTCTTGTAATCTTAAAAGGACCTTCTTGGAGACCACTTCCCGAATTTTCTATCTTTTGAACCAATTGGTAGAATCACTTTCCACACAAGATGGCCAACTTGAAAACTCTTCAACTTAACCTTCTTATTGTAAGCTCTTGCCACCCTCAACGTATCTCTCTCTTTTTGCATTGAAAGCAGACAAACGTTTACCGGCGACTTCACCAATATTGTCCATCATCAAGTTATAGAAGTCCACCGCCGATAAATCATTTTGTTTGGCTATTCTCAAAGCATTCAAATTCACTTCCACTGGTAAAATGGCCTCTTGACCATATACAAGCTCATATGGAGTTACCTTTGTAGCACCATACCTTGAGATTCTGTGTGCCCACAAAGCTTCGGACAATAGCTCATGACATCTCCTTGGATTATCCTCAATATTCTTCTTGATGAGCTTGATTAATACTTTATTACTAGACTCAGCTTGTCCATTGGGCTTGGGCATAATATGGAGAGGAATTGAGCAACTTTATCTTATATGATTCGACAAATTCTCTGACTTGATGTAACATAAAGCATGAACCTTGGTCCGTAGTTAATGTTTGAGGAATGCCGAATCTATGAATAATATGCTCAGTTATGAATTGAATTACCTATGTATGTGTTATATTTTTTAGTGGTATTGCTTCAGACCATTTAGTGAAATAATCAGTTGCCACCAACACGAACCAATGCCCGTTTGAAGAAGAAGGATGAAACTCTCCAATAAAGTCAAATCCCCAACCTCTAAAAGGCCACGGCTTGATAATAGGATGTAACATAGCAGCGGGAGCTAACTGAATATCACCAAACTTTTGACAAGCTTCACATCCTTTATAGTACCGAAAGCAATCATTAACCATTGTTGGCCAATAACACCCAGCACGTCGTAGTAACCATTTCATCTTGGGAGCCGACTGATGAGTGCCACAAACACCTTCATGGACCTCTCCCATAGCAACTCTCGCTTGGTCCTCGTCCAAGCACTTTAAAATAACATCATCAACATATCGACGATAGAGACCATCATCTCTCATTGTGTATTTGAAAGCTATACGCCGAATAGTCCTGTCCACCCTTTTACTAGGATCACACAAATAATCAGTAATGGGCTTCCTCCAGTCTTGATTTTCTACTCCATTAAATATTTCATTAGTGTTCGAAACGGTGGGCTTCGGTTCGGCCTCCCCTATGTTGGCAAGATTAGACATCGGCCTTTCAGAAATATGGAACATGCCACGATCAACATGATAGCCGGATGCTTGTTGTGTCAACTCATTTCCTCTCCAATTGTCATGTCTAGATATATGAGCAATGCTAAAATAATCCAAAGTATAAATTATATCTAGACATTTATCAAGATAAATATTAAGTGATTCGTCAAAACATTGAAACACTTTGGATATTTGTTGCACTACTAATAACGAGTCACCAAAAGCCTCAATATGTGTAGCACTTTGTCACAGCCCCAGATCAGCCCTAGAGCTTGCTTGTAACTAGTGGCATTGCATCCATGCATCATGTTTAATTTTCATGAAAATTTGAAATGGGGATGACCAAGCCCTAGCACCAAAAACAATTCAAACAGGTTCAACTAAGAAATATTTTTCAATGAACCAAATGGCCTTCAAAAATGTTCACCATTTTTGGAAAAATGCTGGAAACAGTAATCAGAGACGTCGCACATTTTTCCATGACATTTGGATCTTTGAATTAAATCATAAGTATTTGAATTTGGACATTTAAATTCTATAAAATATTTTAAATGTCCAAATACTCCTAAACTAAAATGTTCCATGTTAGATATATTCTATACATTGGGCATGCACAGTTTGGTGATTTTTGTAAGTGCCTGGATATTTTTAATAAAGCCGCAGAGTTTTCAGAAAAATAGAAAACATAAATAAAAGAGAGAGAGAGAGAGAGAGAGAGCAAACTCACCTGAACTTACCCCTCCAGCCCACCTGTGCAGCCACCCGACCGGCCCAGCACTGCAGCTGGCCGGCCCAGCCCACCTACCCCGCCGCTCATCGTCTTCCTCTGCCAGTAGGCAGAGGTGAGGCATGGCGCGCGCCCGAGAGCCCCGGCCACCTCCTGCTTCGCGGTGGCGGCCTCCCCGACCTCCTCGCGACGCCATGGAGGCACCCAGAGCCCCCCCTCGTTCTCTCCACTCCTTCTGGACCGCTTCCCCCTCCTCTGGCTCCCTCTTTCCTCTCCTCCCTGTGAGCCCCGAGAGCACGCCGTCGTCGTAGCCGTGGCTATAGGCCACCACCCGCCCAACCAGCGCGCCGAGGAGCTCCACCCCGACGCCGTGGAGCTACCCACTGACGCTTGTGACAGCGGGAGCCCTGCAACGTCATCCCCGGCCTCATCTTCAACCTCCGGCCGCCGGTGACCTCGCAGTCGATTCGCGGGCTCCAGCACCTCCCTGACCTCGCCGTCGCCTCTGCTAGTTCCCCCGTGAGCCACTCTCCATTTCCCCCCTGGAAACCCCGTCGTTCCCTCCCTAGCTAGCTTCCCCACCTTGGCCGACGCCGCCAAGACAGCCATGTCGCCACGCGTCCAACGCTGCTGCCACTCGTATTGGAGCGTGTCATCGTGCTCACCGTGACTCCAGGAGTCCGGAGAGCCCCTCGATGAGTTTCCCCGCGCTCTGTAGGCCTGCGCCGCTCGAACCCGAACTCCGGTCGCCGCCAAAGCTCGTCGCCGGCGAGATTCCGGCTGCCCCGTGACCACCGTCTGGTCCATCAGATGCGCGAGTGCAAGAGCTCCTTCCCGGTGCGCTCAGCGCGCCAAACCACCGCCCGAAGCTCAAATCCGAGCCGCGCCGCCGTCGCTTTGGTCGCCGCCGGCCAGGTTCCGGCGAGGCCGACGTGGCGACATCATTAGTTGCTAATGAGCCCGCTAATCACCCTCTAGAGCCAGCGACGTGTGGGACCACGAGCCTAATTACTTTGGTTAAATTTCTGTTAAGTTTAGTACTAATATATGTGGACCCCACGTGCCAGTTTGACCTTTGCCAAGTCAGCTTTGACTGGACCCACTTGTCATCCACCTAAACCAGCCTGAGATGCTGACCAATGGACCCCACGGGTCAGGTTTGACCTGGGGCGCCCAGTTGACTTGCTGATGTCACAGTGATGTCATGCTGACGCAATAACCCATTTTCTGGATTTAATATAATTCAGGAAATTCCAGAAAATGTCCTAAACTTCTAAAATTCATAGAAATTCAACCGTAACTCCAACGGAAATAATTTATATTTAAAAAATGATCAGAAAAATATGAAGAATCTGTTTATGCCATAATCATGCATGTTTGAACAAGTTAACCTCACTGAATAGGATGAATCATGATTAGGGAAACTTATGAACTAGCATTTGGAGTTGGAATTTGTTCTTGTTTAAATTCCAGTTCAATTAACTTGGCTAGATATTACATCAGGTGAATTCAGTACCTTAACATGACATTTCATTCATGTGAATGTGCATTGCATTAATTGTGTTCTCTCTTGTTTGCCGGTAACTGTTCCCTCTCGGTAGACGACGTACCGACGATGAATTCGATGACACCGATGAAGAACTATATTATCTTCAGAAGTGCCAGGCAAGCAAAACCCCCTTGTTCATTCCGATACAATCCCACTCTCTCGCTCCTACTCTATTTTACTGCATTAGGACAACAACGACTCATGTGTTACTTGCTGCGGTAGCTGAACCCCTTTATCCTCTGCATGACCTGTCATTCCACAAGAATTAGATGAAACCCACTAGCATGAGTAGGAGTTGTTTGAGCCTGTTGTGCCTACTCATTCATGTTTGTTGTCATGCCTGCTTTGCTTAGAGTTGAGTCAGTCCGATTCATCGAGAATGAATTGGAATGGTTGTGTGAACATGTCCCACTGTGTGTGAGCTAAGTGTGTGAACACGATTTGGTAAAGGTAGCGGTGAGAGGCCATGTAGGAGTACATGGTGGGTTGTCTCATTGAAACCGTCCTCGTGAACTGAGTTACGTGCTTGTGATCCATGAAACAGTTACTACCACGCATTGGGATCCTTAATTGACCCTCTCGGCTTCTTAACCACCCTTGTTCTCTGTCCGGGAGTTGCAACTAGTTTACGTGTTTGTAGGATATGTGTTGGAGGCCGTGCGAAGCGCTGACCCTAGGGGTGGGCTATGATGCGGTAGATACACCGTGGCCGGTGTGCGAATGCCCGTTTGGTATCTCGGGAACCCTGCACACATCGTTCGGGCTGTATGGGAAACCTCGGCGGACTCCTGCGGATGGAACCCGAATAGGCGATAAACCTGGACTAAGGACTTGAGTGTTTAGGTAGGCCGTGGCCGACACCCACGTTGGGCTTCCGCTTGAAGGTTGCCGAGTACATGTCGTAAACGGGGTAAGTGGTGAGAGAGTGTGTGAAGAAGTACACCCTACAGGGTTTAATATGATCTATTGAATAGCCGTGTTCATGAAAAGGACTTCAGGTTGCCTATATCAGTTCATAGACAAGTGAAAGTGGATACTCTAAAATGCGCAAGATAAGCGTGAGTGCTATGGATGGCGTTCTCGTGAGGGAGGCGGAGCGGGTCCATAGTGGTGTATTGTTATGGTGAATATGTGGACTCGTAGCGCCACCTCAAAAGAGTTACTTGCGATCGTAGTTCAGGATAGCCACCGAGTCAAAGCTGGCTTGCTGCGGTCAAACTCCACCACCCCTTTTGATAATGATGCATATGTAGTTAGTTCGATGTAAGTCTTGCTGAGTACGTTTGTACTCACGTTTGCCTATTTTATGTTTTGCGAGAGAGGCGTCGGTCTTGCTAGTAGTTCGCTTGGACTTGACGTTTAGCTTGTTACCTCAGCTACGATCTTGTGCCCTCGGCAGATCGGTAGATAGTCGAGGCTTCTCAGCCTTTTCATTTATAGTTATGCATTCTCGGACATGATTAGCTTCGCTTGTGCTTTGACTTGTATGCTCTGAGTGTTGGGTCATGAGACCCATGTTTGTAATATCTCGCTCCTCGGAGCCTAATGAATAAATATTTGAGTCATAGAGTTATGTTGTGATGCCATGTTGTATCTACGCATATTGAGCATAATGTGTGTATGTTTGAAATGCTTGGTATGTGTGGGATCCGACAAACTAGTTGTTTATCCTTGGCAGCCTCTCATATGGGGAAATGTAGTCTCGTGCTTCGGCGATAGTAGTCCGCTACAACCCGGTTCACGGAGTCCTCGCTAGCCCAAAGACTCTTTGCTTGGACACTTGATCGGCGGCATGTGTTTCACGCCGTTCCTATGTATGTCCTTCGGGAAATGTCACGTGGTGGTATTCAGAGTCCTGCCTAGCTGCTACAGCCGGGATACCGAGTCCTGTTAGCCAGTGCTATAGCCGAATATATCGTTGATGACCGACATGCTCGATGTGATTCATGTATGCCTATCCCCATAGGTTAGCACCGCTTTGGGTTCACGACTAGCCATGTCGGCCCGGTTCTTTGTCATGTGGATGCTAGCGACACCATCATATCGTGAGCCAAAAGGCTTAAACGGTCCCGGCCATGGTAAGGCGACACCCGTGGGAATACCGTGCGTGAGGCCGCAAAGTGATATGAGGTGTTACCGGCTAGGTCGATGTGACTTGGAATCGGGGTCCTGACACACTTATGGCAAGCAACATCTCTAAGCCGAATAACAATTCTTCATATTCGGTTTGATTATTTGTGCAAAAGTATTCTAAGCGGCATGCGGCTTCAAAAACAGCACCTTGAGGAGATATATAAACAATACCAACACCTTGGCCATTGCTACAAACTGAACCATCAAAATATAATCTCCATGGTACTAATGAGACAAGGTTTATATCAATATCATGCTTGTCATCAATCCAATGCTCAACAATAAAATTAGCAACAATTTGGCCTTTCATGGATTTCATAGATTCATAAGCCAAAGAATATTAAATTAAAGCATAAGCCCACTTGCCAATTCTACCA
The DNA here is from genome assembly GCA_021605205.1 of Aegilops longissima. NCBI lineage: Eukaryota > Viridiplantae > Streptophyta > Magnoliopsida > Poales > Poaceae > Aegilops > Aegilops longissima. The sequence goes on from CM038677.1 coordinate 298,953,514, forward strand.
CTAAGAATTGGCCTATGCAACATGTATTTGATGACATCGGTTTGGCAAGCTATAATGCAAGTACTAGGCACCAGATAATGTCTCAATTTTGTGCAAGCATAATATAAGCATAAGCATAATTTCTCAATAAATGTATACCTTGTCTCGGCGTATAATAAGCGTCGGCTCAAATAAGTAATAGCATGCTCCTTTCCTTCGGTCTCTTGAGCCAAAACAACACCAATAACACCTTCCTCCGCTGCAATGTAAAGTCTAAATGGCTCCCTGTGCCTGGGCGCTTTCATAACCGGAGGAGTGCACAAATATTTCTTAATCATATCAAATGCCTCTTGCTATTTTACCCCCCAAGTAAAATCAACATCATTCTTTAACTGAAGGATAGGAGTAAATGCATCAACCTTCCCTAATAAATTGGTTATGAACCTCCTCAAATAATTGACCTTGCCAAGGAATTTTTGCATATCTCTCTTTCATGTTGGAGCCTCTACTTTCTGTATAGCTTCTATCTTTTTGGGATCAATTTCCACTCCGTCTTCATGAATAATGAAACCCAGAAACTTCCCAGCTGATACACCAAGGCACACTTCAAAGGATTCATTTTCAGCCCATATTTCTTCATTCTTCCAAAAGCCAAACACAAATCGGCTAAGTGAGATTCAAAAGCATCCGATTTGACAACAATATCTTCAATATAGACCTCAAGTATAACACCAAGTAAATCATGAAAAAAATAAATTCATAGCCCTTTGATACATGGCGCCGGCATTCTTTAATCCAAAGGTCATCACCGTCCACTCAAATAAACCAAGGAAATCGGGTCATCGAAAAGCCGTTTTGGACATGTCCTCTTCGGCCATAAAAATCTGGTTATACCCTGCATTACCATCAAGAAAGCTAATGACCTTATGTCCAGAAGCATCACTAATAAGCACATCGGCTATTAGCATAGGATACTCATCTTTAGGTGTATCTCTATTCATATCTCTGAAATCAATGCACACCTCAACTAGCCGGAGCCTTTCGTCTCTACTGGTACACTGTTAGAAATCCACTCGGCATACCTGCAAGGCCTAATAAAATTAGCTTTAAGCAAACGATCTATCTCTTCCTTGATCCGGTCATACGTTTTTGGATTAAACTTTCCGGTCGATTGTTTGTATGGTCTAAAACCGGCCTTTATATGTAACCGATGCTCCACTAGCTCTCGACTTAAACCTGTCAGCTCATGATATTCCCATGCAAAGCAACAAACATATTCTTTTAATAGCTCGATCAACTTAGCCTTATGATCGGCTCTTAAATTTTCGTTTACAAATGTCGGCCTAGGAATTTAACCATCTCACATATCTATCTCTTCTAATGGATCGGCTGATGTAAAACCTTGCCCTAATTTATCCATATCATCTAACTCTTCTATGGACTCATACATATCGTTCTCATTGGACCAATATTCTACAAGACGCTTTGGTAACCACTCTGAGTTAGGATCCATTTAAATACATCATACCTTGGAGCCGATTATCGCCAACCGGCTTTAAAGGATCTGGCATGAAACCACTTTTTGTGGCGCTAAGAAAATAAAATTCTGATAAGTCGCGCCCTGTCAAGCAAGTAGCATTGGGATGTTGCCAATCCATTGATGCATCGGCCAAAGCAACACAAGCCGAATTATCCGCATGAATGACTTCTACTTCATCATCAACCCATTGAATTAAAAACTGGTGCATAGTAGATGGCACACATTGGTTAGCATGAACCCAATCGCGGCCTAATATCACATTGTAGTTACCTTGCACCTCTGCGACAAAGAATATGATAGCCAAATTTTGCTTCCCACCGTAAGCTCCACATACATTACACCTTCGGCTTCAGTTTTCTCTTTGCCTTCAAATCCATTAAGCACCATATTGGTCTTTATTAACTCTTCATCACGCAGCCCCAATATTTTGAAGACCGAATATGGCATAAGATTCACCACAACACCACCATCGACAAGCATTATAGCAACCGGTGATCCATTAATATGAGCTCTAAGGAACAATGGCTTCAAGTGCGTGACCGGTTCTTTTGGCTTCTCGAATATAACATTTTTAGGACAAAAATCTAGCTGAGCTACTTCCCCTTCTTCATCTATAGCACGAAATTCAGCGGGTAATTAATACACCATATTAATATCCATACCTTCATGAACCGGTGTAGACTCGTAATCAAGCATTTCATCTTCTTCCTCAAGCATGTCCACTGACTCTGAAATATCTCCAAGTGAAGAGGAAGTAGTAGGCAAAGTGGACGATGTAATAGTAGCCGCATCGTCCTCCGTTGGTGGTGTAGGTGTTGCTATGATCAACGCAGAAGCTGTCATGTTTTACTTTTGCTTTGGCCTCCACACTTGTTTTGGGGGGTACCATGGGACGGCTTTCATTGAATAATTTATCCCTTAGCTTTTCTGCTTCTTGTTCCCCCATCTCATGACTCCTCATGCACCGAAATCTCCATTTTTGCGCCTTGGTCAGACCGGAAGGACACCACTTAGGGTGAGTATATTTTGGCTCCCTCGACTTGGCCTTGCTTGTGCTAGCTTCACGATCATTAGCCATGGGACCCTGCTGGACAGCAACCACATCTTTATTAGAATCAGCCGGATTATCAACAATAATTGGCTCTTTGATTGTTAATTCTTTAGTGCCTATCATAATAGTTTTAGCACTAGTATTCTTCTACCTTTGCTTGCTAGGCTCTTTAATTTTAGCACTTGGTGATTTAGAACGCCACACTTGCTTGCCAACCCTTCCATGATTATCTTGCATTGGCCGATTGGCACCATTGTACAAGCGGCCTCTTGTGGGATAAGAGAGCCTCTTACAAATGGGCCTCCTTAGTTCTACCCACCCCGGATGAAAAGCATAAGGGGCCATTGGGGGCGGCCCCCATCCTCCATTTAAACCAGCCATGTAGTATGGCGCATAGGGTGGTGGCGCCATCCTTGATCCCGGTGCCCATGACCCATATGGCCTTGCATGATGCTGAAATTCTTCCCGAGGAGGTGACCTTGAGCGCTTCAAATTTGATGACCGGTTAGAGCTAGAACCGGCCGCTTGATTGGCATACTTGGACAACAACATATCAAAAGCTGGCTTGATTTTCTTGCGCTGTACTTTAGCCTCATTTTTCTTCCACTTACCAACCTCTGGCTCTTGGGCTTAACAAATTTGACATTAGTGTTCTCTTGCACTTGTGGTTGCCTCCTGAGTGTAGGATTCTTGATGGTGATCTTGATTATCTCCTTGCCATCGGGTTGCTTATCAACAGGGACAGAGCCAGGAATTTGGTATGGGGGGGGGGGGGCGAGTTACTAACTTGAGTTCTTACATACTAATGAGCTTGGACCTAGCCCAAAAATATTAAGACCGTGTAAAAGGCCAAAACTGAAACCATGTTTTCACTGATGTAAACACTAGAAGGCTACCAAATTGTCCATCGTCGACCAGACAACTTCATTTTGTATTAAATTTATACAGCAAAATTGGTACGCTGTACTACAAATAATTGATTCCAATCTGATTTTCATGTCCATCAATCAACGATCATCTATTTTAGACAAAATTAATTAAAAGATTTGAAGTTGATGAGAGGGGTCGTACCATGGAGGCATAGAGGAAGTCATGCATCTTTAGGTCCATGGTGGCTCCTTGTGATAGTTCTTCCCCTAATCCACTTTATGCTGGCTAAAACAATGATCAGGCTGATAATCACCTTTAGCAGGACTAGGGTTATTCTCTTGGATAGGTTGCAGATCGTTTGCGTTTGCATCATGTTCACATGGCTGACGGCTTGAACCAATTGGCATAAAAAACTATGAATTGATTCATCTCTCTTTGTCTTCATGTCTACAGAAACACAATTAGAGAACCGAAAATTTCCTAATTAGTTTTCCTTGTATGTAGTTCTACGATCACATAAGTACATTATAAGACACAAACTCATCTAATCCTAAAAAATAAACTAACCCTTTTTCCTTGCTTGGTCGCTGTCGTCCGGCCGGAATGTGCCTGTGGATCTGCGCAACGGCGCTTGCCTGTCGCCTTCCCTTCTCGACGGTAGATGATCTACTAGGCGGCGGCAACAGCGGCGACGGCAGTAGCGAGTAGGTTTTTCCGATCGCAGGAAGCCAGGAACTAGCACATTGGAAACAAGCGGAGGAAACTACCGTGTACGTGCGACGTGCGTGAGCGTGGGTCCTTCTGTTTCACGATGGGCTGTTATTCTTTTGTTTTTCTTATTCTAATATTTGGGCCATTGACTGGCTACAATCATTACATGGGCTTTGACCTGCTGTCTGCAAGTACGTGATATATACACATGGGCTACGGGAGGCACAGGGGGGGCGAGACAACCACGAATCATGTGTGTACACAGAAAAAAGTGTTAATACCTCATCGCTATCAAGGGGCTACGTGATCGTTGGGGGGTCTAGCCCCCCCTCGTCCCCCCTTGGAATCGTCCCTGCTTATCAAGCACAACTTGTCTCCCGAAGACCTAGTCGCTCTCCTTATTTTTCCTGGGCTTACCAATGACAATATTATTCTTATTAGCTGATTCGGCTATGCTGGGCCGAATTAACATCTTCTTCCCCTCCAAATCCATGGTGTTCATTGGGAAAGGCTGCTTATCAACTTGCATCTCAGAAAAATTCAATCGTCTGTCATTAATGGCCGATTGTATCTGTCGTTGAAAAACATTACAATCATTAGTAGCATGAGAAAAAGAATTTTGATACTTGCAATAAGCACGCCGTTTCAGCTCTTCAAACGGCGGTAAAGTATGGGATATTCTAATAATCTTCGCTTGCAATAAAGCATCAAATATTCTATCACACTTAGCAATGTTGAAAGTAAATTTCATCTCTTCATCATGATTCTTATGAATCAGCTTTAAATCATTGCAAGTAAATGGTTTGGCCTTAGATGGCCAAAGAAATTCAGCAGGATAAATATCACCCTCATCGTCCGAGTGGTCACTATCATACTCAATCATATTCATCTTAGGACGATCAGTTTTATATCTATGCACCTCTTTAAGATCTTTGCTTCGGCTTTCTTGAGCCAAAGCCCTTTGCAAGACTTGGTTGATATTTTAAAACTCATGTCCTTCTAGACTTTCTCTAATTTGAGTTCTCAAACCACTAAACACAAGATCAGCCAAATCTCTCTCGGTTATCACCAAAGTATAGCACTGGTTTTTTGTATCTCTAAATCTCTTGATGTAATCGGAGACCGATTCATCATGCTTTTGTCTAACCGATGTAAGATGTGACAACTTAAGCTCATTATCACCACTATAAAAATGATCATGAAACTTTTGTTCCAAGTGAAACCATGTAGTAATAGAACCGGGTGGTAACGCAGAAAACCATGAGAAAGCAGTACCGGTTAAAGATAAAGGAAAATAACGTACTCTCCACTCATCTCGAGAACTTTCCTCACCTAATTGTGCCAAGTACTGACTAAATCTGGGATTTTATATCCCAGAGGGCATTGAATTTTATATCCCGGAGGGCATTGAATTGCATCAAAGTATTCTGGATATGGCTTTTGATAAATACAGTTCCTTGGTAACTCAACTCCAAAATTCTCTCGGAGCATCTTAGCCATCTCCTCTCTAAGATTAGCTAGAACATCATCCATGGTGGACGATGAAGCTTGTGGCAGGGTTAGTAGTTGCAGGTATGAATTGTGGCATGTATGCCGAATTGTAATTCGGCAGTGATCTAATAGTGTTTGCTCTTGTAGGTAGGGTTTGGTTCGGCGTCACCACCGAACTTGGCATACTCATGATAGGATTAACGGGTGCAGCAAGAATTTGATTTGTGGGGCTAGGATAAAAATTCATCGGCACGGGAGGCACCGATGAAAGAGGTAAAGTTGGACTAGGGATTTCTGCGGTAACAGGCACAACAACATTACCACTAGATGATAGAGGCATACTATTTTTAGAATTACAATTTTCCAAGAAAATTTGGTATAAAAGATTATTGCTATCAGTAATGTGACTATCAATTTCAGCCCATACCTCTGGAGAGAAGGTATTACTTATAGAGGGTTTAATCTGTTCATCATGAAGAGGAGGAAACTTGATTTCTCGAACCGGAGTGATATTGCCTTGCTGATCCTTCTTGAACTTAGCAAGGAACTCCTGCATCTCCTTCTCTTCACGCACCTTCTTGTACTCCTCATAAGCTTGGCGATGTTCCTTCGATAACTCCTCAAAATTGGGCTTGATTATGTTATCGGCATTGATTTCCGAGGGCTTGGGAATCTTGTCATTGCCAGACATGATGGAAGATGATGACGATTGATCATTATTCCCCAGCAGAGTCGCCGAAAAGTGTGTTTGCACACGAACACGTCACGTGTACCCTCGACACCGGGGTGATGCACCGCAGATCACGTCGAAGGAGTCTCACCGGAAGCGCGATTCGCAAGTCGACCGGCGAGAGCTTTTGAGGACCCGAAACCCTACACTTCCGGGAGGGACCCTGTCGGGGAGTGCGACGGCTATGGGCTCCCCTAGGTTGGCCAAGCCGCCCCTAGAGCCTTGCAATTCGCAGCTCTCCAGCACGAAGAACGACGAAGAACGAGGGAGCAAGAACGAGGGAAGGACAAGACGTAGATGAAAAAGTTGTAGATGTGTTTGCGATTGTGTGTTGTTATTCAATCGGCCATCACCCCTTAGATATATATGTGGCGGATGGACTTCCCGTGCAAGGAAAGGTTACAATTCACGTTCAAAACCCTAGTTTGGGTCCAACTCGGAATCAAACTTTCCAAAAACGGTTCGGTTTACAACCTGGCTGCACCATGCGGGTCATGTTTGAGGCGGTAAACGACCTCGGATGGAAACGAGCCCAAAAGCAATCTTGACCGTTTCACGGGACGAACAACTTTTGTGTTGAACATTTTTTGATCAGAGGTCATATTGAGGGTCAAATCGCTTGTGCAAAACAGGCTATTATTCGCGCTACCTCGCGCAAAACAGGCTATACTCGCGCTACCCATCAGACATGGCGTCTTGTGGGGCGCGCCATTTTCTGCCTCTTGACAGAGCTGCATTTCGATGACTCTAGCTTTTGCATGCGAACTTGGATTGGAACGATTTTTATATCAAAATCGATCATTTCGACGAGACGAAGACAATCCGTGTAGATCATTTTTCCAGGCGAGGCGGTCTTGTGGGCGTAATGACCCAAATAGTGTTCTGAATACAAAATCTCAGTATTTCGAACACAACTTCGGCCTTCGAGATGAGATCGGATGGCGATGGCCCAAACTTCAAAGATGTTCATATCGACAATACAAAACTTTTTTATGTAGATCACTTCTCCATTTGAGGCAACATTAATTAAGTTTTTGACCATGCCCAAATCTGGTGTCTACAGTAGGCCAGCTACGCGCTTGAATAGAGCACGGAGAGTACGCACTACGCAGGTGTACTTTCCCTGCTTTGATAGTACAACGATGGTTCTAGAGAATAGTAGTGCCCTCCAATTGCAACTGTAGATCCTTGGTCTTGAGATTCAAGAGTTCAAAACTGGTGCACTATAGAAGTACAGTACATTGCACTACTAGTTGAGAAAGTAGTAGTAGTACTAGTACTACAGTACTACATACTAGTAATTAATAGCCTCGCCATCGCGGGGCATGCGGCACTACCACTATGCGTGCCCGCATAAGTTCCTTAGCAAAGGGATGAGGCCCTGCGGGTTACGCTCTTATGTCCTCCTCGCCAGTTCCCCTCCCACAAAGAGACCAAGGCAGTTCGTCGCTACTCCCATGGATTCGCCAGGAGGTTCTCCTCCTCGTCGGGTCTAGGAGACCTTGTACGACGATCCTTTGGGAGAAATCAAACGCTCGAAGACCTTGCAAGACTCGGTGCTTCCTGCACCAACTTTTTTAAGACGGTGCTTAAACATGCTTGGGAAAAGGCCGTGCTTGTTGGTCTTCCATGCATCCTCGAGGAGAAGGTTATTCTATGGGACAATCCATCGAACAGTCCACCGCTCCCTGGCCATGGTTGCACGTTGACTCCGCTAGAGTTGCCGACGTTGAGAGGTAGTCAGATTTTGTCCGATGAGCAGGTCAGTCATGGAGTTTGATCATGTAGTGTATATTCTAAATATAGTACTTAGTTATTCCATCCCGTAATTTCTCCGTTGCCCACCGTCTTATATATAGGTCTCGGTTGGTGCCACCAAAGATTGGCTTGCATACCTCCGGCCAGATATGACCATCATTTTGCACAACATCCATAGCAGTGGGGCCATTCCCGTAGACCCCTTCTCCACCACTGGGATGGGCCTTCTGGACTGGCTGGACTTGAATACATATGATGATGCCTACATGAGATTGAAGAAGATAGCAATTGCGGACCCGCCGACAAAGCGATGCGGCAATGACAGTTACTATCTCATCGCGATGTTCGACATGAGGATCGCCATCAATACAAGAGGCAGTAACAGCAGAGGCTGGCACATGTTGGCCGTGACATATTTGTACCCCTATACATTCAAAGACGTTGTGTGCCATGTAGGATGCATCTTCGCGGTGACAAGCCAAGGGACTTGTTTCATCTGGTTGCCATCCTACGATACAGGAGATTACAAATGGAATGCACAAACCATCTTTTGCATCCCTAACGGTACTCCATTGTTTTGCAGGGACCAGTCATCACCCGATCAAAATAAGATCACTGATCCTAGATGTGCATTTGCATCCGGGATTCGGTCTAACCTGGAACCTTGTAGTTGACTTTGGCATATTGGGATTGACTATCTTAGCAGTCATTACCCATGGTACCACTGATGTGCAAAATGGTCACACAATCTACAACGATCGGACCGTCACCATCTACCCAAGTATTCCATTTTCTCATTGATGTGTGTTAGAGTAGTAGTACTTGTTAGTTATTTTATTTTCTTGACTGGGACATGTTTACTGTACTAGTACTACAATTTAGTATGATTTATTTTAACCCTCTAGCCTTCTCTTTCGTTGTAGTACTACTTACTAGTACTAGTATTTTTTACCTTGGAGGACGCGTATAGCTAGCTAGGCCCTTGAAGACTTGAATCCACTAGCTCCCACCATTTTTTTCAATGTCTTACTATCTCATCCATGTAGCCAAGAGTAGCTATATATAATAATCTGTTTATTTTACTTCCTCTATACCGGAGTAGTACTATTTGCTGCACAATATTACCGACCGCCATATTAGAGCACAACATTATTATGCATGGACATTGACCATGTACGTCACCATGTGTCCAGATCTGAGATGCCATGTGTACCAGATGATTGGCATCGAGTTTGAGCCCCGTGATGCTATGTGGGTGCCGAGGAACACTCTTGGAGAGTACTCTCTTTTCATTGGGGACAACTACCCCATTGTCAAGCGGATGCCACCTTCCGTGCATGACACCGAAGGCCTGCCGTTCATGATGCATGGTTTTGTCTTCAGTGCACACTGCTGGATGAACGACATGCTGGGACACGCTATCCCTGATTTATGCCGCTTCAACTTGGATGAGTCTCCATCGTGTGGAATCGGACTAGAAAGCTGCGACAATGATTCCCGCTGCCCTCCGCTATGGATCGTGCCATCTATGAAGAGCACCTGGGACTGGAACCTGGAGGAGGACATGGAGCCCATTTATAACGTGTAAGTGGAGTATGGTAAATTGTGAATGGTAGCGCTGTGAATATATGTAGACTAGTCGTGCACAAATTTATCACATGAAGTGGAGATGAAATTGTGTGGCATACTGGCATTTGTCCTTTAGAAATTATTACTAGTAAATGTGTTATGTGTACGTGCAACTTGTGTGGCTGTTGCATGGGCTCCAACATGCTCTGTGATAAAAAAAAGGTGGCACAGCTTTGGATATAGGTGACGTGGCCGCATCATACCATAGCATCGTTCACTATAGTTGTAGTACTCCTACTAGGACGACAACTCCTATAAAACCTTGCACTTGGCTCATTTCCTCTTCGGGAGTTTCAATAGTTCATACTCCTATGAATCCTGAACTTGGCTTTTCAGCTCTTCGGAAGGTCCAACAATGATGATACTACAATACGATATGCTTCTGGCAATCTGACACCGAATGAACTGCTGCACGCCCACCGCGAGGGCAAGGGCAAGGGAGAGGGAGAGGGCACTGTAGTCAAAACCCTCTCCTCGTCCTGCGAGCCACCGCTCGCGTGGGCAAGGGAGAGGGTGTATGCATATGTAGTAAGCAAGCTTCTCCTCGTCCTGTGAGCTACCGCGCGTGGGCGAGGGAGTGGGCGTAATAAGCAAGCTTCTCCTTGTTCGGTGAGTTGACGGGACACATCAAAGTAGTACTACTAGGCCATACTGTGTCCTTTCCGGTTAATATGGCTTAATTTGAAACGACAAAAATACACTGGCGGTCAACGTATGTAACAATACTGTCGATGCAACAAACCCTGGGTCTGTTGCGCAGACTATGCAAAGCCACGAGAACAAGATCGCAGCACCAAGGTCAGATTGGAGTGCAAGGGATCAGTTCTTCAAAGGACCGGCGTGCAGCACAAGAGGACTAAGACTAGCCAGAGAAGTAAGATATTGCAAAGGAAAGAAAACCTCCCTTGCCGGGCAGGCGAGCCTGGCAAGGATGGGGTTACACAACCTTCTTCTTGTAGACGTTGTTGGGCCTCCAAGTGCAGAGGTTTGTAGGACAGTAGCAAAATTCCCTCAAGTGGATTTCCTAAGGTTTATCAATCCCTGGGGGGCGTAGGATGAAGATGGTCTCTCTCAAGCAACCCTACAACCAAATAACAAAAAGTCTCTTGTGTCCCCAACACACCTAATACAATGGTAAGTTGTATAGGTGCACTAGTTCAACGAAGAGATGGTGATACAAGTGCAATATGGATGGTAGATATAGGTATTTGTAATCTAGAAATATAAAAACAACAAGGTAACTAAAGATAAAAGTGAGCATAAACGGTATTGCAATGCTAGGAAACAAGGCATAGGGTTCATACTTTCACTAGTGCAAGTTCTCTCAACAATAATAACATAACTGGATCACATAAATATCCCTCAACATGCAACAAAGAGTCACTAATAGCGGAGAACAAATGAAGAGATTATTGTAGGGTACGAAACCACCTCAAAGTTTTTCTTTCGGATCGATCTATCATAGAGTTCGTACTAGAATAACACCTTAAGACACAAATCAATCAAAACCCTAATGTCACCTAGATACTCCAATGTCACCTCAAGTATCCGTGGGTATGATTATACGATATGCATCAAACAATATCAGATTCATCTATTCAACCAACACATAGAACTTCAAAGAGTGCCCCAAAGTTTCTACCGGAGAGTCAAGAAGAAAATGTGTGCCAACCCCTATGCATAAGTTCACGAGCGGAACCCACAAGTTGATCACCAAAATATACATCATGTGGATCACGTGATATCCCATTGTCACCACAGATAAGCACATGCAAGACATACGTCAAGTGTTCTCAAATCCTTAAAGACTCAATCCGATAAGATAACTTCAAAGGGAAAACTCAATCCATTACAAGAGAGTAGAGGGGGAGAAACATCATAAGATCCAACTATAATAGAAAAGCTCGTGATACATCAAGATCGTACCGCCTCAAGAACACGAGAGAGAGAGAGAGAGATCAAACACATATCTAATGGTACATACCCTCTGCCCCGAGGGTGAACTACTCCCTCCTCGTCATGGAGATCGCCGGGATGATGAAGATGGCCATCGGTGAGGTTCCCCCCTCCGGCAGGGTGCCGGAACAGGGTCCCGATTGGTTTTTGGTGGCTACAGAGGCTTGCGGCGGCGAAACTCCCGATCTATTGTGTTCCCTGATGTTTTTAGGGTATATGGACATATATAGGTGAAATAAGTCGGTCAGGGGAGCCACGAGGGGCCCACGAGGGTGGGGGGCGTGCCCAGGGGGTAGGGCGCGCCTCCCTGCCTCGTGGATTCCTCGAAGCTTCCCCGACGTCTACTCCAAGTCTCCTGGATTGCTTCCGTTCCAAAAATAACTCTCCCGAAGGTTTCATTCCGATTGAACTCCGTTTCATATTCCTTTTCTTCGAAACACTAAAATAGGCAAGAAAACAACAATTTGGGCTAGGCCTCCGGTTAATAGGTTAGTCCCAAAAATAATATAAAAGTGTATAATAAAGCCCATAAACATCCAAAATCGATAATATAATAGCATGAATACTTCATAAATCATAGATATGTTGGAGACGTATCAGCATCCCCAAGCTTAATTCCTGCTCGTCCTCGAGTAGGTAAATGATAAAAGAAATAATTTATGAAGTGTGAATGCTAGCAGGTGCACAAGTTTAATCAATGATAATTTCGTTCACCTTTTTTAGCATCATTATATGTCATAACAGTAGCTCATATCATAAAGCTTCTCATGATCAAGTAACAAGCTATTCACTTGTTAAAGTATAGATCATAAACTTTCTTGAAAACTAAAAACCGTGTTATTAGTCATCAAACAATTACAATTCATCTTATTTTCAGGAAGAGTCTATGTCAGAGCTTTGATTCAGCAAACTTCACACACTCAACTATCATTTAGTCTTTCACAATTGCTAACACTCACATGACATTTATGGGTTCAAAGTTTGAATCAGACATAGAGAAAGATAGGGGCTTATAGATTCGCCTCCCAACCTTTTACCTCAAGGGTAATGTCAACAATAATAGTTCATGATGCCTTACATCCAATTGGATATATATATATTAGGATCTTTCCAACACAAGGTGCTTGCCAAAGGATAAAATCTAAAAAGGAAAGGTGAAGATCACCATGACTCTTGCATAAGGTATAAGACAAGAATAAAAGATAGGCCCTTCGCAGAGGGAAGCAGAGGTTGTGATGCGCTTTTATAGTTGGATGCACAAAATCTTATCACGAAAGAACGTCACTTTATATTGACACTTGTGATAGGGACCTTTATTATGCCGTCTTTCGCTTTTATTGCTTCCACATCACAAGATCGTATAAAGCTTATTTTCTCCACACTAATAGATCATACATATTTAGAGAGCAATTTTTATTGCATGCACCGATGACAACTTACTTGAAGGATCTTACTCAATCCATAGGTAGGTATGGTGGACTCTCATGGCAATACTGGTTTAAGGGATGTTTGGAAGCACAAGTAGTATCTCTACTTGGTGCAAATAATTTGGCTAGCATGAGGGGGAAAGGCAAGCTCAACATGTTGGATGATCCATGACAATATACTTTATTTCAGATATAAGAAAACATAACCCATTACGTTGTCTTCCTTGTCCAACATCAACCTTTTAACATGTCATATTTTAATGAGTGCTCACAATTACAAAAGATGTCCAAGATAGTATATTTATACGTGAAATCTCTCTTCCCTCAATATTCTTTCATGAATTGTTCAAGTGACCAATACAATGTTTGCTAACCTTCAATAAATTTACCACCTCTACTTCTTATATGTGAGGTCATTACTCCCCATGGGATAAGCATATGAAACATATATAATTTCAGATTTATGATATTCAAATCATTCGACTATTTACTCATAGGATATAAGTGAAGCACACGAGTAAATGACAAACTACTCCAAAAAGATATAAGTGAAGATCAATGAGTAGTTAAATAATTATTTAGCTATGTGAAGAATCTCCCATTTAATAATTCAGATCTTGATATTGTATCCAAACAGCAAGCAAAACAAAATAAAATTACATTCTAAGATTAGCAAACATCATGTGAAGAAGCAAAAACTTAGGATCAACCGATACTAACCGATAGTTGTCGAAGAAGAAAGGTGGGATGCCAACCGGGGCATCCCCAAGATTAGACGCTCGAGACTTCTTAAAATATTATCTTGGGATGCCTTGGGCATCCCCAAGCTTGAGATTTTGTGTCTCCTTAATTCCTCTCATATCACGGTCTTCCTAAATCTCAAAAGCTTCATCCACACAAAACTCAACAAGGACTCGTGAGATAAGTTAGTATAAACCAATGCAAAAACCTTATCATACTATACTGTAGCAAATCACTAAAATTATTATTCAACATTGCATAATAAATGCCTCTGCATACTGAATAGTCATATCCTCAAATAGAATCATTAAAGAAGCAAACATATGCAAACAATGCAAACATAACAGCAATCTGCCTAAACAGGACAGTCTGTAAAGAATGCAGCAAGATCCATACTTCCTCAGCTCCAAAAATTATGAAAGAAAATTCCCACAGTAGTAAATTTATCAGAGCTCATTATGCAAAAGGTTTCAACATTTTATCACATTCTGACTTTTCTAGGGAATTTTTGCAACAGCGGTAAACTTTCTGTTTTCAAACAGCAACAACAAGACTTGTAAAATAGGCATAGTAAAGGCTATCAATGCCACTTTTATTGAAATAAAAGAAGCAAAACATTGTTATAAATAACAGAAAGCAAAACTAAATAAAATAAAATGACTCTGCAAGCAAAACACATATCATGTGGTGAATAAAAATATAGCTCCAAGTAAAGTTACCGATGAACGAAGACGAAAGAGAGGATGCCTTCCGGGGCATCCCCAAGCTTAGGCTCTTGGTTGTCCTTGAATATTAACTTGGGGTGCCTTGGGCATCCACAATATTAGGCTCTTTACATTCCTTATTCCATAGTCCATCGATTCTTTACCCAAAACTTGAAAACTTCACAACACAAAGCTTAACAGAAAACTCGTAAGCTCCGTTAGTATAAGAAAATAAAACCACCACTTAGGTATTGTTGTGAAATCATTATAAATTCATATTGGTATTATATCTACTGTATTACAACTTCTCTATGGTTCATAACCTCCGATACTACTCATAGATTCATCAAAATAAGCAAACAATACATAGAAAACACAACCTGTCAAAAACAGAACAGTCTGTAGTAATCTGTATCAAACGTATACTTCTGGAACTCCAAAAATTCTGAAATAAATTGGTGGACGTGAGGAATTTGTCTATTAAGCATCTGCAAAAAGAATCGACCTAAAAGCACTCTCCAGTAAAAAAATGGCAGCTAATCTCGTGAGCGCTAAAGTTTCTGTTTTTTTACAGCATGATCATAAAGACTTCACCCAAGTCTTCCCAAAGGTTCTACTTGGCACAAACACTAGTTAAAATATGAAAACACATCTAACCAGAGGCTAGATGAATTATTTATTACTAAACAGGAGCAAAAATCAAGGAACACAAATGAAATTGGGTTGCCTCCCAACAAGCGCTATCGTTTAACGCCCCTAGCTAGGCATGTCGATTTCAATGATGCTCACATAAAAGATAAGAACTGAAACATAAAGAGAGCATCATGAAGAATATGACTAGCATATTTAAGTCTAACCCACTTCCTATGCATAGGTATTTTGAGATCAAACAATTTATGGGAACAATAATCAACTAGCATAGGAAGGGAAAACAAGCATAACTTCAAAACTTTAAGCACATAGAGAGGAAACTTGATATTATTGCAATTCCTGCAAGCATATATTCCATCCTAACAATAATTTTCAGTAGCATAATGAATGAATTCAACAATAGAACCAGCACCTAAAGCATTATTTTCATGATCTACAAGCGTAGAATTTTTTTACTCTCCACATAAGCAAATTTCTTCTCTTGAATAATAGTGGGAGAAAACTCAACAAAATAACTATCTTGTGATTGAAAATTAAGATCAAGATGACAAGTTTCATGGTTATCATTATTGTTTAAAGCATACGCGTCATCACAATAATCATCATAGATTGGAGGCATGCTTTCATCATAGTAAATTTGCTCATCAAAGCTTGGGGGACAAAAAGTATCATCTTCATCAAACATAGCTTCCCCAAGCTTGTGGCTTTGCATATCATTAGCATCATGGGTATTCAAATAAATTCATACTAACAATATTGCAATCATGCTCATAATTCAAAGATTTAGTGCCAAACATTCTAATGCATTCTTCTTCTAGCAATTGAGCACAATTATTGGAATCCTTATTTTCATGAAAGATGTTAAAAGGATGAAGCATATGAGGTACCCTCAATTCCAATTTTTTTGTAGTTTTCTTTTATAAACTAAACTAGTGATAAGACAAGAAACTAAAAGATTCGATTGCAAAATCTAAAGATAAACCTTCAAGCACTCACCTCCCCGGCAATGGCGCCAGAAAAGAGCTTGATGTCTACTACACAACCTTCTTCTTGTAGACGTTGTTGGGCCTCGAAGTGCAGAGGTTTGTAGGATAGTAGAAAATTTCCCTCAAGTGGATGACCTAAGGTTTATCAATCCGTGGGAGGGTAGGATGAAGATGGTCTCTCTCAAGCAACCCTACAACCAAATCACAAAAAGTCTCTTGTGTCCCCAACACACCCAATACAATGGTAAGTTGTATAGGTGCACTAGTTCAGCGAAGAGCTGGTGATACAAGTGCAATATGGATGGTAGATATAGGTATTTGTAATCTGAAAATACAAAAACAGCAAGGTAACTAATGATAAAAGTAAGCATAAACGGCATTGCAATGCTAGGAAACAAGGCATAGGGTTCATACTTTCACTAGTGCAAGTTCTCTGAACAATAATAACATAACTGGATCACATAACTATCCCTCAACATGCAACAAAGAGTCACTCCAAAGTCACTAATAGCGGAGAACAAACGAAGAGATTATTGTAGGGTACGAAACCACCTCAAAGTTATTCTTTCGGATCGATCTATCATAGAGTTGGTACTAGAATAACACCTTAAGACACAACTCAATCAAAACCCTAATGTCACCTAGATACTCCAATGTCACCTCAAGTATCCGTGGGTATGATTATACGATATGCATGAAACAATCTCAGATTCATCTATTCAACCAACACATAGAACTTCAAAGAGTGCCCCAAAGTTTCTAACGAAGAGTCAAGACGAAAACGTGTGCCTACCCCTATGCATAAGTTCACGAGCGGAACCCGCAAGTTGATCACCAAAACATACATCAAGTGGATCACGTGATATCCCATTGTCACCACAGATAAGCACATGCAAGTCATACATCAAGTGTTCTCAAATCCTTAAAGACTCAATCCGATAAGATAACTTCAAAGGGAAAACTCAATCCATTAAAATAGAGTAGAGGGGGAGAAACATCATAAGATACAACTATAATAGCAAAGATTGCGATACATCAAGATCGTACCACCTCAAGAACATGAGAGAGAGAGAGAGAGAGAGAGAGAGATCAAACACATAGCTACTGGTACATACCCTCAGCCCCGAGGGTGAACTACTCCCTCCTCGTCATGGAGATCGCCGGGATGATGAAGATGGCCACTGGTGAGGGTTCCCCCCTCTGGCAGGGTGCCGGAACAGGGTCCCGATTGGTTTTTGGTGGCTACAGAGGCTTGCGGCGGCGAAACTCCCGATCTATTGTGTTCCCTGATGTTTTTAGGGTATATGGACATATATAGGTGAAAGAAGTCGGTCAGGGGAGCCACGAGGGGCCCACGAGGGTGGGGGGCGTGCCCAGGGGGGTAGGTCGCGCCTCCCTGCCTCGTGGCTTCCTCGAAGCTTCCCTGACATCTACTCCAAGTCTCCTGGATTGCTTCCGTTCCAAAAATAACTCTCTCGAAGGTTTCATTCCGTGTGGACTCCGGTTGATATTCCTTTTCTTTGAAACACTGAAATATGCAAGAAAACAACAATTTGGGCTGGGCCTCCGGTTAATAGGTTAGTCCCAAAAATAATATAAAAGTGTATAATAAAGCCCATAAACATCCAAAATAGATAATATAATAGCATGAATACTTCATAAATTATAGATACGTTGGAGACGTATCACCGGGGCTTACGGAGGCAGAGCGACCTCACCGCACCACCTCATCACGACGCACGTCGTCAATCAGTGCGGTGTCAAGCTCCAAAGTGACTAAGTGGCTGCTATTTGCCACATGGCAGCCGCTTCCTACAGAAAATACCTCCAAGCGACACCCGTCCTGCGACGTTTTAAGCAAGCAGGCGCGAAGCTGGCAAAACAGCCCGGCAGGGCCTGCCGGGCGAGCTGTGATGTGACGTTGAGTGGCACATTTAATGCGCTCTATCAGCCTGCAGAGTTAGGTATGATAGCACTGTTTGCTATCTAATCAGTGCATAGTGACTGATTTGCCACCGTGGTGACCCCTTTATATATAAAAGGAGGCCCAAGGCAACCGTAGAAAGGGTTGGCTAATCCATCTCCTCACACACTCATACGCGTGTAGCCGTTTTCGCCTGAGGAAACCTTGCTGGCGAGCATGTTGCGCTCACCACCATTTTCCACCATCAATCCACCAAAGCAGGAGTAGGGTTTTATGCCTCACGGCGGCCGTAACCTGGGTAAAGACTGCCCGTGTAATCTCTGCTGTGCTGTTCCATGCTCCTCCGCTCTTTGTGCAACGTGCCATCCCCCCACCGAACTAGAAAGGGACTCTTGGTCCCATAGGTATCCGCGGTTTCCTAGGACATCTTTGGCGCGCCTCGTGGGGGGATCACTTGCGCGAACCTGAAAGCGTGAGTAGCGCGTCACCTTCATCGCCATTTTTCATCATCAACGACTCCATCGACTATGAAGCCCAAGAAGAAACCCGGTGCTGCAGCTCACCCGTCCACCTCGAAGGCTCCGCCACCTGTGGCCGCCAATGCCACGGGGAATGCGGATGCACACGAGGATGTGGGTGCTGCGGGGGATGCGGTCGGCGCAGGCGGCATTGTCACCACCTCTCCCGTGGCCGAAGCAGGAGCGGGAGGCACCGGAGGAGAGCAGCATCAGCAACTTCCTAGTCATCATGCTCCATTAGGTACGCGAAGGGTTATTCCGTCTGTACCTCTTCCCCTTGCCGAAGGGTACAACCAAAGTGGTGGCACCCGGGCAAATCGCCACCTTCCGGCCGCCCCCGCCACGGGCGCGACCGCAGGGCGCGCGCCTCCCCCGGAGCGGGTTGACCCAGCCACTACGCCCAATGGAGCCACTGACGCTCAAGCGCCTTCACCGTGTCACCGTGCCATCCAAGTGGCTGGCTCGCAATAGCGAGGGCGTGACGCAGTCGCCACCGGTACTATCAGAAGCTGGGCGACGGTACTATCTACATCATCAACGCCAATGCCAAGCACCGCTATGGAGGCCATGGCACGGGCCCAGATGCTGTTGAGGTTACCACCGGCGGCCGGTCAGATGGATGAATGGAGAGCCACCATGCATAATATGATTGGCTTCGCTGGGGCTGGGGGCTCACAGCAAGCTGGCCCGCCGCAGCCTCCCCAAGCGATGACAAAAGCTCGCACTGCTGGCCGCACGGAAGGGCCACCCCCACTACGTGGTCCCCACCATGGCAACTAGCGCGGGAGCTGCGGCGTCAAGAACACGACGACGTCTTGATGGCCTCTTCCGACCCTCGAGCACGTCCCGGCCAATGGCGAGCCCCGGAGGACAGGCGGAGGGGAGGGGCGCACGTTGTCATCGAGCGATGCCGCGACGACCACCGTTGAACCAGCGGGTGCGATGGTCCTGACGTCTACGAGCCTGCGCTCGAGGATAGCAGGTGCCTGACTTTCGAGGTTGGGTGCCCTACCTTTACACGTGAGCTGCGGCAAGTCCGTTGGCCATCCGCTCGCAAGTTCAAGCCAGAGATACCCGGGAAGTATGATGGGAGGCTGAACCCGATTGAGTTCTTGAGCATCTACACCATCGCTATTCAAGCTGCCGGAGGAAGAGATGAGAAGGTGTTTGCCAACTACTTCCCTTTGGCACTCAAGTCAAATGTGAGGTCTTGGCTGATGCACCTGCCGGAGAACTCCATTCCGCCGTGGGCTGACCTGTGCCATGAGTTCATTGGCGCCTTCACGGGCGGCCATCAAGAACCAGGACGGCCCAGCGACTTGCAGCTTCTCCAACAGAAAGAAGGAGAGACTCTCTGCAAGTATTTGGAGAGATTCAGCAGAGTCCACATAAATATCCCAAATATCCACCCGACGAATATGATAGCCGTCTTCCAATCCAATGTGCGCAACCGCAAGATACATTCCAAGATGAATGTGCGGTTGCCCAAGACTGTAATGGAGCTTTACACCTTGGTGGGCAAATGCGCTCAGATGGAGGAGGGAAAGAAACTCCCTGGAGAGGAAGATTGCATCGACATCGACTCAGAGGATGACGATATATCCACCAGTCAAAAGAAGAAGAACAAGAAGCGCAACAAGAGGCGCAAGGATAAGGTAGTGATGACCGTCGAAGGATCGGGCACGCTTAGTACCGGAAAGAAGGCTAAGGCCGAAGCCCCCGGCAAGGAAGCTGTTGCGTGCGCTTACTGCTGGGAGGTTGCGGCTGCCGAGAGGGCTGGGAAAGGCGATGGGCCATACTGCAAGATCCATCAGACCAAAGGCCATGATCTCCAAGAGTGTCCTCAGGTTGAGCAGCTCATCAAGAGGCAGAGGGCTGAATATGAGAAGCGTGATAAGGAAAAAAGTCCAAATGACACTAGCGGGAAGGGCCGAGGCAGTGAAGCAAATCTCCCCGGCAAGGCGTTTTGGAACCAAGGAAAACCCGCCAGGGGCCGAGAGAAGGAAGTTTGCAATGATGAGAGTGATGGAGGGGATGAAGAGGAAACCAGCAAGCAGGAATTTCAGAAGGCCACTGATGCCCTTTGCATTGACGGGTGTGTATCTTTGCACTCCTCTCACCGCCAACTTAAACTGTGGGCGCATGAGGTCAATGCTGTGGAGCTAGCGGCAGAGTCTCGGAAGCCACTCAAATTGTCACACACGCCCATAATCTTTGACGAAGAGGACCATCTTGACCGCACCACCGCGGTAGGGTGTTTGCCGTTGTTGGTCTCTCCAACGATTCGGAACCTCAAGGTCACAAAGATGTTGGTTGACGGCGGGGGCGGGTTGAATATGATTTCCCCAAAGGTTATAAGCAAGCTTCAGATAGCAGAGGAAGAACTAAAGGTCACGGGCATGTTTCAAGGAGTCAATCCCGGCAGGAGTCATCCTAGGGGAAAGATCTCTTGCCAGTGACATTTGGGGGAGAACTGAACTATCGGACTGAGAAGTTTGTGTTCTATGTGGTCGACCTCCCCCTGCCGTACAATGGGATCCTTGGATGCCCAACTCTGGCAAAATTCGTGGCGGCATCCCACTATATCTACAACACTTTGAAGATGCCAGGGCTGTTAGGAGTCATTTCCATTTCGTCAAACGAGAAAGACGCAATCATTTGCGTGGATAAGATGTATTGGGATGCAGTAGCGGCAGAGGCCGCGGCAGCAGCAGTCCCCGCCAAGGAAATCAGAGGAAAGAAGAAGTATAGCAGGGGAAGCGTACCTCTTCGAAGTGTGCTGCGCATATTGATGACTTGCTGGAGAGTTCCAACAGGAAGAGATCCAAGGTCGCTGCACCACATGTGAAGAAGCTCTCGGCAGTGCTGGATGGCGTTGATTGTACCTTTACTATCAACGCCACCCTTGATGACAAATAGGAAAGCACGCTCGTTGCCTTCCTGTGGGCGAATATCGATGTGTTTGCCTGGCAACCATCTGATATCCTCGGTGTTCCTAGGGAGGTAATCGAGCACCACCTTGCTGTCTGCCCACATGCCAGACCCGTCAAGCAAAAGGTTCAAAAACAGGCCTTGGAGAGGCAGCAGTTCATTGCCAAAGAGATTAAGAAGCTTGAGGCAGCTGGTCTGGTCAGAGGAGTACTACATTGACATGGTTAGCAAACTCAGTGGTCGTACACAGGGCTAACGGAAAGTGGAGGCTTTGCATAGATTTCACATATCTCAACAAGGCTTGCCCGAAGGACCCATTTCCCTTGTCGCGCATCGACCAGATTGTGGACTCCACTTCGGGTTGTGATTTCTCTCATTTCTGGATGCATACTCTGGATATCATCAGATCTTCATGTCCAAGGAAGACGAAGAGAAGACCTCGTTCATCACCCCATGCGGTACATACTTCTTTGTGTGCATGCCTTTCGAGTTAAAGAGTGTTGGGTCCACTTTTGCAAGAGCAGTCCAGATTGGTTTTGAACCGCAGTTGCACAGAAACATTGAAGCTTATATGGATGATATTGTGGTCAATACCAAGGATTGATCAACCCTCGTCCAGGATTTGGAAGAGACATTTGCTAATCTGCACAAGATCAACTTGAAGCTAAATCCGAAGAAGTGTGTTTGGCGTTCCCTCCGACGAGCTACTTGGGTTCTTCGTGTCCCATCTTGGGATCGAAGCCAACCCTGACAAGATCAAGGCTATCAAGCATATGTAGGCACCCATGACAGTCAAATATGTGAGGCGTTTGACAGGGTGCGTCGCCGCACTTCGCAGATTCTTCTCTAAGTCTGTCGAGCGCGCCCTACCGTTCTTCAAAATTTTGAAGAAGGCAGGACCCGTGAAGTGGACCCCGGAAGTAGATGCAACTTTACAAGATTTGAAGACCTACTTGTCCGCTGTGCCCACTTTGGTTTCCCCTAAACCACAAGAGTCGTTGCTGCTGTACTTAGCGGCAACTAATCAAGTGGTTAGTGCAGCCCTAGTGACAAAGCGGGAAGAAGAGGAAACAAAGAGTGAGCAAGGCACGGCAAGATCGGATGAGGATCAAGACAAAGAAGAGAACGACAGCAAGGGAAACCCCAAGGACGCGGCAAGAAACAAAGTGGTGCAGCGCACAGTATACTTCGTTAGTTCCCTGTTACAGGGGGCTAGATTGAGGTAGTCTGGTGTGCAAAAGTTGATTTTTGGCCTCATCATGGCCTCAAGGAAACTGTGCCACTACTTCCAAGCCCATGAGATCACGGTTGTCACCCGCTTTCCATTGCAAAGGATACTCCGAAACCCTGAGGCTACCGGTAGAATAGTGGAGTGGGCTTTGGAGTTATCCAGCTTTGGCCTGAAATTTGAGAGCACATCAACAATTCAGAGCAGGGCATTGGCAGAGTTCATTGCAGAATGGACGCCAACCCCTGATGAGGAAGTATTGGAAACAATTACCCCCGACAAGGAAGCGCCCCAAGAATGGATCATGTATTTCGATGGTGCATTCTCCCTTCAAGGTTGATATGTCTCCATCGTATCTACTTCTCCAAACTCTTTTGCCCTTGTTTTGGACTCTAATTTGCATGATTTGAATGGAACTAACCCAGACTGACGTTGTTTTTAGCAGAATTGCCATGGTGTTATTTTTGTGCAGAAATAGAAGTTCTTGGAATGACCTGAAACTTCACGGAGATTATTTTTGGAATAAATAAAAAATATTGGCGAAAGAATCAACTAGAGGGGACCCACCACCTGTCCACAAGGGTGGAGGGCGCGCCCACACCCTAGGGCGTGCCCTCCTGTCTTCAGGATCCCACAAGGCTCCACTGACCTCAACTCCAACTCCCTATATTCACGTTCGGGGAGAAAAAATCAGAGAGAAGGATTCATCGCATTTTATGATACGGAGCCGCCGCCACCTCATGTTGTTCCTCGGGAGGGCAGATCTGGAGTCCATTTTGGGCTCCGGAGAGGGGAAATCATCGCCACCGTCATCATCAACCATCCTCCATCACCAATTTCATGATGCCCACCGTCGTGCGTGAGTAATCCCATTGTAGGCTTGCTGGACGGTGATGGGTTGGATGAGATCTATCATGTAATAGAGTTAGTTTTGTTAGCGTTTCTTCCCTAGTATCCACTATGTCCTAAGATTAATGTTGCTATGACTTTGCTATGCTAATGCTTGTCACTAGGGCCCGAGTGCCATGATTTCAGATCTAAACCTATTATGTTCTCATGAATATATTTGTGTTCTTGATCCTATCTTGCAAGTTATAGTCACCTACTACGTGTTCTGATCCGGCAACCCCGGAGTGACAATAGTCGGGACACTTCCCGGTGATGATCGTAATTTGAAGAGTTCATGTATTCACTAAGTGCTAATGCTGTGGTCCAGTACTCTATTAAAAAGAGGCCTTAATACCCCTTAGTTTCCAATAGGACCCCGCTGCCACGGGAGGGTAGGACAAAAGATGTCATGCAAGTTCTTTTCCATAAGCACGTATGACTATATTCAAAATACATGCCTACATTATATTGATGAATTGGAGCTAGTTCTGTGTCACCTTATGTTATAATTGTTGCATGATGAATGCCACCCGACATAATTATCCATCATTGATCCATTGCCTACGAACTCATTTCATATTGATCTTTGCTTCATTACTTTTCCGTTGCCACTGTTACAATTGCTACAAAACTGCTACTGTTGCTTTTGCCACCATTACCGTTACTTCCATACTACTTTGCTACTAAATACTTTGCTACAGATATTAAGTCTTCCAGGTGTGGTTGAATTGACAACTCAGCTGCTAGTACTTGAGAATATTCTTTGGCTCCCCTTGTGTCGAATCAATAAATTTGGGTTGAATACTCTACTCCCAAAAACTGTTGTGATCCCCTATACTTGTGGGTTATCAAGACCTTTTTCGGGCGCCGTTGCCGGGGAGCATAGCTCTATTCTCTGAGTCACTTGGGATTTATATTTGTTGATCACTATGAGGAATTTGAAAGATACTAGAACCAAGATTTTTCCCTCAACTATGAGGGGAGGTAAGGAACTGCCATCTAGCTTTGCACTTGATTCACCTTCTGTTTTGAGTAAACTTGCGACACCTACACCTGCTATTGATTCTGATATGTAGCCTGTAATTGATGATGCCACTTCTGCTATGCATGATGCTTATGATGATACTACTTCTGTGCTTGATAATACTGTGCCACTAGGTGAATTCTTGATGAACAACTTGCTAGGGTGAGATAATGAAATTACTGAAGCTGATGATATTATTGAAACTGAAGATTATGATTCTCCCCCTAGATATGAATTGCCCATTGTACCTGAGGGTTATATTTATGGATGAGGAAACTGCTAGAGACTTTCTTGCTTGTAATGATAGGGATGATCTTAAGAAACTTTTAGCTAAGCTAAAAGAAAAATCTTTGAATGCTAGAATGCAATATGACCCTATGTTTGCTACTTCACCTATCTTTGTTACTGATAAGGATTATGAATTATCTGTCGATCTTGAATTAATTACTTTGGTTGAACCTCATCCTTCCTATGGTTATGAATCTGAAACTGTTGTGGCACATCTTACTAAATTGAATGATATAGCCATCCTATTTGCTCATCAGGAAAAGATTCGCTATTACTATATTCTCAAATTGTTTCCTTTCTCGTTAAAGGGTGATGCTAAGTTATGGTTTAATTATCTTGCTCCTGGTTGTGTGCGTAGTCCCCAGGATATGATTTACTACTTCTCTAAAAAATATTTCCCCGCTCATAAGAAACAAGCTGCCTTACGGGAAATATTTAATTTTGTGCTAATTGAAGAAGAGAGTCTCCCACAAGCTTGGGGGAGGCTTCTCCAATTACTTAATGCTTTTCCTGATCATCCTCTCAAGAAAAATGAAATACTTGACATCTTTTATAATGGACTAACCGATGCTTCCAGAGACCACCTCGATAGTTGTGCTGGTTGTGTTTTCAAGGAAAGAACTATTGAGCAAGCTGAATTGTTATTGAGTAATATATTGAGCAATGATAATGATTGGGCACATCCTGAACCAACTCCTAAGCTAACTATGAAGAAAAGGGGTATTCTATTTCTCAGTCCTGAAGATATGCAAGAGGCAAAGAAATATATGAAAGAAAAAGGTATTAAAGCAGAAGATGTTAAGAATTTACCGCCTATTGAAGAAATACATGGTCTTGATAACCCGACATAGGTAGTAGAGGTAAACTCTCTTCATAGATTTGATGAAAGTGATATTCCTCATAATAAGTCTGCTAGTCAATGCTTCGATGAGTTTGATAATTTTATTGTTAAGCAAGAAAATTTCAATGCTGATGTTAGTAGACAACTGAAACGTAATGCTTACATGCTTGACCACTTGGGTGATTATATGAGTAAAACTATTAATGATCATAAGCTTATTAGTAACATGCTTCAATTGTTACAACTCAAGTAGAACAAGTACTTAAGGCACACGATGATTTTCTTAATGAGTTGAATAGTAAGAATAATGATAATGCTGTTAGGGTTATGACTAGAGTTAGTAAAATGACCCAGGAACCTTTGTATCCTGAAGGCCATCCTAAGAGAGTTGAGCAAGATTCTTAGAGAGTTAATACTCATGCACCTAGTAAAAGAAAATGAAATCTGATAGGACTTTGCATGCTTCTAGTGAACATGTTATAGATACACCTGAGAATCCCAATGATATTTCTATTTCTGATGCTGACACAATCTGGTGACGAACATGAACCTAGTGATAATGTTAATAATGATGTTCATGTTGATGCTCAACCTAGTAATGATAATGATGTAGAGATTGAACCCGCTGTTGATCTTGAGAACCCACAATCAAAGAATCAACGTCATGATAACAGAGACTTCATTGCTAGGAAACATGGTAGAGAAAGAGAACCATGGGTTCAGAAACCCTTGCCCTTTCCTCCAAAGCCATCCAAGTAAAAGGATGATGAGGATTTTGAGTGCTTTGCTGAAATGATTGCACCTATCTTTTTGCGTATGTGTTTGACTGATATGCTTAAAACGCCTCCTTATGCTAAGTATATGAAAGATATTGTTACTAATAAAAGAAAGTTGCCTGAAGCTGAAATTTCCACCATGGTAATTATACTTTTAAGGGTGGAATACCACAGAAACTTGGTGATCCAGGAGTACCAACTATTCCATACTCCATTAAAAGAAACTATGTTAACTCTGCTTTTTGCTATCTTGGAGCCGGTGTTAGTGTTATCCCTTTCTCTTTATATCATAGACTTGAATTGAATAAGTTGACACCTACTGAAATTTCTTTGCAAATGGCTGATAAATCAACAACTATACCCATCCGTATTTGTGAGGATGTTCATGTTGTGGTTGCAAATGTTACTATCTTAACGGACTTTGTTATTCTTGATATTCCCAAGGATGACAGTATGTAGATTATCCTTGGTAAACCCTTTTTGAATACTGTAGGGGCTGTTATTGATTGTAACAAAGGCAATGTCACTTTTCATGTTAATGGTAATGAGCATACAGTACACTTTCCGGAGAAACAACCTCAAGTTCATAGTATCAATTCTGTTGGAAAAATTTCAACTATTACTATCGAAGGTTTTGAATTTCCTCTTCCTTCTGCCAAAAAGAAATATGATACTCTTATTGTTGGGGACATACATAACCCTGTTGAGGTAACCTAGTGTTATTCGAAAGTTCTCCGGTTTCATGTCATTCGGAAGAAGTTTGTTAATAAGACTTGATCAACCTTGTTAATGGATTCCTTTTGATGGGCATGAGATGGATGAATTTAGAAAGCACAACTCTCTATACCCATATTTTACTTTCTGTTATTTAGAATAAATAAAGAAAAAATAGTATTTTCTATCTATTTTCTGAATTAGCCAGGAAATAAAAAATGACCCGAAAATAATTTTCTCCAAATGCCCTGAAAATTTAGTATGATTTTTTATACAATATTTGAGAATTTCTGGCACATAGAACACACCAGGGGATGCACCAGTGGACCACAAGGGTGGAGGGCGCGCCCTACCCCCTAGGCGCGCCCCCTGTCTTTTGGGTCCCACGTGGGTCCCCTCCACTTATTCCACCACCCATCCACTTCGTCTTCCTCCAGAAAAATCATCCAGTAGCTCATACTACAAAAAAATACACTTCTGTGATGATACGTGTTTGTCAGAGTAGGTCATGTTTTCTGTCATGCATATACATCCATGACGATTTTATGATAGAATCAAGATAGTCATACTTGTGCTGCCGTAGAAGTGTTCCATGACATTACCAAAGTTATCATCACGGAAGTGTCCACTTCCATGATGATAAACTGCGCGTCATTGAAGTGCTTTCGTCAAGGGTAACCGACACATGGCATCCCCCGTAACGGGTCGCTGTTAAGCTATTAGGTTCCGGTTTGGATCCGATAACCCGTTAACAGCTAGGACCAATGGGGATTTTCCACGTGTAAAATTCTGAATGGCCAGAGGAACCACGTGTCGGCTCACTGTTGGGACAGATGTCATCCACTCATTTGACGGAGGTGCCTATGATACGTCGACATGTGGCATGGCCCAACAAAGGCCCATTTTGGTGAAAAGGTCAGCCCATTTGACTTGGTCAAAAGGTAGCGGGCCGGCCCACGGAAAAGCCTATTAATGGCCTGTTCGCATATAGCCCATTTACAGCCCGCTAAGTCACGACCCGTTACGTCTTATCCGAATTAGGCCCCCACTGGCATCATCTGGGCCGTCCAATATGATTCCAGCCAGTTGTAACTTCCGGCCCATGTATGCCCCATGACGTCTTTCAGCCCATGTATGTAACTCTTGAAGGAAATA
The DNA here is from genome assembly GCA_021605205.1 of Aegilops longissima. Lineage (NCBI taxonomy): Eukaryota > Viridiplantae > Streptophyta > Magnoliopsida > Poales > Poaceae > Aegilops > Aegilops longissima. The sequence goes on from CM038677.1 coordinate 298,982,025, forward strand.
TGCCCTAGAGGCAATAATAAAAGTTATTATTTATTTCCTTATATCATGATAAATGTTTATTATTCATGCTAGAATTGTATTAACCGGAAACATAATACATGTGTGAATACATAAACCTACAGAGTGTCACTAGTATGCCTCTACTTGACTAGCTCGTTAATCAAAGATGGTTATGTTTCCTAACCATAAACAAGGAGTTGTTATTTGATTAACGGGATCACATCATTGGTTGAATGATCTGATTGACATGACCCATTCCATTAGCATAGCACCCGATCGTATAGTTTGTTGCTAGTGCTTTTCTTCATGACTTATACATGTTCCTATGACTATGAGATTATGCAACTCCGTTTGCCCGAGGAACACTTTGGGTGCTACCAAACATCACAACGTAATCGGGTGATTATAAAGGTACATTACAGGTGTCTCGAAGGTACATGTTGGGTTGGCATATTTCGAGATTAGGATTTGTCACTCCGATTGCTCGGAGAGGTATCTCTGGGCCCTCTCGGTAATGCTCATCACCTAAGCCTTGCAAGCATTGTAACTAATGAGTTAGTTATGAGATGATGTATTACGGAACGAGAAAAGAGACTTGCCGAACGAGATTGAACTAGGTATTGGATACCGACGATCGAATCTCGGGCAAGTAACATACCGATGACAAAGGGAACAACGATGTTGTTATGCGGTCGACCGATAAAGATCTTCGTAGAATATGTAGGAACCAATATGGGCATCCAGGTCCCGCTTATTGGTTATTGACCGAGAGGTGTCTCGGTCATGTCTACATAGTTCTCGAACCCGTAGGGTCCGCACGCTAAACGTTTCGATGACAGTTACTATGAGTTTTATGATGTTGATGTACCGAAGGTTGTTCGGAGTCCCGGATGAGATCACGGACATGACGAGGAGTCTCGAAATGGTCGAGACATAAAGATTGATATATTGGAAGCCTATGTTTGGACTCCGGAATCACTCCGGGTGAAATTGGGAATTTTACCGGAGTACCGAGGGGTTACCGGAACCTCCCGGGGGGTCAATGGGCCTTGATGGGCCTTAGTGGGAAAGAGAAAAGGGGGCCCTATAGCTGGCCGCAGCCTTCCCCCCTTCCCTAGTCCTATTAGGATTAGGAGAAGGGGTGGCTCTCTCCTCTCCCCTTGGTCAAACCCTAGTTGGACTAGGATTTGGGGGAATCCTACTCCTAGTAGGAGTAGGACACCCCGTGCGCCTCCCTCCTGGCCGGCCAGCCCTCCCTTCCCTCCTTTATATATGAGGGCAGGGGCACCCCATGACACACAAGTTGATCGATTAGATCGTTCCTTAGCCGTGTGCGGTGCCCCTTCCACCAGATTACACCTCGATCATACCGTAGCGGAGCTTAGGCGAAGCCCTGCGCCGGTGGAACATCATCATCGCCACCACGCCGTCGTCTTGTGAAACTCTCCTCAACACTCGGCTGGATCGGAGTTCGAGGGACGCCATCGAGCTGAACGTGTGCAGAACTCGGAGGTGCCGTGACGTTCGGTACTTGGATCGGTTGGATCGGGAAGAAGTACGACTACATCAACGCGTTGTTATAACGCTTCCGCTTTCGGTCACGAGGGTGCGTGGACGGATACTCTATCCTCTCGTTGCTATGCCATCACCATGGTCTTGCGTGATCGTAGGAAAATTTTTGAAATTACTACGTTACCCAACAAGTGGTATCGAGCCTGGTTTTATGCGTTGATGTCATATGCACGAGTAGAACACAAGTGAGTTGTGGGCGATACAAGTCATACTACCTACCAGCATGTCATACTTTGGTTCAGCGGTATTGTGAGATGAAGCGGCCCGGACCGACATTACGCAGACGCTTACGCGAGACTGGTTTCACCGCTGTGAGCACTCGTTGCTTAAAGGTGGTGGCGGGTGTCTGTCTCTCTCACTTTAGTTGAACCGAGGGGCTACGCCCGGTCCTTGAGAAGGTTAAAACGGAGTCTATTTGACGAAGTATCGCTGTGGTTTTGATGCGAGGTAAGAACGGTTCTTGCTCAGCCCGTAGCAGCCACGTAAAACTTGCAACAACAAAGTAGAGGACGCCTAACTTGTTTTTGCAGGGCATGTTGTGATGTGATATGGTCAAGACATGATGCTATATTTTATTGTATGAGATGATCATGTTTTGTAACCGAGTTATCGGCAATCGGCAGGAGCCATATGGTTGTCGCTTATTGTATGAGATGCAACGCCATGTAATTGCTTTACTTTATCACTAAGGAGTAGCGATAGTCGAGAAGCAATAGTTGGCGAGACGACAACGATGCTACGATGGAGATCAAGGTGTCGTGCGGTGACAATGGTGATCATGGCGGTGCTTCGAGATGGAGATCACAAGCACAAGATGATGATGGCCATATCATATCACTTATATTGATTGCATGTGATGTTAATCCTTTATGCATCTTATTTTGCTTTGATTGACGGTAGCATTATAAGATGATCCCTTACTAAATTATCAAGAAGTGTTCTCCCGAGTATGCACCGCTGCGAAAGTTCTTCGTCTTTGAGACACCACGTGATGATCGGGTGTGATAGGCTCTACGCTCAAATACAACGGGTGCAAAACAGTTGCACACGCGAATACTCAGGTTATACTTGACGAGCTATGCATATAAGATATGACCTCGAACACGGAGACCGAAGGTCGAGCGTGAATCATATAGTAGATATGATCAACATATTGATGTTCACCATTGAAACTACTCCATCACACGTGATGATCGGTCATGGTGTAGTTGAAATGGATCACGCAATCACTTAGAGAATTGGAGGATATTTTTCTAAGTGGGAGTTCTTAAGTAATATGATTAATTGAACTTAAATTTATCATGAACTTAGTACCGATAGTATCTTGCTTGTCTATGATGTGTAGATAGATGGCTCGTCTTTGTTGTTCCGTTGAATTTTAATGCGTTCCTTGAGAAAGCAAAGTTGAAAGATGATGGCAGCAATTACACGGACTGGGTCCGTAATTTGAGGATTATCCTTATTGCTGCACGGAAGAATTACGCCCTGGAAGCACCGTTAGGTGCCAGGCCTGGTGCAAGGGCTGCGCCGAAGTTGTGAACGTCTGGCAAAGCAAAGTGATGACTACTCTATAGTTCAATGTGCCATGCTTTACGGCTTAGAACCGGGACTTCAACGTCGTTTTGAACACCATGGAGCATATGAGATGTTCCAGAGTTGAAGTTAATATTCAAGCGTAATGCCCGGATTGAGAGATATGAAGTCTCCAATAAGTTCTATAGCTGTAAGATGGAGGAGAATGGTTCTATCGGTGAGCATATACTCGTAATGTCCGGATATAACAATCACTTGATTCAACGGGAGTTAATCTTCCGGATGATTGCGTCATTGATGAATTCTCCAATCACGCCACCAAGCTACAAGAGCTTCGTGATGAACTATAATATGCAAGGGATGACCAAAACTATGCCCGAGCTCTTCGCGATGCTGAAAGCAGCGGAGGTAGAAATCAAAAGGAGCATCAAGTGTTGATGGTTAACAAAACCACTAGTTTCAAGAAAAGGGCAAAGGAAAGAAAAAGGAAACTTCAAAAGAGCAGCAAGCAAGTTCTTGATCAAGAGAAGAAACCCAAGTCTGGTCCTAAGCACGAAACTGAGTGCTTCTATTGCAAGCAGGCTGGTCTTTGGAAGCGGAACTGCCCCAAGTATTTGGCGGATAAGAAGGATGGCAAGGTTAACAAAGGTATATGTGATATACTTGTTATTGATGTGTACCTTACTAATACCGCAGAGCACTGGTATTTGATCTGGTTCATTGCTAATATTTGCAACTCAAACAGGGCTACGGATTGCGAAGATTGGCTAAGGACGAGGTGACGATCTTGGCGTGGGAAATGGTTCCAAAGTCGATGTGATCGCAATGGCACGCTACCTCTACATCTACCTTCGGGATTAGTATTAGACCTAAATAATTGTTATTTAGTACCATCGTTGAGCATGAACATTATATCTGGATCTTGTTTGATGCGAGACGGTTATTCATTTAAATCGAGAATAATGGTTGTTCTATTTATATGAATAATATCTTTTATGGTCATGCACCATTGAAGAATGGTTTGTTTTACTCAATCTTGATAGTAGTGATACACATATTCATAATGTTGAAACCAAAAGATGCAGAGTTGATAATGATGGTGCAACTTATTTGTGGCTTGCCGTTTAGGTCATATCGGTGTAAAACGCATGAAGAAACTCCATGCCGATGGACTTTTGGAGTCACTTGATTATGAATCACTTGGCACTTGCGAACCGTGCCTTATGGGCAAGATGACTAAAACACCGTTCTCCGGAACTATGGAGAGAGCAACAGATTTATTGGAAATCATACATACTGATGTATGTGGTCCAATGAATGTTGAGGCTCGTGGCGGATATCGTTATTTTCTCACCTTCACAGATGATTTGAGCAGATATGGGTATATCTACTTAATGAAACACAAGTCTGAAACATTTGAAAAGTTCAAAGAATTTCAGAGTGAAGTGGAAAATCATCGTAACAAGAAAATAAAGTTTCTACGATCTGATCGTGGAGGAGAATATTTGAGTTACTGAGTTTGGCCTACATTTGAAACAATGCGGAATAGTTTCGCAACTTACGCCACCGGAACACCACAACGTAATGGTGTGTCCGAACGTCGAATCGTATTTTTATTAGATATGGTGCGATCTATGATGTCTCTTACTGATTTACCGCTATCATTTTGGGGTTATGCTTTAGAGACGGCTACATTCACTTTAAATAGGGCACCATCTAAATCCGTTGAGACGACGCCTTATGAACTGTGGTTTGGCAAGAAACCAAAGTTGTCGTTTTTGAAAGTTTGGGGCTGCGATGCTTATGTGAAAAGGCTTCAACCTGATAAGCTCGAACCCAAATCGAGAAATGTGTCTTCATAGGATACCCAAAGGAGACAGTTGGGTACACCTTCTATCACAGATCCGAAGGCAAGATTTTTGTTGCTAAATTCGGAAACTTTTTGAGAAAGAGTTTCTCACGAAAGAAGTGAGTGGGAGGAAAGTAGAACTTGATGAGATAATCTGTATCTACTCCCTTATTGAGAAGTAGTACATCACGAAAACAGTTTCGTGACACCTACACCAAATAGGAGGAAGCTAATGATGATGATCATGAAACTTCAGATCAAGTTTCTCAGAACTTCAGAGATCAACAGAACAAGATCCGCACTGAGTGGTACGGTAATCCTGTTTTGGAAGTCATATTCTTGGAACATGATGAACCTACGAACTATGAAGAAGCGATGGTGAGCCCAGATTCCACAAAATGGCTTGAGGCCATGAAATCTGAGATGGGATCCATGTATGAGAACAAAGTGTGGACTTTGGTTGACTTGCCCGATGATCGGCAAGCAATTGAGAATAAATGGATCTTCAAGAAGAAGACCGACGCCGATGGTAATGTTATCGTCTATAAAGCTCGACTTGTTGCAAAAGGTTTTCGACAAGTTCAAGGGATTGACTACGATGAGACCTTCTCACCAGAAGCGATGCTTAAGTCCGTCCGAATCATGTTAGCAATTGCCGCATTTTATGATTATGAAATTTGGCAAATGGATGTCAAAACTGCATTCTGAATGGATTTACGGAAGAAGAGTTGTATATGATGCAACCAGAAGGTTTTGTCGATCCAAAGGGAGCTAACAAAGTGTGCAAGCTCCAGCGATCCATTTATGGACTGGTGCAAGCCTCTCGGAGTTGGAATAAACGTTTTGATAGTGTGATCAAAGCATTTGGTTTTATCTGAGACTTTTGGAGAAGCCTTTGTATTTACAAGAAAGTGAGTGGGAGCTCAGAGCATTTCTGATATTATATGTGGATGACATATTATTGATCGGAAATGATATAGAATTTCTGGATAGCATAAAGGGATACTTGAATAAAAGTTTTTCGATGAAAGACCTCGGTGAAGCTGCTTACATATTGGGCATTAAGATCTATAGAGATAGATCAAGACGCTTAATAGGACTTTCACAAAGCACATACCTTGATAAAGTTTTGAAAAAGTTCAAAATGGATCAGGCAAAGAAAGGGTTCTTGCCGGTATTACAAGGTGTGAAGTTGAGTAAGACTCAATGCCCGACCACCGCAGAAGATAGAGAGAAAATGAAAGATGTTCCCTATGCTTCAGCCATAGGCTCTATCATGTATGCAATGCTGTGTACCAGACCTGATGTGTGCCTTCTTTGTAAGTTTAGCAGGCGGTACCAAAGTAATCCAGAGTGGATCACTGGACAGCGGTCAAGAACATCCTTAAGTACTTGAGAAGAACTAAGGATATGTTTCTCATTTATGGCGGTGACAAAGAGCTCGTCGTAAACGGTTACGTCGATGCAAGCTTTGACACTGATCCGGATGATTCTAAATCGCAAACCGGATACGTATTTACATTAAACGGTGGAGCTGTCAGTTGGTGCAGTTCCAAACAAAGCGTCGTTGCGGGATCTACATGTGAAGCTGAGTACATAGCTGCTTCGGAAGCAGCTAATGAAGGAGTCTGGATGAAGGAGTTCATAACCGATCTAGGTGTTGTACCTAGTGTATCGGGTCCAATGAAAATCTTTTGTGACAATCTTGGTGCAATTGCCTTGGCAAAGGAATCCAGATTTCACAAAAGAACCAAGCACATCAAAAGACGCTTCAACTCCATCCGGATTTGGTCGGTGGGAGACATAGAGATATGCAAGATACATACGGATCTGAATGTTGCGCACCGTTGACTAAGCCTCTTCCACGAGCAAAACATGATCAGCACCAAGACTCCATGGGTGTGAGAATCATTCTGTGTAATCTAGATTATTGACTCTAGTGCAAGTGGGAGATCAAGGAAATATGCCCTAGAGGCAATAATAAAAGTTATTATTTATTTCCTTATATCATGATAAATGTTTATTATTCATGCTAGAATTGTATTAACCGGAAACATAATACATGTGTGAATACATAAACCTACAGAGTGTCACTAGTATGCCTCTACTTGACTAGCTCGTTAATCAAAGATGGTTATGTTTCCTAACCATAAACAAGGAGTTGTTATTTGATTAACGGGATCACATCATTGGTTGAATGATCTGATTGACATGACCCATTCCATTAGCATAGCACCCGATCGTATAGTTTGTTGCTAGTGCTTTTCTTCATGACTTATACATGTTCCTATGACTATGAGATTATGCAACTCCCGTTTGCCGAGGAACACTTTTGGTGCTACCAAAGCGTCACAACGAATCGGGTGATTATAAAGGTACATTACAGGTGTCTCCGAAGGTACATGTTGGGTTGGCATATTTCGAGATTAGGATTTGTCACTCCGATTGTCGGAGAGGTATCTCTGGGCCCTCTCGGTAATGCTCATCACCTAAGCCTTGCAAGCATTGTAACTAATGAGTTAGTTATGAGATGATGTATTACGGAACGAGAAAAGAGACTTGCCAGTAACGAGATTGAACTAGGTATTGGATACCGACGATCGAATCTCGGGCAAGTAACGTACCGATGACAAAGGAACAACGTATGTTGTTATGCGGTCCGACCGATAAAGATCTTCGTAGAATATGTAGGAACCAATATGGGCATCCAGGTCCCGCTATTGGTTATTGACCGAAGAGGTGTCTCGGTCATGTCTACATAGTTCTCGAACCCGTAGGGTCCGCACGCTTAAACGCTTCGATGGCAGTTACTATGAGTTTTATGATGTTGATGTACGAAGGTTGTTGAGTCCCGGATGAGATCACGGACATGACGAGGAGTCTCGAAATGGTCGAGACATAAAGATTGATATATTGGAAGCCTATGTTTGACTCGGAATCACTCCGGGTGAAATTGGGAATTTTACCGAGTACAGGGGTTACTGGAACCTCCTGGGGGTCAATGGGCCTTGATGGGCCTTAGTGGGAAAGAGAAAAGGGGCCCTATAGCTGGTCGCAGCCTTCCCCTTCCCTAGTCCTATTAGGATTAGGAGAAGGGGTGGCTCTCTCCCTCTCCCCTTGGTCAAACCCTAGTTGGACTAGGATTTGGGGGGGGAATCCTACTCCTAGTAGGAGTAGGACACCCCTGGTGCGCCTCCCTCCTGGCCGGCCAGCCCCTCCCCTTCCCTCCTTTATATCTGAGGGCAGGGGCACCCCATGACACACAAGTTGATCGATTAGATCGTTCCTTAGCCGTGTGCGGTGCCCCCTTCCACCAGATTACACCTCGATCATACCGTAGCGGAGCTTAGGCGAAGCCCTGCGTCGGTGGAACATCATCATCGTCACCACGCCGTCAGGTGTGAAACTCTCCCTCAACACTCGGCTGGATCGGAGTTCGAGGGACGTCATCGAGCTGAACGTGTGCAGAACTCGGAGGTGCCGTACGTTCGGTACTTGGATCGGTTGGATCGGGAAGAAGTACGACTACATCAACCGCGTTGTTATAACGCTTCGCTTTCGGTCTCACGAGTACGTGGACGGATACTCTATCCTCTCGTTGCTATGCCATCACCATGGTCTTGCGTGATCGTAGGAAAATTTTTGAAATTACTACGTTACCCAACAACTCTTGGCCCATTAACGGCCCATGGTGAAACTGGCCCATAATGAATAGTGTATCACTTTCTACCCATTAACGGCCCATTAGTCCATAGGCCGTTTCCAGCTGTGTTAACTTTCGGCCTCCTAAGGGCCCATTTATTCTTGGGCTCATTTCCATAATTCGATTACTTACGGTCCGTTACTGGCCTGTTTTCCACATGTGGGCCAAATTTAGCCCGTGGTTACAGTCGGCCTGTTTGTGGCCCGTTAACCCGTTGGGCTGTTTTCATAGCATCATCAAATACGGCCTATTAACGGCCCATTATGGTCGGGCCCAAAAACAGATGATTTCCCCTCTAGCCCGTTTACGGCCCATTTTGCGGTCCGTTATTGGTCCACGAATAGTACGACCCATGTTTGGTGAAACATTTATACGGCCCGTAGAAGGCCGATAGATGATACGGCTCGTAGAAGGCCCATGGATCCTACGGCCCGTAGAAGGCCCATGGGTCCTGCGGCCCGTAGAAGGCCCATGGATCGTATAGCCCGTGGAGGGCGATGGTCAGTACAGCAGGTAGCAGGACCATGGTCACAACAGTCCGTGTGTTGCCATGGTTATTGTGGCCTAGTTACAAATATAGGTTATTGTGGCCACTAGAAAAACACGGAAAAAGAACTACAGTGGTTACAAGCAAACAACTAAACAAGACAATAAGGAAATAAATAAGCAAGCAACTAATGTTAGGCTATTACAACTATTACACATATAACATCCACTGGGTATCAAAGTTCACCACCACGCAAATATAGGGAATAAAGCAGCATATTACACACACTCACCATCTAAAATGGCCACCATTGCAAATAAATGCGGCAGCAAAACAAGTCCATAACTGAAACAACTTCAGAAGAGCTCAAGAAACGTTATCCTGGGTATCCATGATGCTGGCAATAAGCTTAGCAATCTTATTAGCTTTGTCTTGTTTGGAGCTAAAATCCTCCGACGCTTGTTGTTGCACCAGAAAATATGCATCTGAATGCTCCAGGGACTTTTGCAGTCCTTCCGCTTCTTGTCGCAGCACAGCTGATCAATGTCTTTCATCTTGTAGTTGAGACTCAAGAAACTAAACTGATTCAGACAGTGAGTTTGAATAGCTTGTGCAAGCAGTAGTGGCCAGTAACTCGAACACTAAACCATGACAGGACTTTGGGTTTGTCTCACTGTCTTCAAGATAGTTTTCCTTAGCTATTTTATCAACTTTGTTAGAGACCAACAAGGATGTCTCACTATCCTGAACCTTATCTACATTACTTCCTTTATCGTTGCTTAATAAGGCACTCTTCCCCAATATTTTGTCAGCATTCTAAAGAAGAAACAAGCAGACACATTACAAGTTTAGCATGTACTAGTATATGAAACTCATTTCGGTCAACCAGTTCATCAGTAAGGTGGACAGGATTAAACTACCAAGTCTTCTATTGCCAAGTAGTACATAATAAAAGCATCAAACAAACATATATCTATGTCCTATGGTCATTGCATTGTCTTGCCAAATCAAAGTAGAGACATGGTTCAAATCATATCAGTTCAAGACAAAGCAGCACTAAAAGAATACAAAGCGTGGGAAACTACATGGGACAACAAGATTTCAGATGGGTACCATGGGTCTACATATACAACAACACTCTTGTCTCTGTTGTGATGCTAGTAATGTGCATGATATGAGAAGTCAACTATATACACAATTGAAATTGAAATCAAGAGAGCTATTTATGAGAGCAAACCTGTTAGAGAAACATGCGTAAACATACTTGTTTACCATTGGTGTTTCGATTGGATCCTTCAATTTAAAATAAGTTTGTATGAGTAAATATAGTGATACAAGAGCAAAGCAGTATGCACGATAGCAATGGAATCTTAAATGAGAACAGTTGTTCTTCAGGTCCAAGCACTTGTTCTACATGAACAGAGTACAATAAGACGCAAAATATATTACTTCAAAATAGAAAATTAGCTCATAGACCTTACCACATTCTTGGTTTGGAACCAGTACAGAACAAGGCATTCCGAGTCATCGTCCAGTAAATGTGTCTAAGGAGAACATAAGGGAATTTGATGAGTTTCTTTGCCAGTGAAGTACGTTTTCTTCAAGTAATTCCGATACTGCCAGCAAGCATTCTTGAAGATAGCAGAGGTATTAGCACAGGTTACCTCATCCTGAGTTTCCAAATAGGTCCTTCTCTATAGAGAAAATTGGGAAAATTTGTTGTATTATAACCATCATGGAGGTCGAATGTATGGGACAAAGAAAAGTAATTGCCATGAATAACATTACATACACATAACTCCTGGACAAACACCTGCAACTGGCATTTTCCTTCATCTTCAGTATAATATTTCCATGATGGGAAGATACACACATAGGATTTAACAACATCAAATGCAATAGACGCTAAACTACGATTGGCTGGTTGTGCTTCCTCCACAGGAATAGGTGTACTAACTGGTGGAGTTGGTGTTCACCGTAGTAGTACTGGCGCTTTGGGCACTGGAGCTGCCTTACTAACTGCTCTTGTTTGGGAGCTCTGTGCTGGAGATGGTGCTGTGTCAACAGGAAGTAGGTTACTATTTGCTGGGGTTGGGGTTAGATTGGGTGAAGCTGGTTCTCTATCCATCACAGCAGGGGTACAGTTTGCGAGAGTCTGGGGTATGTGTGGTAGGGCTGGTTCTCGTGCATGTACAACTGGGGTGCTATCTCCACCAGGATGTCGCACTATTTTATTTGAAGACCGTGTTTTTACTCCTCTAGATACTTCCATCACCTGTTCCAATTCAAATGGCTAATAAATAGGAAACATAGTTGAATGTACATACATTGTATGAGAGACAAATGTAATAGATAGTGTGGAAAAAAGAGGGCATCAAATAGTTGACATGTATATTGTTTAACTAAAAAGGATAGCATGAAATAATTTCACATATATGATGTCTATCTAAACTGGATAGCATAGCATGACATAATTCAAAGATATGATGACTAACTAAACAGGATGGCATGAGATAATTATATTATGTCTTTAGTAAACAGGTTCGTATGACATAATTCACATACATGTTATCTAAGTAATCAGGATCGCATGATTTAATTCACATATGTGATTTATATGCTAAGCAGAGGGCATTCGCATATATGATGTCTGAACTAAGAACATGGTGTTGAATATTGTGTATATGATGTCTAAACTATACAATGCAAGACACAATATGCATGATATGAGCAGTATAACCATGCCAAGTTAGAGCATACACCTCGGTGGGGGAATAGGACTAGTCATCTGTCCCTGAATCCACCTCTGAGGAGCTATCGTGATCCAGCAAGAGATCTTCTTTGACAGGTAGCACTATCTGCTCTGAAGACCTTGTTTTCACTCCAGATTTTTCCATTGCCCGCTTCACAGGAAGAGTAGTTTAATGTACAAACATTGTCGACAAATGTAAATGTAATGAAGAAAAGGATGGGCAAGATATCATTCAAATATATGATGCCTGGTTAAACAGGATGGCGTTGCATATTTCACATATATTATGGCTGGCTAAAAGAGATGAGACTGCATAATTCCCATATATGATATAGAAACTAAACAGGTGGCATTACAAAACTTGTCTAAACTAAGCAGATGAGATATATGATGTCAATAGTACGCACTGCAAGGCAACATATGCATGATATGACCAACACGTTAGAGCAAACACCTTGGGGGTAAATAGGAGTGGTCAGCTGCATCTGAATCTGCCTCAGAACAGATATCCTCCTCTGGATTACAATCTGGAGAGGGGGGAGGGTTTGCCATTGAACCCACCTTGGAGTGATGTCTACATGACATTGTATTGCTGCGCAAAACTCTTCTCTTTTTCTCTACATGTTCAACATGACTGTGTACAATATCTTACATGCATACGAAAAAAATATAGTGAGATTATGTAAGGAGAGCATGCAGAAATCTAGAGTGATGGTAACAACCAGTGGATGGATCCAAAAATAATGACAACAAGATGGTGATAGCTTTAATTTAATAAAAAGAAAGATGATGATTGCTTTACTATTTGTTTCCCACCCAAGATGAACAACATAGGCATACCATACGTGAACCAGATAATAGAAAGAGATACTATTCATAGCTGCCTCGATATGTGCTTCATAAGTAATTTTAAAACTCAGGTTTGAACATTAATTTGGACCTGACTTGGAGTCTAAGAGGTGAACAGGACAATAAAGTAGCATGTGATATTAGACAATGCATAACATAAGCACAAACAAAAGAGTGCGACCTCTCTTGTGGACCCGTGTTCTCCTCAGGTTCATCTGCTGAGTCAATGATGGTGATGCAGTTGCGGTGGGTGCCGGCGACAGGGAAGGAGATCTGAGGTGGCAAAAGATGGTCAGGAGTCGTGATGTCTGGTTTGGTGGATGATGCTTCTGTCTATGGAGAAGCTCAAGTGATATGAACGACGTCGCGGCTGGAGCAGGACAAACCACAGAAAGTTTTCTTAGACACCTACCTATAACTGAAGTAATTCTATAAGGGCTCCTTTGGCTTGCAGGATTCAAAAAACGCAGGGATAGGGAAAACACCGGAATATTATAGGAATGCATGTGCGAAACAGAGCATTCGTAAACACATGATTTCTGTCAACTTGGGTGTTTGGTTCACAGGAATTGGAAGAGCAGAGGAATGTAAAGAAACATGGCCAAATTAAAGTGAAACCATATGAAAGCGTGTACAGTTAGAATGTTATTCTGCCACTAATGCACTTGGTCTTGTTTTCATACATAGGATTTTGAAAAGTAGGTCCAGGTGGATGTTTTGCTCCATTCCTTTCAACAAAATGCATGAATAATTGAATAGTAGAGTGCCATAGGAAAATTTCCTATTGCTATGTTTTTCCTTTGAACCAAAATAGCCCTAATGGATTGACAAGAATGTAGAGTAATAAGTGATGCGGCAAGTGTACAACCTCTTTACCGTAGCCGTGTCGACCTCAACATCATTGGGTTGGTCTCTAAATAAGTTGAGGCAGAGGTGGCTGTCGGAGGTGTGGAGGAAGATCTGAGGAATCTGTAGACAACGTCCAGGGCACTGCTCTGTTGTGATGGATGGTTCCGTCATTGGAGCAGCTCCGGCGAGCCGTAAGACGTCGTGGCTGAAGCAGTACAAGACATACATCATTAATCTCAAGTGGGATTCTAATAGCATCTCCAATAGATGTGGTAATATACATTACCAGAAAGTGATAGATGTAAAATTTACATCACCAAAAAACACCTGACTACAACAGATGAGGTAAAAACTGTTGACTCTGAGCTTAACTACCGAAACCGAAATTTACTGTGGAATCTGAATGTTACTGTCGAAACTGAACGCAATGGTAGTAGAGAGGCACTTGACATGTAGTTTAGGGAGGGCCTGCAGTTCATCTTCAACCTCCACCCCCTAAGCCTCCAGCCACCACCGGCCGAACCGCCGGCCCCCGCCGCCCCGAAACCACTCCCCATCGCCAGTCCGCCGCCGCCCGAGCCAGCCCTCTAGGCCCCCCATGCCGAGCTTTTTCTCCAGTGATCCCCACACCACTGCGCCACCACCGCCCCCACCGCCCCCACCTTGAACCCTAAGATAGATAGTGGGGTACCTCTCCGGCGAGGCCCCACTGGTGCACGTCGGTCCTAAACAAATGGTTTTTACCCCTTTCCGCGACGGCATTTGGAACCGTCGCCAAGTGAGTGTGTGCGATAGGGGTCCTTCCCACACGACCCTGAAACGGTCAGGGATAGGGAGCCTTGATGCATATAGTTGTCCCTATATAACCATTTCCGATATCTCGAATATCCCAAACGCTTCATCCCTGCTACTCGTTTGTGCTCGCATTGCCATCGCAGTCGGAGTTTTGTGGTTCTGCCTAAAACCAGGCAGATTCCAGGCAGATTCTAGGCAGGGGAGTTTTATGATGCCTGGCACATCACAAACAGTTCATGATTATAAACCGTGTACGATGGGTAGACAATCACACACATTTAGTTTGCCCGCACCGTATGTGATAGTGTCTGACATCACACGCGCTTTGCAAACGGCAACTGTGTGCATGCTTGCACATGTTTCCTCTCTGTGAACCGTCTTGGATTATGGTGTATACCGCAAAGGTTTGTGTTTTACCAACCATGTGTGCCCCAATGACCTGCACAACGTAATTTCGCCCTAATTTAATTGCTGCTATTTAAAATCGTACCTAATTTAAACTTGAAAGTAGGCTATAGCTTTATTCGTATCCATCAGGTTCAAACAACCAATGCATTATTCGATTGACAGGTACACATGTTTAAGAATTACATCCAAATAAAGAATGATGTACAAGGGTTCTATACTTGTACTATTACAGATGGTAAAGAAAGAGGCGACATACATTCCAGTTGCTGAACAAGGTGAAGCGGAATGGCCCTATTGTGCTCTCCTGGATGCAGAAGGCATGCAGGACTCTAGTCCAACCCCTTGTGATGGCCGGCCACCAATCATGTAGTTTGGGAGGTAATCTTGAGTAAATTGCTTCATGATCCACTTCAAAACAAAAAAGATTCAGATATTGTCATCCAACACAACTCATTACGGGCAGTAAAAATAAGGCTACATGGTTCTTACTTACCATCCTGCAGTTCACTGTTGTCTTGCATAAAGTGTAAACAAATAGTTTGATTGACATATTTTGACCCATTTTATAACATTTTATTACATGTATATCTAGACATCATCGGAACATTAAGGTAACACTCTTACTTGTTGCTATGTAGCCCGGGATTGCATATTTAGTCATTCAGTACAATGCATGTTGCTAAACAACAATTGGAAAATGAAAAGGCATGTTAACTGCAATATCCTTAACAGCAACCAAATATCGTAATTCACAATGGTGTTGTTGAAACTGTTATTGATCAAATTGAACTGCATGGCAAATAGTTGCACATATAGAGCATCACATTGTGAAGAACTGAAATAAACAAGTCATAAGGACATCTCTAGGTGATCCTTAAAAAGTTAAAGGACTAAAACCCTTAGTGGATATATATATATATATACTCCAGCAATTTTTGGCCTTTTCTAGTCGATCCCCTAAACTTAAGGTTGTAAAACTTCAATTTGATCAAGTTCAAAGCAGGTTCAACCGAAACTAGCATGCATTCAAACAAAAACATAGATAGTTTTGCATAACCAAACATAAAACATAAATTTAAACTAAGCTAAACTACTTTCGGTCAAAGTAGAAGTCGAGCCAATCCTTTCTCGTCGTGTACGGTGTGTCGCGAGCCGGGTCCGTGCCAGTACCGTTGTCGGGGTCATTGGGGAAGGCACTCCTCCACTGGGTGATGTCGATCTCCTTGTCCTCGAGGCCCATCTCGACACCCTCCGCGCCGCCGTCGCCGCTGCCTTCAACCTCGTCATCAGAGGAGAGCATGATAACCTTGCCGCCCTCCGCGCCGCCGTCCTCACCGCCATCGACCATGTCATCAGAGGAGAGCGCGATAACCTTGCCGCCCTCCGCCCCAGCAAAGATCGCCCGCTCCGCCTCAACGAACTCCGGGTGCTGCCGGCAGAGCTCTTGCATGTAGGCCTCGGCGGCGGCCTCGGCCTAGAGGCGCTCCCACACCTTGCGGTCCTCCCGCACCATAGCCGAGGTCACCACCCCTGGCTTCGGTAGAACGAGGTGGACCGGACGTGTGTCGAAGGGGAAATTGAGCCTAGCCGCCGCGCCGTGGTACCGGACTGTCGGGTAAACTGATCCACGAACACCTATGGGACCGGCGGACCGAGCCCCTTTCGGTTCGGCGGGGGGCAGAGATAGCACGAAGAGCGGATCGAGGCGAAGCACACGAGCAGTTTACCCAGCTTCGGAGCTCTCCGGAGAGATAACACTCCTACTGCTGCATGTCTGAGTGTATTGAGTTCTTTCTCGAGCGCTAATGCTACAAAGACACACTAGCTGCTAACGAGACCGAGCGTGAGTGTTGTTCTGCCTTCAACCCCCTTCTACGCTATGCATGGGCCTCCTTTTATATGCTAAAGGGTCTCCGGCAGGTGGCAACGAGACAAGGGTAAAATGGAAAAGGAATTGCGGTTGGTACAACCACCGCACAAGATATCATACCTAACCCGACGGCAGGGGACAAAGGCATTAAATGCCCGCTCACGCCGCCCAAATAATGCAAAAGGGACCGTCTGTGGATGCCACCGCTTGCCACGATGGCAATCTTGTCAGCGTTGCTTGCCATCACAAGACCGTGGTCGCAGACAGCTCTTGCCACGCGCTACCGAAAGGTCCTGTATGGCGACACGCTGGTGGATGTGCCGGAGCGCGGGTACGGAGTGGTAGTTTGCCGCGGCAAGCGCCTTGCCGCGGTCGTTGTCTTGTCGCGTCCGGAAGCTGGTCATTCACCGGGCCTCGCCGGGACGCGTGTCGCGTCGCGGCAAGTTCCTCGAGATGCCTTGGTTATCTTCCCGGCAAGCTCCTCTTGCCGGGCCTTGTCTCCTTGGCTTGAATACTTTGTTCTAGAATGGCTCCAAAGGAAACACGGAGGACCTTGGCGGTCACCGGCAAGCCTTGCCGCTGGTGCTGAATCGCCGTGCACAAGTTCGGGATACTAGGGTACCCTACTCTAGTACACCGGACAGAGCCCCGGCCCTGGGCCACACACGGTGCCGAAGCGCTGTTGGGCCAGGCCCAAAACAGGGCACGGCACGCGCGTCCGGGTTACGCCAGATTCTCACTCAGATCCACCGCGCCTTCTTCGAACGGCACGCGCCGAATGCGGCGCCGTGGGAGAGATCGTGGGTGGTTTCTTTATTCGAAAGACGGAACGCCTGCCCCTCCTCTTTATAAGCAGGGGAAACAGGGCAGTTCACCGATCTTGCCGATTGCTATTCCAATCTCAAAACCTCCGCCGCCCCCCTTCTTTCCAAAGCTGAAGAGAGCAGCGCCCGCCCCCATCGCCACCAAAGCACCACCAACGCCGTTGATCTTCTCACCACCTCCGCCATGGCTCAAAGCCGGGAAGGTTGTGAAGTCGGCGAGGCGCATGCTCGTGGCGCGCGCGAAGGAGCGGCAACCTTCCCCTCAGCTCGCCGTGAAGGAGCTGAGGGAGTATTACTACCTCTTCGGTCGACGGAGACGCGAGCGCATCCAGCAAGACGAAGGTACTCTCAGCTGCCGCTGAACTGGCTCAATGGATATCCTTCTTCGCAGTTGTTCATCGCGGGCTCGCCCGCTTTCTCTCGAAGTTTTTCGGACATTATGAACACCTACGGGTTCCGCCTCCTTGACTTCACCCCCAACGCCGTTCTGACCATGGCAGTTTTCGCACATCTCTGCGAAAACTTTGTCGGAGTCTATCCAAATGTAGCTCTTTTTCGCCACTTCTTTATGCCCCGAGTTGAGAGAGGGGAGCCTTTATCCGGCGGAATCGCCTGGATCTCGAGAACCGGCAAGAAGGAAGCTTATCTGGAGGGAGAGCTCCGCAGCAAGTGGGATGAATGGAGAGCAGACTGGTGCTGGATTGTCGAGGAGAACCCGCAGCCATTTACCGCCCAGCGCCAAGCCCCAGTAGCGCGCGGCAACGATTGGAGCAACGTGGCCCCGGAAGACGATAGGCTGAAGATTGCCGTCACCCGGATCCTACGCCTCAGGCTTGCCGGGCTCACTGAGGCGCCGCATGGCGCAGATTTTCTTCGCCGCCGACGCTTCGCAGAGAGGAGGAGACCCACCGGGAGTTCCGAACGCGGCGGATATCATGAGGCTGCGCCGGGCCTCAACTTGAACTTCACTGCCTCGAACCGACGCGATGCTCCTGGAACTGTTCAGCATGATCCTCAACATCCCGGCGTTCAGGTTGCCGAGGGTGTCGCTCGGCAGGCAACAACTCCTCGCCGACCGCATCCATGCAATTATGCCGCCAGCGATTCGCATGGAATTGTCCCAACTTGGCAAGAGCCCGCAGACGACGCCGCAGGAGTTCTTTGACGGCTTGGTAGAAATGCCGGTCCGCCCGATGAGCAGAAGAGCCTTACTCGCGACACCACCGGCGCGGAGATGTAGCGCATCGCCACTAGGCTGGAAGAGGCGGCGGCAGCCGCTGCCGCGGGCGAGTTTGGATTCACCGTGGAGGAGGCAGAGGCAGCAGAGGCGGCAAGCCTTGCCGAGCGAGAGGAGCTTGCCGGCGAGGGAGAGCTCGTCGCGCCTAAAGCTGAGTCGAGCGGGCCCGCCGAGGGCGCGAGCGACTCGTTGAAGATCGACTCCTCCTCTTTCTCACCTTCAGACAGCTCGCCGCAAGCGGAGCCCCCAGCTCCACCAAGAAGGCGCTCCGCAAGGCCGGGACGAAGCGGGCGGCAGACGGGTCAACAGCCGCCAAGGCATGCGACGCGCTTCCACCGCGGGCAAGCACTGTTGCTGGAGCACCTCACGCCGCGCGGCAATCGGAGCGGGCCTCCTGACCACCGCTTGCTCCCGCCAAGCGGCTAAGGGAACCTACCTCCGCCTTTGTCGCCAAGGTGGTCCGACTTCGACCTCTCCGCGCCAGCTCCGACGAGGAAGAGGAAGAGTGAGATTCTTTGCTGTACTTGTAGTTCTTCAATTCTTGCTGTTTTGTCTTGTATCTGATTTGCTTTACTCTGAAACCATTCCTTTTCAGGACTCTGGCCCAGAGAGCGGCGAAGAGAGCCAAGGTCCTGGTGATTGTCATCGAGGACGAACCCACCGCGACAGCAGGGGGTGTGTCCGAGACTACCTTGCCGGACCCGGCAACTATTCCCCAAAGCAGCCCCCAGCGCAGCCCCCAGCGTAAGTGTATGGTTTACTTCTCGCTGTTAGGCGCGCATGGGTGCTCTTTCTTTGCCGACATCTCGACTATTGGTTTATGTGAGGAGCAGAGCAGTCTCACCAGGAGTGCCCGGAAGCCGCTCCCGACATGCCATCTGCTTCGACTACACCGCCAAGGGAGGATTCCCCGCAAGGGAGAATTTTCCGTAAGGGAGAAGTCTCCGCAAGGACAGTTCTCCGGCAAGGACAGCACCACTACCCCCGTGGCGGAGACCACGATCAGAGATCCTAGTACGTAATCCTCTTGCTTGAAAACTTCCCTTGGGTTCTTCTTCTTCTGATTTTCTTTTGAATATTTGCTTGAATTTTCTTCCTTTTCCTGTCGTCAGTCCATCTCGCCACGGAGCCGATGGAAACCGAGGTCGCTGGCGAGGAGAACAGCTGCAATACCGACGACGCCGCTGTCATCAAGAAGAAGCCGGCGCTGATGATCCCGCCGCGGAGAGGCCGCTAAAGCTGCCGCCACAGAAGCCGGGCGAGGGTCCGCGATCGACCGACGGACCCGAGGCCGCAGGAGCGCCAGCGCCACGCCGACCGCCGATCCTCCGCCGCTGCCGCAGCTGCCAGTTCAAGAGCCCCAGCCCGGCGCCTATTTGAAGGCCGGCGATGGCGTCTTCATCAAGATCCCCGGCGCCAAGCCTGTGGCGCCGATCAAAGGAGAAATCTTTGATGAAGAGTTGCTCGCCTCGCTGGCCGACGCTGGTCGACGCTACCAACAGCAAAGCAGCGACGAGCCCGAGGAGGAGCAGCTGCCGCGAAGCTATTGTCGCCTACCGCGCCCGACAGCCAAGCTGGTATCCCGAGAAGCGCTTGTCGCGAAGGCGGAGTGGACATCGAGAAGCGCACGGAGGAGCTCCGGCCTCAACCAGAAGCTCTCCGTCCCCGGCAGAGGAGCGGGAGCAACTCGCCGAGGAGCGTGAAGCCTTCCTCCTTGAGAAGGCTAAAGTTGAAGAGCAACAATGCTTGCTGCCGAGAAGCTGCTCGCAGCAGAAGGCGAAGTTGGTGCAGCGGAAGGTTAACCTTGACAGCCACGAGGAGGAGCTTGCGCAGCATGAGCAAACATTCGGCAGGGCTCTCAAGGAAGCAGAGGATGCTGCCGCAGCTGCCGAGGCCGCCAAGAAGGAGATAGAGACGAAGGTGGCGCAGCTGGAGGCCGATCTCAAGGTGAGCGGCAAGGAGCTTGCTGCGCTCAAGCGTGAGCGCGAGAAGGACGCCTACACCCTTGGCGAGCTGCAGGGTCGTCTCGTCGAGAGGAGCAAGGAGCTTAGCGCCGCCAAGGACTTCAACGCAGATCTTGAGTTGAAGCTGACTACTTTGACCAAGACGCTGGATGGCGCCAGGGAGCAGGAGGTGGCCTTGGAAGAGAAGATCAAGGCCGACGAGGCGCTGGCGAGCGAAGCTTGCCGCCGCCTGTAACACTTTTAGGGAGAATGTGGAGCACCTGGACCGAGGGTCTCGTGGATGTTGCCGCAGCTATCAATGTGGAGTCTGGCGCAGCTGGGATGGAGGATCTCGGTATTCCTCCGATGAGCACCTCCAACCCAGCTCCAAGCTCAGCTTGTTCTTCAAAGGCATGGCGACGGCCCTCCAATGACTCGGGAGAAGATCCCAAAGCAGCTGGTCGACGAGTCGCGCAAGATCTGCGCTGGAGCTCTTCAAAAGGAGCTGGTGAAGGTGGCCTTCCGCAACCGAGGCCTCAACTCACCAACGCCCTCTCAGACCTTGCCGCCGGATGCTGATCTCGAAGCGCCAAGACCCTTGTCGCACCCATTGTGGACAAGGTGAGCGGATCAAGAGGGTTGAGGGCGATCGCGAGATTAGGCCGCCTGCTTTTCTTTTTTCTTGTCGCTGCTGGTCATGTTATGAGAACAATCTGTTAGAGCTGGGACAAGTTATCTTGTAATATGACTCTATTTCGGTAGCGATTGCTATGTTATTTCCTTTACTTGATTCCTTCCTTTGTATGTGTTTGCCCTACGCTTTTAGGGAACTTGTCGGCAAGCAGCACCTTAGTCATGAAGCGCTGAGTGCGGACGCCAAGAGCCTCGCCGGCGGTGCCGCCACCGACAAGAAACCTTGTCGCAACTAGTCGCAGCTCACTTAAGTTGTTGAGCGGACTCAAACAAAGTAAGGCGCAACTAGCTACGAGTTGGTTCCTCCGCGCACAGGTTTTCCATACAAAGCACGGTCGCTCGAGGAAGATAACTTAAAAATTTTAAAATTTTAAAACTGATTGCTCAAACTTTAGCAACTTAGCTTTTTCGTCGCTTGCTTCCGGTAAGGCTAAACTTCCTCGAACGACGCTTGGTCCACACCATTATCTTCTCCTTTCCCCGCAAACTTGTGGGCGAGGGAACCTTCCTTTCTTTGAGAAAGAGAAAGAAGAGAAAATAAAGATATGGAGCCTTACGGCTCGTTATTGCTTAACGGGGGTAGGCGCTGCACAAAGTGTCAGATAACGCATGCAAAAAAAAGTAGAAAGCATGAATTGATAAGATGTGCGAGCACATGAGCTTTACTTATGCACGGGATCTGCGCCCGCTTCGCATAAAGGATTACATGCAACATCGGCAAGACTTGTGGTTAAAGGTGGTTGCCGTAACAGGTTCCGCAACCGCGCTTCACGGGTAAAACTTACGAAGATGCTCAATGTTCCAGGAGTTGCTCACCGAATTCCATCTTCGGTCTCAATATGACAGCGCCAGCCTAGTGACTCGCTTCACCCGGTAAGGGCCTTCCCACTTCAAGGCCAACTTGTTGGAATTCTTGGCGGACTGAACGCGCCGAAGAATAAGGTCGCCTTCCTTGAGACTTCTTGCATTAACTTTGCGGCTATGGTAGCGGCGCAAAGCTTGCTGGTATCGAGCAGCTCGTACAACGGCCTGAAGACGGTCCTCCTCAAGGAGCAGCGCGTCATCTTGTCGCAATCGCTCTTGCTCAAGCTCATCATAAGCGAGCACTCGAGGTGACCCGTGATACAAGTTCCGTGGGGAGAACTGCCTCGCTCCATAGACTAGAGCGAAGGTGTCCGCCGCTGGCTCGATTTGGCGCCGTCTGATCGACCAAAGAACCACCCGCAGCTCCTCAATCCAGCTTCTTTCCGCGACTTTGCGCAGCCTCGCCGAAAGTCCTGGTCTTGAGCCCGCGCAGCACTTCAAAGATTCGCCTCTCCGCTTGACCGTTATTTCGGATGAGCAATGTAAACGGCAGACCTTGGCGCCAAGATCTTGGACGTATCGCATGAAGGTGCGGCTCAGGAATTGCGTGCCGTTGTCGGTGATGATCCCGTTAGGGATCCCGGCCGCAAACAATCGACCTCAAGAACTTGATCGCCGATCGTGCTGTCACCTTCCTCATCGCTTCCATTTCTCGCCACTTTGTGAACTTGTCGATCGCAACGCATAAGTACTCAAAGCCCCGACAGCTCGGGAAAGGGGCCGAGGATGTCGAGCCCCGCATCAAAATGGCCGTGATAAAGGGATCGCCTGGAGAGCTTGAGCTGGCTAGTGTATCCGCTGAATGGAACCGCACGCTTCACACTTGGTTACTTGTGCGCTTGCATCCCGGAGGGCTGTCGGCCAAAAGAAACATTGCCAAACGCTTTGCCGGTAAGTGTTTTTGCGCCAATGTGGTGACCACATATGCCTCCATGTATCTCCGCCAACAGCTTTTGTCCGCCTTCCCGTGAATACACTTCAATTTCAGGCCGTTGAGTCTTCTTTCATGCATGTGTTGTCGACAAACTGGTACATACTTGACTGCCGGGCTACTCTTTCCGCTTCTTCTTGCTCTTCGGGAAGTTCTCCTGTCTGAAGGAAACGGACAATCTGCTGTGCCCATGCTGGAGCTTGCGGCTCGACAACACGGACTAAAGGCACATCCGCTGCTGCGGGACATCCTCTTCTACGGCGAGAACCTGCGGCTCATCATCCGCCTCCCTCTCCGCTACTAACGCAGCACTAACCACTTGATTGGTTGCCGCTATATATAGCAGCAACTTCTCTTGTGGCTTAAGTGCGACAAGTGTTGGAGTGGAGGACAGGTATCTCTTTAAGCCCTGCAGTGCAGCCTCCGCTTCCGGAGTCCATTTCACTGGACCTACCTTTTTCAATATTTTGAAAAATGGAAGGGCGCGCTCAGCAGACCTAGAGATAAACCTGCTGAGAGCAGCTACGCAACCGGCAAGTCTTCGTACATCCTTGACGCGCTTTGGTGCTTCAATCTGCTCAATGGCCTTGATTTTGTCGGGATTGGCTTCAATTCACCGCCGAGATGAAGAACCCGAGAAGCTTGCCGGAGGGGACTCCAAACACACACTTCTCGGGTTGAGCTTGAGGTTGATCTTGCGCAGATTTGCAAAGGTTTCGTCTAAATCTTGAATCGAGTCGCTTTGTCCTTGCTCTTGACCACTATGTCATCCATGTAGGCTTCCACATTTCTGTGTATTTGCGGCTCAAAAGCGCCATGGACTACCCTTGCAAATGTTGAACCAGCATTCTTTAAACCGAAAGGCATCCGTGACGAAACAAGATGTGCCGCACGGGTGATGAATGCGGTCTTCCTCATCCTCTTCTTCCATGAAGATCTGATGGTATCTCGAGTATGCATCAAGAAATGAAAGCAAGTCACATCCGCCGTGGAGTCAACAATCTGGTCGATCCGCTGCAAGGGAAATGGGTCTTTGGGACAAGCTTTATCGACATCGGAAAGTCGATACAAAGCCTCCATTTCCGCTTGCCTTTGCGCACGACTACTGTGGTTGGCCAACCACGAGGATGGAGCACTCTCCGACAAGGCCCGGTGCTTCCAATTTCTTGATTTCTTCGCGATGAATTCTTGGCGCCCACCGCCTGCTTCCTCGACTTTCGCTTGACGGCCGCCGCGATGAGGACAGACGGCAAGATGGTGCTCGACATTTCCGGGAACACCGGGATGTCGATGTTGCCACGCAAATACGCCGACGTTCGCCGCAGGAAAGCAACGAGCGCTTTCCTATTTAGGGTCGAGAGTGGCACCGATGGTAAAGGTACCACCAGTGCCATCCTCCTTGGCGACACCTTCTTGGTCTCGTGGAGCTGCCATTGTCTTCTTACACTTGCCGGTGGAGCTCGATGGTGCATCTCGACGGTAGCGCAGCACCAAGAGGTGCGCTTGCCGAGTGGGCATCAAACTCTTGCCGACTTGGTCTTCTTCTTCGCCCGGAGCTTCAACGGCAAGTGACTTGCGATCTGTTTGCTGCCGCTTTCCGGTAGATCTTGTCGGCGCAGATAAGAGCATCCTTCTTGTCGCCAGGACAGAGATGACACTTATCGGGCCGGCATCTTCAAAGATGTTGTATGCATAGTGAGAGGCTGCCATGAATTTGGCGAGTGCCGGACGGCCGAGTATCCCATTGTAAGGCAATGGAAAGTCAGCAACGCCAAAAGTGACCTCTCAGTCCTGAAGTTCAACTCGCTGCCAAATGTCACCGCAACGTGATCTTTCCTTCGCTTGCTCCTTCCCGGATTGATTCCTTGAATGTGCCGGTCTCTTCGAGCTCGCCATCGTGGATCCGGAGTTTCGAGTACCGCGGAGGAGATCAGGTTCAAGCCGCCCCGCCGCCAACTAGCATCTTAGTGACCTTGAGGTTGCGGATAGTTGGTGAAACCAACATCGGCAAGCACCGACCGCAGTTATGCGATCGGGTGGTCCTCAATATCAAAGATGATAGGCGTGTTGGACCATTTCGTAGGCTTGCGTGACTCGACGGGTGGTTCTCGCCGCATTGACTTCCCGCACCCACCGCTTGAGCTGGCGGTGTGAAGTATGCAGAGAAGCACCGCCGCCAACGCACAAGACCTCTCGTGGCTTTCTCGAACTCCTGCTCATCGGTCTCGCCATCATCCATATCTTCATCGCCGCCGCCATCTTCATCCTTGTCGCGCCGCTGGGAGGTCTGTCTCCTTGCCGCTGGTTGGCCTTGCCGCGCGCCCTCCTCGGCCGGGCGCTTTTTGCCGCTCCTCCAAAGACCTTCCCGGCCTTCTTCTTGTCGCGCCGTCAGATTCAGCCTTTTGCTGCTCGACAAGCTGCTCGACCTTCATGCAGGTCTGGAGGTCATGGCCCTTGGTGCGGTGGATCTTGCAGTACTGCTTGTTGGTGCCGTCCTTCTTGTCGGCGACCGCCACAACCTGGTAGTTGGTGCATGCGGCAATCTCCTCGCCGGAGCTACCAGCTTTGGCTTTCTTGGCGCCACCTCCGTTGCCGGACTGCTCAACGACTAGCACATTTTGCCTTTCTTCTTCCTGTTGTTCCGCCGCCGGTTTTTCTTTGCCGGGGCAGCCTCCTCACTATCAGATCCTCCCGCTTCAGATTCTCTCCGGGAGTTTCTCCTTCCTCAAAGACGCACACTTGTCGGCCAGGCATATAGCTCATCGACGCCTCTCGATCTTGCACATCGCCATCTCCTCCCAGATCTCGCGGTTTCGCACGCTCGATGGAACGCGCTGATTATCATGCGCGTGGTGGACATCCGGGATGTTGTGCAGACGCGGCTGAATCTCGAATGTACTTGCGCAGGGGCTCTCCTTCCTTCGGCGAGCAGATGAAGGTCGCTTCTTGGCCATGAGGCTTGTGGTCACCGAAGGCGCCGACAAACCGATGGCATAGGTCTGCCCAGAGGATATGGAGTTGTCCGCAAGTGCATGAGCCAGATCCGACATTGGGCTTGAGCACCCGCCGGAAGTAGTTGGCCAGATCTTGTCGCCCCGCCCCGCAGCTCGTGCACCGTGATGGTGTAGATGCCGAGGAACTCCGACGATGCGATTTTGCCGCCGCATTTATCTCGCACGCCTCGCTTGAAATTTTTCGCCGGGCCATCGACTTGCCGCAGCTCAGAGTGAACGCAGGGCAACCTACCACGACGGCAAGTCGCCGTTCCCCGGTGCATGCATGTCGACAGAGGGCCCAGGCGCTGGTTCGATTGACGCCGCTTTCTTCGGGCGCCGATGCGAAGTTCGAGCCTTCTTGCTGCTCGTCAGGAAGAACTTGGCGCTGATCGCGACGAGCTCGTGGATCTGGCGATGTGGTGGAGTCGCTGCCGAGGTGGATCCGCGAGTCGGCGATCTTGGCCTTCGGGTGGAGAGTGCATGGTGGTTGCACCCCACCGTTTCGCCGCCATCGCTCGTGCTCGCAGTCCGCCGCTGCAGCGATGTACTTGGCTGTCATGGAGTGTCGCTGCTGGCGGCCGATGAGACTCAATGGTGGCCTCCATTCATCGATCTTGTCTCGCCGCTGAGGGTAATCCAGAGCAGCTTGAGCTCGCGCCAAAGCTTCGCTGGAGTGGTGGGCGGCAGTGGCGAACGGCGCGAGGAGCGGATATGCTCGGACTTCTAACTGTGTTAGAAGGAGCAGTGTCCCGCCCAGCGCATCAGAAAACCGCTTCGTGCCAAAGCATGTTGGCGCAGCATGCTGGTCTTGAGCACCCCGAGATCCACCAGCTCGATCTTGGCCCAACGAACGATGGCACTGTGGAATACCATGACGCTGCCGGTCCCGCGCCTCCCGAGATGGGCGCGGTGCATGTACGAACGCCGAGGTCACGCAGCCTTGTCCTTGACCTGGCAGCACCGCGGCCTCGCCGATGTCCGTTCTTCCGTCGGCGTTTCACCCCACCACCCGCTTGTTCGGTGGTGGTGGATCGACGTGGACGGAACAGCTGCCGCTGAAGCCTTCTTCTTCGTGGCATGTCGATGAAGAAGATGAAGATCTAGCTCGTGAACGCCGGATCAGGTTCACACAACCTCGACGCCTCTACCGGGCGCGCCAAAGATGTCGGGAAACTGATCCACGAACACCTATGGGACCGGCGGACCGAGCCCCTTTCGTTCGGGCGGGAGGCGGAGATCGCACGAAGAGCGGATCGAGGCGGCACACGAGCAGTTTACCCAGCTTCGAGCTCTCCCGAGAGATAACACCTACCGCTGCATGTCCGAGTGTATTGAGTTCTTGCTCGGAGCGCTGAGTGCTACAAAGACACACTAGCTGCTAACGAGACCGAAAGCGTGAGTGTTTTTCTCGCCTTCGAACCCACCTTCTACGCTATGCATGGGCCTCCTTTTATATGCTAAAGGGTCTCCGACAGGTGGCAACGAGACAAGGGTAAAATGGAAAAGGAATTGCGGTTGGTACAACTACCGCACAAGATATCATACCTAACCCCGACGGCAGGGGACAAAGGCATTAAATGCCCGCTCACGCCGCCCAAATAGTGCAAAAGGATCAGAGGACGCCACCGCTGCCACGATGGCAATCTTGTCGGCCGCTGCCACATCACAAGACCATCGTCAAGACAGCCTTTGCCACGCTACCGAAAGGTCCTGTATGGCGACACGCTGGTGGATGTGCCGGAGCGCGGTACAGCTTGTCTTGTCGCGTCCGAAGCTTGTCGCTCACCGTGCCTCGCCGGATGCGGTCGCGTCGCGGCAAGTTCCTCGAGATGCCTTTGGTATGCCTTCCCGCAAGCTCCTCTTGTCGGGCCTTGTCTCCTTGGCTTGAATACTTTGTTCTTGAATGGCTCCAAAGGAAACACGGAGGACCTTGGCGGTCACCCAGCAAGCCTTGCCACGGGTGCCGTGAATCGCCTGCGCACAAGTTCGGGATACTAGGGTACCCCTACTCTAGTACACCGACACGGACCTGCCAGCGGTGGTACTCCATGGCCACGAGCTTGCCGTGTGGAAGCTACCGAGCCACCGGCGGGTGTGGGTCTCTCGATCTGTAATCTCGGCGACCCACGTCCCCCACCGCTGTTGCCGGACCTCGAGGTAGGACTTCGTCGGCTGCCGGGTCTGAGGGAGGACGGGGAAGTCCTCGAACCAGCGTAGGGGCGCGGCGGCGGGCGGATCGGGGGACTAGCGACGTTGGATCGGGCCCGTGGAGGACGACGGGGACACCTCGGCGGCCACCTCACTGGCGCCGGGATAACCCACTTTTTGGCCACTGGCTCCTCGAGCTCCCCTACACACGGGCAGAGGTTGAAGTTGGAGGCGCCGACGATGGCGGTGACCTACCAATGTTTCGAGGGTTCTGTGTGTCTGTGTGAGCGGAGGTTTTGGGGTGTTTGTGGAGGGGGGGCAAGGTTGTGTTTGAGGAAATACTGCAGCAACTGAAAAATTTACTAGGCGGGAGTAACAAGGCGGGGCTACTGAAAATTTGGATCAAGGGCGAGCAGATATTTTTGAGATTGCAAGGGATGCAGAGGCGGGAGTAAAATGCCTAGGCTACTGAAAATTTGAATCAATGGACTGAAGCAGAGCGGGAGTAACAGACATCGCAGACGGTCCACAAATATTAATCATGTGCTATCAAACATTTAAACCTTCCAGGCGGTAGATACTTTTGAGACTGCGAGGGATGCAGAGGCGGGAGTTTTTGGGGAGTGAGCTAGTGTGCTTGACACGCCGATCGTATCAGAATCGACGCACCTTTTATGTAAGTTTATAGTTGTACTATACACCAACGGTGCTCCAAGATATTTTGTAGTACATCTCACACGGTTGGTGAAAATAAACTATGTGGGATCTACTTGATTTGAATTACAAAATGGGGTCACAACGGCAATGGACGCTGTTTGAACCGCTAGACCTTTTATCTGAAGTGATCATGCAACTATATGTGTGTCGTAAAAGAATTGGAATTGTTCAGGGTTCGTTTGGACATTTTATACAATAAACTGGTTTTCTAGCCATTTCACGTGCACAATTCAAAATTAAACTACAAGCACATGCTCCGTGCATACAAATTGGTTGAAAATCAAATTTGTGTCCTTCAAGGCATGCTTAGATCCTGTGCAAGAAATGGGAATGAATTTTTCGGGTTCGCTTGGCCTTTTACACATTAACTGGTTTTCTAGGCATTTTATGTGCATAATTCAAATTTGAACTACAAGCACATGCTCCAATGCATCAAAGTTGGTTGAAAATTACATGTGTCCTTGGATGAATTTCTAGGTCCCATGCAAGAGATGGAATGAATTTCAAACACTGTGGCATCGTTGATTGTAAGGAAAACGTTGAGATACCTGGTTTTTAAATTCTAGTAAATCCAAAACTCGTCTGAAATTCATGAAACTTGGCATGCTATCATGGAGCGGCATCAACATGCCATGGTGAAAATTTTGTCCCATTTGGGGCAGGTTTGGGTATAAGCTTCTCAAAAACTAGAGCTTCTCACAACAAGCATGATGGTTTCGATAGGGAACGTACCACCTTTCGGGACGGGACGATATCCGTTGCCTCTTATCGCTTTCAAAAAATTTCTAGTGTCAACATAGAACAACAGGAGTGTTGTGTTTAATCTTGGAATTTTTCGGGGTTCATTTGGCCTTTTTTATACATTAACTGGATTTTGTAGGCATTTTATGTGCATAATTCAAATTTGAACTACGAGCACATGCTCCAAAGGCACTAAAGTTGGTTGAAAATCATATGTGTGTCCTTGGGTGAATTTCTAGGTCCCATGCAAGAGATTGAATGAAATTCAAACACTGTGGCACCGTTGATTGCCGCAAAATGTTGAGATGCCTGGTTTTTAAATTCTAGTAAATCCAAAACTCGTCTGAAATTCATGAAACTTGGCATGCTATCATGGTGCGGCATCAACATGCCGTGGTAAAAAAATTGTCCCATTTGGGGCAGGTTCGGATATATGCTTCTCACAAACCAGAGCTTCTCACAACAGGCATGATGGTTTCGATAGGGAACGTCCCACCTTTGGGGACAAAACGATATCCATTGCCTCTTATTGCTTTCAAATTTTTTCTTGTGTCAACATAGAACAACATGAGTGTTATGTCAATTTTTGGGATTTTTCGGGGTTCGTTTGGACATTTTTATGCATTAACTAAGTTTTCAATGCATTTGTGTGCATAATTCAAATTTGAACTACATGAACATGCTCCAGTGCATATAAATTGGCTGGAAAATTAAATATGTGTCCTTGGGTGCATGCTTAGGTCCAATGCAAGATATGGAATGAATTTCAAACACCAGGGCACCGTTTATTGCCGACAAAACGTTGAGATGTCTGGTTTTTAAATTCTCGTAAATCCAAAATACGTCTGAAATTCATGAAACTTGGCATGATATCATGGAGCGGCATCAACATGCCGTGGTGAAAAAATTGTCCCATTTGAGGCAGGTTTGGGTATATGCTTCTCACAAACTAGAGCTTCTCACAACAAGCCTGCTGGTTTCGGTAGGGTATGTCCCCCCATTGGGGATGAAACGATATCCATAGCCTCTTATTGCTTTCATAAAATTTATCGTGTCAACATGGAACAACAGGAGTGTTGTGTCAATTTTTGGGATTTTTCGGGGTTCGTTTGGACATTTTTATGCATTAACTGAGTTTTCTAGGAATTTTATGTGCATAATTAAAATTTGAACTACATGCACATGCTCCATTGGATATAAGTTGTCGAAAAATCACATGTGTGTCCTTGGGTGCATGCTTAGGTCCCATGCCAAAGACGGGATTGAATTTCAAACACCAGGGCACTGTTGATTGCCGGCAAAATGTTGATATGCCTGGTTTTTAAATTCTGGTAAATCCAAAACTCGTCTGAAATTCATGAAAGTTGGCATGCTATCGTGGAGTGGCATCAACATGCCATGGTTAAAAATTTGTCCCATTTGGGGCAGGTTCGGGTATAAGCTTCTCACCAACCAGAGCTTCTCAAAACAAGCATGATGGTTTCGATAGGGAACGTCCCACCTTTGGGGACGAAACGATATACAGTGCCTCTTATTGCTTTCAAAATGTTTCTAATGTCAACATAGAACAACAGGAGTGTTGTGTCAATGTTTGTGATTTTTCGGGGTTCGTTTGGACATTTTTATGCATTAACTGGATTTTCTAGGCATTTTATGTGCATAATTCAAATTTGAACTACAAGCACATGCTCCAATGCACTAAAGCTGGTTGAAAAATCAAATCTGTGTCCTTGGGTGAATTTCTAGGTCCCATGCAGGAGATGAGAATGAAATTCAAACACCAGGGCACTGTTGATTGCCGGCAAAATGTTGAGATGGCTGGTTTTTAAATTCTGGTAAATCCAAAACTCGTCTGAAATTCATGAAACTTGGCATGCTATCATGGAGCGGCATCAACATGCCGTGGTTAAAAATTTGTCCCATTTGGGGCAGGTTCGGGTATAAGCTTCTCACCAACCAGACCTTCTCAAAACAAGCATGATGGTTTCGATAGGGAACGTCCCACCTTTGGGGACGAAATGATATATAGTGCCTCTTATTGCTTTCAAAATGTTTCTAGTGTCAACATAGAACAACAGGAGTGTTGTGTCAATGTTTGTGATTTTTCGGGGTTCGTTTGGACATTTTTATGCATTAACTGGATTTTCTAGGCATTTTATGTGCATAATTCAAATTTGAACTAAAAGCACATGCTCCAATGCACTAAAGCTGGTTGAAAAATCAAATCTGTGTCCTTGGGTGAATTTCTAGGTCCCATGCAGGAGATGAGAATGAAATTCACACACCAGGGCACTGTTGATTGCCGGGAAAACATTGTGATGGCTGGTTTTTAAATTCTAGTAAATCCAAAACTCGTCTGAAATTCATGAAACTTGGCATGCTATCATGGAGCGGCATCAACATGCCGTGGTAAAGAAATTATGCCATTCGGGGCAGGTTTGGGTATACGCTTCTCACAAACCAGAGCTTCTCACAACAAGCATGATGGTTTCGGTAGGGAACATCCCACCATTGGGTACGAAACGATATCCATTACCTCTTATTGCTTTCAAAAAAATTCTCGTGTCAAGATAGAACAACATGAGTGTTGTGTCAACTTTTTGGGATTTTTCGGGGTTCGTTTGGATATTTTTATGCATTAACTGAGTTTCCAATGCATTTATGTGCATAATTCAAATTTGAACTACATGCACATGCTCCAGTGCATATAAATTGGTTGAAAAACCAAATATGTGTCCTTGGGTGCATGCTTAGGTCCCATGCAAGAAATGGGAATGAATTTCAAACACCAGGGCACCGCTGATTGCCGACAAAACATTGAGATGTCTGGTTTTTAAATTCTAGTAAATCCAGAACTCGTCTGAAATTCATGAAACTCGGCATGCTATCATGGAATGGCACCCGACATGCTGTGGCATTTTTCGTGTCCATTTTGAGAGAAGGCGCACTCGAATAATGACAGCCAACAAAGGCATTTTGAAAAAATAGCTGCCACTTTAATATCTCAAACGTTTGTAGAATTCAAACCGTGTGCATTCTTTTAATCATTCATGTGACGCCATGTGTCTTGGTTTTAATGGCTGTAGGAGGTGTCGTGCGGACAGCTGCTTGACCTTGACTGAACGGGAGGCGGCGAAGCGCAGTCCGCACGCAGTTGACCGAGAGGCATGCAAGCTGTCCTCCAATGTGCAGCTCACCGAATCGCGGCGAAGTTGTACGCCAGCAGGCTCATTGGGAAGCAAACCCCTTTGACTTCCATGGCCGCCCGCCTTCCTCTCCGTTAACGGCGCCGGAGCCACTGTTTAATACGGGCGGCCTTACTGTTCGCCTCCCATTCCCCTCCCTCTTGCAGACCTCCACCAACGCCATGGCGCAGAACGATCATGTGCCACTAGTCTTCAAGTTTGGTGAAGTCGACTCCGAGCCACAGGAGATAGAAAATAAGGAGGCATGGGGCCTCATGGACGTGGCCCAGAACGAGCTGGCCGTGGCGGTTGCCCGCTCGCATCCCAGCTCCCATCCCGCGCGCCGCACCAAAGGAGCATCCTCAGAGCATTGATGGGCTGGTCGCCGAGCACTAGTGCAGAGCCGAAGCCACGGGTGTCAGCCAGTCTCCGTGGACCCATGCGAAGCTCGCGGTACATGCCAAAGACTAGTGCCCGTGTCGCGCGCGCGCCTCCACCCACCGCCGCCGCCCTCGGCGCTTTATTGCACTCGCCACGACTGCGGCGCACTTCCCTCAAGACCATGGGACGCTGCCGTCGACCGCTACCTCTCAGCGGCGCCAGTTGCCATCCTCCCGCGCCTGCCCGTCGATCGCGCGACGACACGATGTTTGATTTACAAGTGAAAAACATTTTGTGCTACATTGAAGACTTCAACAACGGCGTCCTGGATGACGACAACGACAACGACGGTGCGGCACGCCGCCTCCGCCACTGCCGGAAATAGTTTTTTTGGGGTTTAATACTATATCGAATTCTCGATCATATGAATATAAATTCATAGTCTGAATGAATGAAAGATATGGTTTGAACGAACTTGTGTTTCTCTCTCTTAATGTACAGACTTATCAAACGATTTTGTTTTGAAAAAAATGTCAATGGTTTTTAAATATAAAACACTCATCGCAAATTTTTTAGTTAGAACACCCGGATGTAAACCGACAGCTTCCCCTGAAGCCAAGGGAAAATGTGCCGAGCAGGATTTCAGATCCTTCAACGCAAACGACTGTTTTGTATGACCCGTAGCAACCAATGCATAAACAATTGGGTAAGATTTGCATATCTGTCATTTTGGGTACGCTGCCATTTGTCAAACCGAAAGATTGACATTTGTTTATCTAGTAACATTGCCATTTGTCAATCTTGTAACACCGCAATTTGTCAAAATATGCAGCTAAAAATCACTAGCACTATCTATTTTTTCCAACTAAAATCACTAGCTCGCTCATATGGACACCACTAGCAGGCGAGAGTTGATGGACGCATATGCAAATGTACCATCGATTACATACAACAACTCATCAACCCACAACGACAACGAAGATACATGTTGGATACAGATCATTTCCAGCAAAACAATCTAGTAAAGATTTTCTCACATAACAAATAAAAAGCGATGAAATGAACTTCAGCTCAACCACTGTCGGGCGTTGGAAACGCTTGCTTTGAACCAGAAGTGATTCTCTCGAAGGGCCAACCATCGCCAATCTCGAGACTAACACAGTTCGATCATCCAGCTGAAGCAGCCTATGTCAGACCCATATTGGGATGGTAGGGAAGCATAGTAATGTCCGAGGTATAGATACAGTTTTTCTCATAAATGGAAGTAACATTGTGTCAACAGCAGCTTGATCGCTTCCACCATCATTGGATAGTTTTCCAAGGAAGAGCGAAGTTTCTCCAAGACTTTCAATATCGAACTGTGGAGAAGGTGTTGGTGCTAGTACACTAGTATCCATCCCGAATACCCTGCAACGGATGTTGGAATAGGTCCGAGAGTGCGACCATGTGAGACAACAACCGCTTCCTTAGTAACATTAGCAAAGGCTCTCAGATATGCACAAGAAGAGGTGATCCATCGAAATAAGTTGCCAGCGCCATCGAGTATATGGGTCCATCTCGCCTCATGCTCGTGATCATCAAGATCGTCATCTCCCCCTTGGTTATAAAAATTTTCAATTATTGGTGGTGGAATGTTCACAGGACCTTGGAAACACAAGAAGGTTAATTAATTAGTAAAGTGAAACTAGCTAACCCGCATGCATGTGGATGAAACAATTATAATTACGGTGGAAGATTTAACGCATCAAAGCATGATGATTCCATGCAAAACAAAGGCTATGAGTGGTGGCAGAAACACAAGACCTCATATTGAATTGCATCACAAGACTCATCCATGTACATAAATTGATTTTTGAGCAATATCCATTGAGGCGTGGAAGTAAGGAAGGCAACAAGCTTGTCGAAGATAGCAACAACTTCATAGTACGAGTAATCCCAATAGCGGCTGGGAAATCGACAAATTGCAATCTTCCGTAGACGATACCACCATGATCGATTTGAACTCACGAGAATACCGTGTACTCAACCTCTGGGCAGTCGTCTGAGATTTTTGGAAGTGGAACCCGGTGACGAGTGTACACGTTCACTTGTACCCAATATAAACAACCCAATCTCCATTTGCGCCTGCCCAAGCCTTGCCCTCAAGCGATGGCATCTTAACATCATACATATCATTATCAAGCGGCATCAACTTGTACAAGGCGAGGCTTCCCTCCTCCCCGCGCCAGTCAGCAGGGTCACGACGAAGAAGGTAGGGGAGATCAAACCGCTCCTGGACCCTTGGGTTCCTTGTAATGATATTATTAGTTGAGTCGAGAATGGTATTGAACGAACCTGCCATGCTAGCCGAGGTGATGACGTCGCACCGATCAATGAGTTCCTCCACCACGTCATCTTTCAGATCGTGGCAAGAATAACGGGGTCGTTTCCGGCCTGTTTCCTCCATGGAGAAGATGATCGAACAATGGTAGAAGGAAGGGTCAAGGCAAATGGAGGGAGGAAGAGCGTGCGACAACAGTTCCAAATCAAGAGGGAAAGGCGAAGAGGCGGTGGACAGTTGCCACGGTACACGAAGAGGCGCCTGGGGAGCGAAAGGTTGCCACAGAGGTCACACACTGACGACAAGGGCCGAGTGAACCACATGCGTATATCGCACACACCTTGATCTGGCTGACCGTTTCTTTTGTGCTGCCTAATCAGAAACAGTTCATCCGAGTGAACCGTATGCTGTATATCGCACACACCTTCATCTGGTTGCCCGTTTCTTTTGTGTTGCCTAATCACAAACAGTTCATCTGATTGAACCGTATGCTGTGTATCACACACGCCTTCATCTGGCTGCCCGTTTCTTTTGTTCCTCCTCATCGCAAAAAGTTAATTGAACTGAATCGTATGCCCTTCATCGCACACGCAACTAAAACCTGAACCTTGTTTGGTGCATCCATCATCGCAAACGTTTTATACATTTCTGACGGTTTTCATATAGCACCGTTTGCGATTATTGCATCGCACACAGTTTCTCGAAGGGTCTCTGATCGTAGTGTTACGTTAGCAGCATCCTGCAGTAGTGCCCCCTCCCCCCTGCGGGTGGTTCTTCGTTAACTCCGGCGAGCCCCCCACCCCCTGAAAATCGATTGACCCAAAAGTCGATTCAGTCGACTGAAGTGTAGCTAAATCGGAGCAGAGTAGCAGCACGAGTGAGGGGGAGAGCAGCGGCAGCATGGCGAGAGAGCGAGGGCCGGAGCAGCAGCAACAAGATGAGCGAACGAGCGAGAGCCGAAGCGGCAGCAGTAGCTGCGCGAGCGAGCAAGCAAGGAGCTGGAGCAGCAGCAGCAGATCCGGCTAGTATGGATGCCACCGCCGAAGGGGCCTCGCAATGGGGGAGAGCCACCGTGGAGATGCGCCGCCGGGCGCCAAGCCGAGGTTGCCACGCCATGGGGGTGTGGGATGGAGCACTGTCAGTGCCAGGAGGTCGAGTTAAGGAGAAGATGCGATGCGATGAGTGCACAAACTCTTTGGTGGCATTGAGTAGGCCTCGGCTTTGTTCGAGGAGTCGGTGAGGATGCTGCGGTTCCGGTGGAGCAGGTTAAGGCGGCGCTGTGGGGATGGAGCAGCCACGATAGACGAGTCGATCGCCGAGCAGCTCCTTGGAGGTGGAGGACGGGCGGCTGAACCGGGCGGTATAAAGAGATGGACGACGGATCCTCATCCGGGAGGCGGATGGGGACGCCGAGCTGTTATGTGGACTATGTTCTCGGGGAAGAGGCTCCGGCTGGGTAGCGATGAGGTGGCGGACGGAGCAGGGTGGGGTTTTGCGGCTGGAGCAGAGAGGTTATGGCGTCCTGGGATTTTGAATGGCGAATAGGAGGCGATGGGAGGGGGAACCATGACTTAGGGACACGCTTGTCCAAAATCTAGGTGTGTTACGTATACCCCCAACGATATAAACTAGCGGCCCTTTCGGCTCAGGGTTAGAAGGTGGATTTCGCGTGTCTGGATTTGGCAGCTGGAGGGAGTTTTCGCGCGCGTTGTAATTTCAGGATAGCAAGGCGCGGGTTGTGAAGGCGCGAGCTTTGGGAGCACGATATCTGAATTTTCGGTATATAACAAGGCGCGGGCTGAATTTTAGGGACAAGCCTAACATGTAATGTTTTACTTGTATGTACCAAATCAATTTGCACTTTCCTCAACGAAAAATAGTAGAACTATTCACACCACACAAAGAGAGAGTCTTGTCTGTTTTACTATACAAATGCTATTCAAAGCTATGAATCCATGTTATGTCCAATTAAATTTTTTTGCTGGCTGTATAATGCATGTAACCTACTCATACAAACATTTTAGTGCATTCAAATGTCTATACTACCGCTGCAATTTGAACTAAATTTGAATTTGTTTCTCTATTTGAATACGAATCTACAATCATTATTGTTGCCTACTTCAACCATCATTCGTGTATGATCTTAACAGCACACCACATGATTAAAATTTAGATAGATATGAACTATGTGTACTATATGACCTCGAATTCAATTTTTTGAATACACTTGATGTTGATTCCAAATAATAGTACATTTGATATTCATAATCTAAACCATGTTCCATATGTACACCATGTTTATCACACAAAGTATAGTGCCCCGCCCCCTACATTATGACAAGTATTTAGCCCCGAGCTGCAAAAGCCACACATTATCACAAATTATAATCAATGTTCTACATTACGATAATCTTCTTCACATATCAGATCCACTTTTTATAATGAATTATGATCTCTTTTCGTCTTTTACACCTTCATGACCCTGTTCTCTTTGTAGCTAGCTAGAACTAACTTTCTATCTTGCATGCACACGCCCGACCCCCTCTCACCCTCCCTCAGCGTCCCCTCCATCACGCACATTCGTTATTTCTCTTTAGGTCGTTCACCCATGGTGTGTGTCGGCCCCCCGGCTACTTCTTTCCGGCACACGCCGGTCGATATACCTCGCTAGCCAAGTGTGCCTACCACAAACACACACTTCCGTTCTTCACTTCTCACCGTCTGTCGGGAGGTTGATCAGAACTCCATTTAACACCTATGGGACCCGCGACCGAGTCCCTTTTGGTTCGTGGGGGCGGAGATTGCACGAAGAGCAGATCGGGCGATGCACACGAGCAGTTTACCCTGCTTCGAGCTCTCCGGAGAGATAATACCCTAGTGCTGCTTGGTTGATTGTATTGTGTTTTGCTAGGGAGCAATGAGAGCTAGAAAACCTAGCTTGAGTGTCTCTCGTCTCAATGGGTCGAACCGAATCGAGCCGAACCCTTTCTACGCTGCACATGGGCCTCCTTTATAGGCTCAAGGGGTCACCACAGTGGCAACGAGACGAGGGCAAAATGGGAAAATGAGTTGCTGTTGGTGCAACTACTTGGTACAAAGGTAATCTACCTAACTCGACGGCAAGGGACAAAGGCAATAAATGCCCGCCCATGTCGCTAAACAAAGGCAACAGGACCGTCAGAGCGCCACCGCTCGCCACGATGGCCTTCTTGTCGGCCGCTGCTTATCGCTGTTTCTCCGCTGGCTGCACAGCCCCTTGACACGCGTGCTTGGAATAGCCCCATGGCGACATGTTGGCGGATGAGCTGGAGCGGAGATGAAGAGAGGTTGCCTGCCGCTTCAAGCGCCTTTGCCGCTGCTGAACTCCTTGTCGCACTCGAAGCTTGTCGCCATCGAGCCTTCCCGGCAAGCTCCTCTTACCGGGTCTTGTTTCTTCGTGCCTTGAGTGGCCTTCCCGGCAAGCTCCTCTTGCCGGGGCCTTGAATACTTTGTTCTTGAACGGCTCCAAAGGAGCCACGGAGGACCTTGGCGGTCACTAGGCAAGCTCGCTGCTGGGTGCTGCAATCGCCAGGCACGAAGTTCGTATACTAGGGTACCCCTACTCTAGTACACCGACAAGAGCACCCGGGCCTAGGCCACACACGGTGCCGAGCGCTGTTGGGCCAGGCCCAAAATAGTGCGGGCACGCTGCGGTTCAGATCACGCCGCATTTCGCCTCGACCCACCACGCCCCCACTTAACAGCACGCTACTAACGTGGCATCGTGGGAGAGATCGGGGCTTTTAATTGAAAGCGGAACGTCCGCCTCTCTCCTCCTTATAAGCAGGGGAAACAGGCAGGACGCCCACCTCGCCATTGCTGTCACATCTCAAGAACCACCGCCGCTCCCCCCTTCTTCTCAAGTCCGAAGAGAGCGACGCCCCGCCCCCCATTGCCACTGGTGCCACCAACACCGCCGGATTCTCCACCACCTCCGCCATGGCTCAAAGCCGACAAGGGAAAGGCGGAAGTCAGCCGAGGTGCAGCGGTCATGGGCGCCATGGAAGGAGCGGGCCACCTTCACCCCCAGCTCGACGCCAAGGAGCCGAGGAGGGCTACTACCTCTTTCGGTCGACGGAGACGCTGGCGCACTCACAAGACGAGGGTGATCTCCGCCACAGATCCGAGAAGGTTTCGCTGGCACCCTTCTTCGCTTCTTTTCTATCGCGGGCTCGCCCACTTTTCCGAATTCTTTATGACATCATGAACACCTACGGCCTCGCCTCCTTGATTTCACCCCAACGTTGTCTCGACCATGGCAGTTTTCGCACACCTTGCTAAAACTTTGTCGGAGTCCACCCAAACGTAGCCCTCTTCTCGCCACTACTTCATGCCCCGCTGAGAGAGGAGAGCCACTTGTCGGAGGGATTGCTTGGATCTCTAGGATCGCAAGAAAGAAGCTTATCTGGAAGGAGAGCTCCGCAGCAAGTGGGAGGAGGAGAGCCGATTGGTGTTGGATCATAGAGGAGAACCCGCAGCCCTTCACTGCCCTGCGCCAAACTCCCATAGTGCGCAGCAATGATTGGAGCAACTTGGCACCGGAGGATGCTAAGTTGAAGATTTCCGTGACCCGGATCTTGCGCCTCGCATGCCGGACTCATCAGAGGCGCTGTTGGCGCTGATTTCTTCGCCAGACGCTTCCCTTGCAGGAGAGGAGGAGACCTGCTTGGGAGTTCCAAAATGCGGCGGACATCATGAGGCTGCGCCGGCCTCAACTGGAATTTCACCGTTTTGAGCTGGATGCGATGTTGCCGGAGATGTTCAAGCACGACCAGATCACCCCGAGTGGTTCATGTTGCCGGGGTCGCCTTTGTGCAACAACTCTTCGCTTGACCGTGATCCGCTGATGATGCTGCCAGCGATTCCTATGGATCGCTCCAACCTGGCAAGAGCCCGCCGATGACGCTGTGCAGCAGTTCTTCGACAGCTTGAAGAAGTGCTGCCTGCGCCGACGAAAGCAGAACTGGCTCACCCGCGACACCACCGACGCCGAGCTGCAGCGCATCGCCACCAGGCTGGAGGAGGCAGCAGAAGCTGCTGCCGCTGGTGAATTCGGGTTCATCGTGGAGGATGCCGAGGCAGCAGAGGCGGCAAGCCTTGCTGACCGAGAGGAGCTTGCCGGCGCGGAGGAGCAGGCCGAGCCTGAAGCTGAGCCGAACGAGCCTGCCGGGGGCGCCTCCCCTCCACCTTCAGGTATCTTGCCGCGGGAGGAGCCCACAGCTCCACCAAGAAGGCGCCTCCGCAAGACCGGGGAAGTGGCGGGGCGGCAGACGGGCTAACAGCTGCCGCGCGCACATGACGCTTCCATCGCTGCAAGCTCTGCCAGCTGGAGCGCCTCACGCCGCCACAACAACCGGAGGGGCCTTCGGGACCATGGCCCCTGCTCCCGCTAAGCGCCCGAGGGAGCCTACTTTCCAATTGCCTCACCGGAGGCGGAGCGGAATTCGACTTCTCCGCGCTTAGCTCCGAGGAGGAAGAAGAAGAGTAAGATCTTGTCGCTGTACTTGTAATTCTTCAATGTGCTGCTTTGTCTTGTATCTGATTTGCTTCATTCTGAACTCTTTCCTTTTTCAGGATGCTGGCTCAGAGAGCGTCGAAGAGAGCCAAGACTCCGGTGGTTGTCATCAAAGACGATCCCCTGGCATGGCTGTGGAGGCGCGGCTCGAGACCCCTTGCCGGATCCGCAACCTTCCTTAGAGTAGCCCCAAGACAGCCCCCAACGTAAGTATTTGGTTTATTTCTTACGGTTAGGTGTGCATGGGTGCTCCTTCTTTACTGATATCTGACTTGTCGATTTGTGTAGGAGCAGAGCAGCCTCATCAGGAGGGCCCGGAAGTCACTCCCAAGTTCCGCCTCGCTTCAACCACGCCGCCAAGGGAGAATTCTCCGCAAGGAGCGCCTCCGCAAGGGAGGTTTCTCCGACAAGGGAAGTCCGACAAGGCAGCACCGCGATCCTCCGTGGTGGAGACCGCGGGCACAGATCCCATCGCAGTAATCTCCTTGCCTGAAAATTTCCCTTGTTCCTTTTTTTCTTTTCTTCTTTTCAACATTTGCTTGATCGTTCTTTCTTTTTCTCGATCGCTGACCCATCTGCCGGAGAACCGATGGAGACCGAGGTTGCCGGGAAGGAGGACGCTACAAGGCAACAATGTCGACGCCGCCAACATGGAGGAAGAGGTCTGGCGCTGGATGGGTCCGCCGGGCAGGAGGCCGCCAAGGCTGCAGCCGCAAAGGCCGGGAGGGTCCGTGATCGATCGACGACCTCGAGGCCGCAGGAGCGCCAGCGCTATGCCGACCGCCAACCCTCCGCCACCGATGCAGCGCCAGTTCAAGAGCCCCAGCCCGCGCTTATTCAAGGCCGGGCGACGGCGTTTTCATCAAGCTCCCCGGCATCGAGCCTGTGGCGCGGTCGAGGGAGAGACCTTCGACGAAGAGTTGCTCGCTTCGCTGGGTTGTCGCTGGTTGACGCGCCAAGCAGCAGCAAAGGGCGAAGTCCG
This sequence comes from Aegilops longissima, assembly GCA_021605205.1. Lineage (NCBI taxonomy): Eukaryota > Viridiplantae > Streptophyta > Magnoliopsida > Poales > Poaceae > Aegilops > Aegilops longissima. Next base: position 299,024,208 of record CM038677.1, read on the forward strand.
AGGAGGAGCAGCTGCCGAAGAAGCTGCTGCCGCTTCTACCGCGCTGCATAAGCCAAGCTGGAGTCCCGGAAGCACTTGTCGCGAGGGCGGAGCAGACATGGAAAAGCGCAGAAGAGCTCCGTGCGCCAACCAAGAAGACCTCCGGACGGGCGTAAGAGCGGGCGACTCATCGAGGAGCGACAGCCTTCATCCCGCAGAAGGCTAAGGTCGAGGAGCAGCAACGGCTTGCCGCGAGAAGCTCTTCAAGAAGAAGGTGAGCTGGGCGAGCGGAAGATCAACCTCGACAGCTATGAGGAAGATCTTGCCGCGCTCGAGCAATCAATTGGCGGAGCTCTCAAGGAGGCAAAGGACGCCGCCGCAGCTGCCGAGGCCGCCAAGAAGGAGTTGGAGACGAGGGTGGCGCAGCTGGAGGCCACCCTCCAAGAGCGGCGAGGAGGTCGTCATGCTGAAGCGAGCGCCGAGAAGGACGCTTACACTCTTGGCGAAGTTGCGGTGGCCGCCGCCGAGAGGATCAAAGAGCTCGACGCCGCCAAGGACTCCAAGGCCGATCTTGAGCTGAAGCTGACCACCTTGACGGAGACGCTGAACGGCGCCAAGGAGCGGAAGTGGGTTTGTTGAGAAGATCAAGGCTAACGAGGAGCTGCCGGCGACGCCGCACCGCCTGTGATACCTTCAGAGAGAACGTGATGCATCGGACGGAGGGTCTTGTAGATATCGCCGCCGCCATCGACAGGAGCTGATGGAGCTGGGATGGTGGATCTCGGTACTCCACCGACGAGCGCCTTTCAACCCAGCACCAAGCTCAGCCTGTTCTCAAGGGCGTGGTGACGGTTCTCCAGCCGCTCCGGAGGAGATCTCAAAGCAGCTGGTCGACGAAGTCGCGCCAGATCTGCGCAGAGCACTCTGTAAGGTGTTGATGAAGGTGGCCTTCCGCAATCCAGCGCCGCTTCGCTTAACGCCCTCAAGTCCTCGCCACGATCGCCGACGTTGAAGCGCCAAGGCTCTTGTCGCACCCATTGTGACAGGGTGAGCGGGTCAAGAGGTCGATGGCGCACCGCAGAGACGAGGCCGCCTGCTTTATCTTTCCCTTGTCGCTGCTGATCATGTTTAGGAGAACAATCTATTAGATCTCGCGACAAGTTATTTTTGTAATATAACTCTATCTTAGGCAATGATTGCAATGTTATTTTTTACTTGATTCCTTCCTTTGTATGTTTGCGCCTCTACGCTTTTAGGGAACTTGTCGGCGCTGGCACCTTTGTCATGAAGCGCCGAAAAGCGGAACATCAGCAGCCTGCTGGCGGTGCCGCCTCCGACAAGCAACCTTGTCGCAACTAGTTGCAGCTCACTTAAATTGTTGAGCGGAATCAAAACAAAGTAAGGGTGCAAACTAGCCACAAGTTGGTTCCTTCCGCACAGGTTTTCCATACAAAGTACTATCGTTCGAGGAAGATAACTTAAAAATTTGAAAACTGATTGCTCAAGCTTAGGTAACTTAGCTTTTCTGTCGTTTGCTTCCCGGTAAGGCAAAATTTTCTCGAGTGACGCTTGGCGGCCCACACCATTATCTTCTCCTGCCCCTGCTAACTTGTGGGCTTAAGGAACCTTCCTTTCTTTTGAGAAGAAAGAAGAGAAAATAGTTATGGAGCCTTGTGGCTCGTTATTGCTTACTCGGTGTGGATGCTGCACAAAATGTCGATAAAACATGCAAAAAGGATTATGAAAGCATGTAGTTGACAAGTTGCGCGCAACACATGAGCTTTATCGATGCACGGGTCTCATGCCGCTTTGTACAAAGGATTACATGCAACATGGGCAAGGCTTGTATAAGGTGGTTGCCGAACAGGTTCCGCAACCGCGCCTTATGGGTAAACTTACGAAGGTGTTCTATGTTCCGTGAGTTGCTCACCGAACGCCATCTTCGGTCTCAAGGCGGACAACGCCAGGCCTAGTGACTCGCTTCACCCGATAAGGGCCTTCCCACTTTGGCGCCAACTTGTTGGAATTCTTGGCGGACTGAATGCGCCAAGAACAAGGTCGCTTTCCTCAAACTTCCGCACTAACTTTGCGGGTTATGGTAGGGACGCAAAGCTTGCTGATAACGAGCAGCTCGTACAACGGCCATAAGACGGTCCTCCTCAAGGAGCAGCGCGTCATCTTGTCGCAGCTGCTCTTGCTCGAGCTCATCATAAACGAGCACTCGAGGTGACCCGTACACGAGTTCCGTGGGGAGAACTGCCTCTGCTCCATAGATGTAACACCCCGGATGTAACGTTCCATATTTGTAACTCCAACTCTTGCCATTTTCGGCATTGTGATATGATATTCCCTCCGTGGTTGGGTTTTTGTCTTTCGTTTTTGCATTTTGTCCATGTCATGCATTTCATATCATGTCATCATGTGCATCGATTTGCATACGTGTTCGCCTCATGATTCCGAGCATTTTTCCCGCTGTCCGCTTTTGCAATCCGCACTCCTATGTCCCCCGTGCCCCTTTTACGCTTTTTCCGTGAGCGGTACTAAACTTTCGGAATGGACCGAGGTTTGTCAAGTGGCTTGGTATACCACCGTAGACCACCGTCAAGTTTCGGGTCATTTGAGCTCGCTTGGTACTCCAACGGTTAACCGTGACTCTCGCAAAGGCCTTTTAAGTTGCAGCCCAACACCCTCCAAAATAGTCCAATAACCCATATAAGTCACTTCCATGCTCTCCGCTGCTCGATCACGATCGTGGGCGAAAACCGACCTCATTTGGAGCTTCCTAGCTCCTTCTACCTATAAATATGCACCCCCATTCCAAATTCGCGGATCTCTCCCCTAACCCTAGTAAACCCAAATCACGCCACGGACGTGTCCGGAGCGGGTCGGACAACGCCCGCCGCCAGCAGCCTCTCAGAGCGCCACGTGGGCCCCGGTCCCCACTTCGCTCGCTTCGGCTGGGCTGCCTGGCTGGGGCCCAGCGCTGCCTCCTGCCCGGCTGCCACGCTCATGCTCCCGCTGCTTGCCGACTGCTGGCCGCCTCGGCTGCACAAGGCTGCCCTGCCTCCGGGCGCCGGCCGGGCGCCGCCTGGCCTCCCGGCAGGGCCCTGGCCTCCCTCGTGTCCTCCCTGCCGAGTTCCGCGAGCAGCCGGCGCGGCTTCCGATCCGCCGGATCTGAGATCTAGGTCGAGAGGGTTGACTTTCTTCTCCCCAAAATTCGCCTAAGTTTTTATTTCGTGATTAATTTGTGGCATTTTCAACGATCATAACTTTGCACCTGTAGTCTGCTTTCGGCGTGTAATATGTCAAAATGTTCGCCCGATGAGTAGATCATTTCATCTCATTGCATCATTTTCATTTGAGCTCATCTTGATGCCCGAAATGCTGTTAGAAGAGGGCTATGTGATGTTAGTTTCGCTTTCTTAATGTAACATGCACTTTTGTCATTTTTGCCATGATTGATGTGTGCACCCTATGAACTTGAGTCCTACATGTGTTTTGTAATATGCCATGCCATCTTTCCAGGGGTGTATGCCATGTATTTTTGTGATCTATGTGGTGACTAGCACAAGCATGCAAACTAGGCTTCCGATGTTGCTGATTTCAGCCCCTGCTTTGTCGATATTTTTATGCCATGTTAACTTGATGCTACCGAGAGATCCATGCATATTTTGAGATACTTCAGAAGGATGTTTTGAACATATGGTTATGCTCTATCCATCCATGCCTTTGTTTGCAATTATGGAGTGCCATAGCTTGAGTCAATCGAGCTCTACTTTTGCTATAAAATGTTTCTGGCAGATTGTTTACATGTTATTCAATTTTGCCAAGGTTGTTGTAGTTGATCCGTATGCTATGATGTTGTTCTTGCCATGTATGTCTTCTATGCCATGTCTTCTTGATGTATGTATGCTTAGTTTATCATGAAAGGCTCTGTAGTGAGTGCTTTGAGCTCTTAAACATGCCTACTTGTTATCTGTTTTGTCATGCCCTGTTGTTGAATCATAACTAAACTTGCTATTTGACATGGGTGTTATTATATTTTCTGATCCTTTTGGCTTATGGTCAGTAAGGGACTTTTGTTCTATGCTTTGAGTAGATTCATGCCATGCCTTGTTTTGCTATTATAAGTTCCTGTAGCATGTTGTTTTCTTGCTCAACATTGCTACCGATGCTGTTTTTGCCATGTTCAAGAATTCCATGATATGTTTTGCACTTTTTCCATGCTTGTTTGAACCTGTTATGATGTGATTTAGCCGTAGCTCAGTGTTCATCTTTTGTCAAGCATCTTGAGTAGATCACGCCATATGCTTTTTGGTACGCTTTGTGCAGTAGCTTAATTTCTTGTTGCTTGCTAAGTGGTATCATGTGTTAATGGCAGATTTGTGCCATTCTTGTTTTGCTTGTCATTTGCAAACCGTGCATCCGATTCCGTGATCTTTATATCGATTTCAACCAAAATCATCTCATCTTTCCAGCGCATACTTGGTTTGCCAAGTTGATGCCTGGTTCATCATTTTCCTTCCGAGCGCGATATGCATTGCATATCACATCTCGCATATCATGTCATGTTTTGCATCATGTTGCTTGTGCATTGCACCGTGATTTATTGTGGTTCCTTTGTTTGTGTTCTTGCTTTGGGTAGAGCCGGAGACGAGTACATGAACGAGGAACCTGTTGAGAACGCTTACGAGGATCAAGCTTTCGACAACTCGAGAACATTGCGCAAGATGACCATACCTCGAAATCACTTCTATCTTTGCTATGCTAGATGCTCGCTTTTGCTATGCCTATGCTACGATGCCTATCACTTGCTATATCATGCCACCCATATTGCCATGTCAGCCCCTAACCATCCTTTCCTAGCAAACCGTTGATTGGCTATGTTACCGCTTTGCTCAGCCCCTCTTATAGAGTTGCTAGTTGCAGGTGAAGATAAAGTTTGTTCTTTGTTTGGAACATGTTTACTTGTTGGGGATATCACAATATATCTGCTATAATTAATGCATCTATATACTTGGTAAAGGGTGGAAGGCTCGCCTTATGCCTGGTGTTTTGTTCCACTCTTGCCACCCTAGTTTCCGCCATACCGTGTTATGTTCCTTGATTTCGCTGCTCTTACACGGTTGGGTGATTTATGGACCCCTTGACAGTTCGCTTTGAATAAGACTCCTCCAAAGAAGGCCCAACTTTGGTTTTACCATTTGCCACCTAAGCCTTTTTTCCCTGGTTTTCATGAGCCCGAGGGTCATCTTTATTTAACCCCCGCCAATGCTCTCTTCGAGCGTTGGTCCAACCTAGAGCCACTTGCGGTGCCACCTCGAGGCAACTTGGGGCATCTTCGTTGCCGTATGCATTGCTCATCCGTGTGCCCCGAGAACGAGATATGTGCAGCTCCTATCGGGATTTGTCGGCACATTCGGGCGGCTTTGCTGGTCTTGTTTTATTGCTGTCGAAATGTCTTGTAGTCCGAGATTCCGAGATTGATCGGTCTTCCCAGAGAAGGAATATCCTTCTTTGACCGTGAGAGCTTATAATGGGTTGTTGGGACACCCCGCAGGTATTATCTTCAAAGCCGTGCCAGCTGTTATGAGGCGATGGGAATTTGTTAATGTCCGTTGTAGAAAACCCGGTTGACCTTAATTAAAATACACATCAATCGCAAGGTGTAACCGTGATGGTCTCTTCTCGACGGAGTCCGGAAGTGAACACGGTGTTGGAGTTATGTTTGACGAAGTAGTTCAGATCACTTCTTGATCGCTACTAGCTTCACGACTGCGTTTTGCTTCTCTTCTCGCTCTCTTTTGATGTAGCCACCATATATGCTAGTCGCTGCTGCAGCTCCACCTTACAACTCTGTCCTTCCTATAAGCTTAAATAGTCTTGATCTCGCTGGTGTGAGATTGCTGAGTCCCCCGACTCACAGATTCTACCAAAACAGTTGCAGTGTGCCGACGATGCCAAGCAGGTGACGCAACCGAGCTCAAGTGGGAGTTCGACGAGGAACGTGGTCGTTATTATGTGTCTTTTCCTCGATGATCAGAGGGAGCTCAGCTTGGGACGATCGGGATCCGTGTAGCATTTGGGGTATCTTCTTTATTTTGGTTCCGTAGTCGGACCTTGAGTGTAATCTGAATGATGGATGTTTATTTATGTATTGTGTGAAGTGGCGATCGAAGCCAACTATGTATCTCTTTCCTTATGTATTACATGGGTTGTGTGAAGATTACCTCACTTGCGACATTGCTTTCAATGCGTTATGCTCTAAGTCGTGCTTCACACGGGAGATATAGCCGCATCGAGGGCGCTATAAGTTGGTAATCGAGCCATCCCCACTTAGGAGCCCCTACTTGATTGTTTGCAGCGTTGTTGAGTCTAGAACGGAAAATGTTTTGAGTCTTAGGATTATATATATCGGAGAGTAGGATTCTTTTTACTCCCCAGTCCCCCCTCGCCGCCTCGTGAGGTCTCCGACGAGAAGTTTTGACTCTCCTCTCCTCAAATTTCACTAAAAATTTTTTTAGGATCACGCTGGTATCTTGGAATCGTCCGATGGTTTTTTGACGAGAACATTGTTCTTGGTGCCTCTTGACATTTAGGGTTGTGGCAGTGTCCCGGGAGTTGAGCTCCGAGGTGTTGTCGCCACAATTTTATCGCTGCAGCTCGAATACCTGAGTTTTACCGACATCGAAATCTCTTTTGTGCAGTTGTTGGTGAGATAACCTCGATAACCAAAGATCGGGCGAGCTCGAGTATTGCCATGACTCAGATAACGGATGTTTTTCAAGGTCGAGGTACACGATTTCAAGGTTTCTTGGTTATGTGTTGACGGATGGATACAATGGATCTAGGTATTGTTAGTTTGGGTGATATATTTTGTGTCCCCCGTATCCCCAACACCAGATTGCATAACCGTAAAGTTTCGAGAGTTTATAGGTGGGATTCAAGTAGCTCTTAGCATTTCTTCCCGCAGATATTTGGTTCGTGATTGGGTAATCCTTACCACTTATTTGTTCCAATGCATTCTTGTTTTTTTTTCATCAACCTTAATCAAGTGGCTTCTCACCTTAATGGACGGTGATGTTAACTTTGGAATTCATTCGCTCATCCTTGTTCAATGTTTATTGTGAAGACTATATGTTGCAATTTCTATCCGCTGATTCAACTTGTCTATCTGCTCATCAAGTGCTAACGGATGTCACCTCTTCAGATGGCTCCGCCAACGCCGTAATCCGGAACAAAATGATGGGAATCACCGAACCTCCACCTCCACCTCCGCCTCCGGAGGCATGGCAAGCTATCATGGCAGCCACCAATGCCAATGCTCGATGATTTTGCAGCTCTTGCAAGAGCGCATCAAGGGCAAGGCAATCAAGGAAATCAAGGTCAAGGCAACAACCAGCCGCACTTTGCTACTCTCACCAGTCCTCGCTAATCAGCCAAGTCTTTCGGGCCGTGGTCGAGGCCACAGACGACGACGATTGGCTTGTGGACATCTGCAAACATTTTGAATGTAGCAATGTCGACCGAGGACTTTGTCAAGTTTGCATCGCTTCAACTCAAGGACCAAGCTGCCGAGTGGTACCAGAATACAAAGATTCCAGAGGAGGTCGGTCATTACCTCGGGATGAGTTCCGCCGAGACTTCAGAGCTCACCACATTTCAAAAGTGTTGTTGAGAGCAAGCGTGAGGAGTTCCGCAATCTCAAGCAAGGCAACATGTCCTGTATCAATACAATATCCAGTTCTGTAAACTCGCCGCTTGCTAAGCAAGACGTCCCCTGATGAAAAGAGTATGATCTATCAATTCAGAGGTGGTCTCAGAGAAGATCTGCAATTAGCTCTTGTGCTTTTTGAGCCGTAAAAGTATGATGAATTCTACAACATGGCATCAAGCAAGAAGCTGCCCAGCTCAAATGTGAGGCTTCTAAGAAGAGAATCAGGATGCAGTTCAGTCTTCTTCTTCCTCTCAAGTGGCAGCTAAGCAGCAGAAGTTCTACCTTCCTCCTCCTCCGTCTCGCCAGCTTTATCGCAGAAGAACTCAGTGTGGTCGTGGATCTTCCCACCCGCCCAACCCAAAGCTATCGTAACAAGTCTAATTCTCAAGCTCCAAGGTCAAATGCTCCTTATCACCATCCGCCTCGTGAGGTGACTTGCAACAAATGTCGCAGAAGGTCACTATGCTAACAAGTGCTTCAACCAAAGGCGCCTTCCGCCCTCCTCCCGTGAAATCTTCCAGCAATGCAAGGGTCAAGCATAATCCAAAGCAGGCCAAGGTGAATATGATGAATGCAGCTCAAGCGGAGGAATCTTCGATGTGATAATGGGTAATCTCTCGCTAATGATATTCCCGCAAAAGTCTTATTTGATACGGTGCATCGCTTTTTCATTTCAAGACCTTTTGTTGCCAAGCATGAGTTTGTGACGGAAAAGATTCCTATTCCGCTGAAGATTGTGTCCCCGGTAAGAAAATGACTTCTCCAGCTTTTGGTTCCAATGTCGGTATCAAGATGGGCGATTATAGATTTTGCTAAACCAATTGTTCTTGGTGACTCGGATATTGATCTTATTCTCGGAATGGATCGCTTTTCAAAGACAAAGCTCAGCTTGATTGTGCTGCTGTGGAAATTCAATTGACTCACTCTTCTAATGATGTGATCATCTATGCCGCCGTGATGAAACCATTCGGTTGTTTTCTCAATGAGAAGGGCGAATTGATGCTATCTCTCGATTCCAGCCATTTGTGAGTACCAAGATGTCTTTCCGTAAGAGCTTCCAGAATGCCTCCTCATCGCCAGCTTGAGTTCAAGTATCGATCTTGAGCCCGGCATCGAACCCGCTTGCAAGCGCCCATACAAGCTTGGACCTAATGAGCTGAAGGAATTGAAGAAGCAGCTCGATGAACAAGAGCGCCTGGTTTGATCGCATCGAAGTTCATCTCCTTGGGGTTGTGGTGTTCTTTTGTCCGTAAGAAGGATGGCACGGACCGACTTTTGCGCCGATTACCTTCCATTGAATAAGAAGACTATCAAGAACAAGTATCCACTTCCCAACATCAATGAGCTTTTTGAGCAACTCAAAGGTGCTAAAGTGTTCTCCAAGCTTGACCTTCAGATGGGTTATCATCGATTCAGATTCGTGAACAAGATATTCCCAAGACAACATTCGTAACAAGCTTTGGTTCTTATGAATATACCGTCATGTCTTTCGCCTTGTCAATGCTCCTCCAACATTCTCTCGGATGATGAACTTCATCTTCAACCCCTACACCAATGAATTCGCCTTGGTCTATCTTGATGATATTTTGGTCTTTCCAAGAATAAGAAGGATCATGCCAAACATTTGCGATTGGTGCTAGACAAGCTCAGAGAGTATCAATTCTATGCGGAGTTTTCCAAATGTGAATTTTGGCTTGATGAAGTTCTTTACCTTGGTCATATCATCTCCGCTAAGGGCATCGCTGTTAATCCCGAGAAGGTGTCCGCAGTTGTGAATTGGGAACCTCCTCGTATCGTCAAGCAGCTCCGCAGTTTTCTTGGTCTTGCAAGCTATTGTCAAGATTCGCTGAGAATTTCTCCAAGATTGCAAAGCCTCTTTCCAACCTCCTCCGTAAGCATGTGAAGTATGTCCGGTCTCCCGAGTGTGACGTTGCTTTCAATACTCTCAAAGAGAAACTCGTCACAGCTCCCCGCCTTGACTCCTCCCGATGAATCCAAGCCATTCAAGTTTTTCGTGATGCTTCTTCAAGGTCTCGTGCTGTGTTAATGCAAGAGAAGAGAGTTGTGGCCTATACCTCTCGCCAACTGAAGCTCAACGAAAAGAACTACCCCACTCACGATCTTGAGTTGGCGGCAGTTGTCCATGCATTGATAACGTGGAGACATCTCTTGTTGGGAAGGAAAGTGGACATTTTCACCGATCACAAGAGCCTCAAGTATATCTTCACTCAACCCAACCTCAACCTCGTGCAAACTCGATGGGTCGAAATGATTCAAGAGTACAACCCAAGTATTGAATATACTCCGGCAAGGCCAATGTGATTGCAGATGCTTTGAGCAGGAAGGCTTATTGCAACAGCTTTAATCCTCAAGCCCTTCCAACCGGATCTCGTGAAGCTTCCGCAAGCTGAATCTTCAAGTTGTTCCTCAAGGCTTTCTTGCCAACCTCATAGTCTTTCCTACTTTGGAAGATCAGATTCGTGAGGCTCAACTTCTGGATACCATGGTGAAAAGGTGAAACGTGGTATCGACAAGGGCATTTCCAAATACAAGTGCTTCCACATTGATGACAAAGATACTCTTTTCTTCGAGGACCGGATTGTGGTTCCAAAGGGTGATCTACGAAAGTCATTATGAACGAGGCACACAATTCGCTTCTATCCATTCATCCCGAAGTACGAAGATGTACCATGACCTCAAGCAAATATATTGGTGGACTCGAATGAAGCGAGAAATTGCTCAATTCGTGAATGAGTGTGATGTCCGCAGAAGAGTGAAAGGTAACACCAAAGACCAGCTGGTCTCCTCCAACCTCTTGCTATTCCGGAATGGAAGTTTGATCATATTGAAATGGACTTCGTGACTGGTTTTCCAAAGTCCAAGCGTGGAAATGATGCTATCTTCGTTGTCATTGACAAGCTTACTAAAGTGGCTCATTTTCTTCCTATCAAAGAATCTATCACAGCAGCTCAGTTGGCAGAGCTATACACATCCAGGATTGTCTCCTTGCACGGCATTCCACAAGTGATCTCTTCAGACCGTGGCAGCATCTTTACCTCCAAGTTTTGGGATTCTTTCGTAAGGCCATGGGCACCAACATCTGCTTCAAAGACAGCTTTCCATCCTCAAACAAGTGGCCAAGTCGAGCGAGTCAATCAAATCCTTGAAGATATGCTCAGGCTTGTGTCATTTCCTTCGTATGAAGTGGGAAGATTGTCTTCCATATGCCGAAGTTCTCCTACAACAACAGCTTCCAAGTTTAGTTCGGCAAGGCCCCATTCGAAATTCTCTATGGCGTAAAGTGCCGATTCTCTCAATTGGTCCGAGACATGTGAACGCCAACTTCTTGGCAACGACTTGATCACGTAAGTAAGAAATGTGCAAAGTCATTCGTGAGAATTCAAAGCCGCGTAATCGCGCCAGAAGAGCTATTATGATGACAAGCACCATGATGTGGCTTTTGAAATCGGAGACCATGTCTACCTCCGCTCTCCAATGAAAGGCACTCGCCGCTCGCATCAAAGGGAAGCTTGCCCCTAGATATGTGGGTCCTTTCAAGATCATTGGCAAAAGAGGCGATCTCGCCTATCAACTTGAGCTCCCGTCCAACTTCGCAAATGTGCACGATGTGTTTCACGTGTCACAGCTTCGCAAGTGCTTCAAGACTCCTGAACGCACTATCAACTTCAAGAAATTGACCTTCAAGAAGATCTCTTATCATGAGCACCTGCTGCTATTCTTGAAGAAACCGAGCGCAAGACTCGCAACAAGTCAATCAAATTCCTGAAAGTGAAGTGGTCACACCATTCCACCGAGAAGCCACCGGGAGCGCGAGGATCACCTCCGCTCCGAATATCCGGAGTTCTTTCAGTCCTAGATCTCGGGACGAGATCCTCTTGTAGTGGTGGAGTGTTGTAACACCCCGGATGTAACTTTCCATATTTGTAACTCCAACTCTTGCCATTTTCGCATTGTGATATGATATTCCTCCGTGGTTGGGTTTTTGTCTTCGCTTTTTGCATTTTGTCCATGTCATGCATTTCATATCATGTCATCATGTGCATCGATTTGCATACGTGTTCGCCTCATGATTCCGAGCATTTTTCCCGTTGTCCGCTTTTGCAATCCGCACTCCTATGTCCCCGCCGCCCCATTTTACGCTTTTTCCATGAGCGGTACTAAACTTTCGAATGGACCGAGGTTTGTCAAGTGATCTTGGTATACCACCGTAGACCACGGTCAAGTTTCGGTCATTTGAGCTCGCTTGGTACTCCAACGGTTAACCGTGACTCTCGCAAAGGCCTCTTTTAAGTTGCAGCCCAACACCCTCCAAAATAGTCCAATAACCCATCTAAGTCACTTCCATGCTCTCCGTCGCTCGATCACGATCATGTGGGCGAAAACTACACCTCATTTGGAGCTTCCTAGCTCCTTCTACCTATAAATATGCACCCCCATTCCAAATTCATGGATCCTCTCCCCTAACCCTAGTAAACCCAGATCCACGCCCGGACGGTCCGAGCGGGCCGGACAACGCCCGCCAAGGCCATTCTCTCAGATCAAGGCCACGGGCCCCCTGGTCCCCATCTGGGCCTCTCATGCGGGTTCATGGGGCTGGGCCAGGCTGCCCTCCCTGCCCGGCAGTCAAGCTCACGCCTCGCTCAAGGCCTCGTCCGCTGGCCGCCGCTGGCTGCCTGCTGGCTGCCCTGCCGCTCCGCCCTGTCACCGCCCTGGCGCTGGGCTGCTCCGGGCTGGCTGGCCTCCGCCTGCCGGCCTCTCCTCTCTCTCTCGTCGTCGAAGCTCGCGAGCAGCTGCCGCTTTGCTTCCGATCCGCCGGATCTGAGATCTAGGTCGAGAGGGTTGACTTTCTTTCCCCCAAAATTCGTCTAAGTTTTTATTTCGTGATTAATTTGTATGCATTTTCAACGATCATAACTTTGCACCTGTAGTCTGCTTTCATGCGGGTAATATGTCAAAATGTTCGCCTTGATGAGTAGATCATTTCATCTCATTGCATCATTTTCATTTGAGCTCATCTTGATGCCCGAAATGCTGTTAGAAGAGGGCTATGTGATGTTAGTTTCGCTTTCTTAATGTAACATGCACTTTTGTCATTTTTGCCATGATTGATGTGTGCACCCTATGAACTTGAGTCCTACATGTGTTTTGTAATATGCCATGCCATCTTTCCAGGGGTGTATGCCATGTATTTTTGTGATCTATGTGGTGACTAGCACAAGCATGCAAACTAGGCTTCCCGATGTTGCTGATTTCAGCCCCTGTTTTGCTGATATTTTTATGCCATGTTAACTTGATGCTACCGAGAGATCCATGCATATTTTGAGATACTTCAGTAAGGATGTTTTGAACATATGGTTATGCTCTATCCATCCATGCCTTTGTTTGCAATTATGGAGTGCCATAGCTTGAGTCAATCGAGCTCTACTTTTGCTATAAAATGTTTCCTGGCAGATTGTTTACATGTTATTCAATTTTGCCAAGGTTGTTGTAGTTGATCCGTATGCTATGATGTTGTTCTTGCCATGTGTGTCTTCTATGCCATGTCTTCTTGATGTATGTATGCTTAGTTTATCATGAAAGGCTCTGTAGTGAGTGCTTTGAGCTCTTAAACATGCCTACTTGTTATCTGCTTTTTGTCATGCAATCGCTGTTGAATCTGTTAACTAAACTTGCTATTTGACATGGGTGTTATTATATTTTCTCGATCCTTTTGGCTTATGGTCAGTAAGGGACTTTTGTTCTATGCTTTGAGTAGATTCATGCCATGCCTTGTTTTGCTATTATAAGTTCCTGTAGCATGTTGTTTTCTTTGCTCAACATTGCTACCGATGCTGTTTTTGCCATGTTCAGAATTTCACTAAGTCTGTGAAGCTGATATGTTTTGCACTTTTGCCATGCTTGTTTGAACCTGTTATGATGTGATTTAGCCGTAGCTCAGTGTTCATCTTTTGTCAAGCATCTTGAGTAGATCACTCGCCATATGCTTTGTTGGTACGCTTGGGTGCAGTAGCTTAATTTCTTGTTGCTTGCTAAGTGGTATCATGCTGTTAATGGCAGATTTGTGCCATTCTTGTTTTGCTTGTCATTTGCAAACCGTGCATCCGATTCCGTGATCTTTATATCGATTTCAACCGAAATCATCTCATCTTTCCAGCGGCATACTTGGTTTGCCAAGTTGATGCCTGGTTCATCATTTTCCTTCCGGAGCGCAGATATGCATTGCATATCACATCTCGCATATCATGTCATGTTTTGCATCATGTTGCTTGTGCATTGCACCGTGATTTATTGTGGTTCCTTTGTTTGTGTTCTTGCTTTGGGTAGAGCCGGAGACGAGTACGTGAACGAGGAACCTGTTGAGAACGCTTACGAGGATCAAGCTTTCACAACTCGAGAACATTGCGCAAGATGACCATACCCGAAATCACTTCTATCTTTGCTATGCTAGATGCTCGCTTTTGCTATGCCTATGCTACGATGCCTATCACTTGCTATATCATGCCACCCATATTGCCATGTCAGCCCCTAACCATCCTTTCCTAGCAAACCGCTGATTGGCTATGTTACCGCTTTGCTCAGCCCTCTTATAGCGCTGTTAGTTGCGTGTGAAGATAAAGTTTGTTCCTTGTTGGAACATGGAGATATTGTTCCTTGTTTGGAATATGTCTGCTATAATTAATGCATCTATATACTTGGTAAAGGGTGGAAGGCTCGGCCTTATGTCTCGTGTTTTGTTCCACTCTTGCCACCCTAGTTTCCGCCATACCGTGTTATGTTCCTTGATTTCGCTGCTCTTACACGGTTGGGTGATTTATGGGACCCCTTGACAGTTCGCTTTGAATAAGACTCTCCAAAGAAGGCCCAACTTTGGTTTTACCATTTGCCACCTAAGCCTTTTTTCCCTGGTTTTCGCGAGCCCGAGGGTCATCTTTATTAAACCCCCGGCCAATGCTCCTTCGAGCGCTGGTCCAACCTAGAGCCACTTGCGGTGCCACCCCGAGGCAACTTGGGGCATCTTCGTTGCCGTATGCGATTGCTCATCCGGTGTGCCCCGAGAACGAGATATGTGCAGCTCCTATCGGGATTTGTTGGCACATTCAGCGGCTTTGCTGGTCTTGTTTTATTGTTGTCGAAATGTCTTGTAGTCCGGGATTCCGAGATTGATCGGTCTTCCTCGAGAAGGAATATCCTTCGCTGACCGTGAGAGCTTATAATGGGCTGTTGGGACACCCCGCAGGTATTATCTTTCAAAGCCGTGCCCGCGTTATGAGGCAGATGGGAATTTGTTAATGTCCGTTGTAGAAAACCCGGTTGACCTTAATTAAAATACACATCAACTCGGTGTAACCGTGATGGTCTCTTCGGCGGAGTCCGGGAAGTGAACACGGTGTTGGAGTTATGTTTGACGAAGTAGTTCAGATCACTTCTTGATCGCTACTAGCTTCACGACCGCGCTTTGCTTCTCTTCTCGCCTCTTTTTGTATGTAGCCACCATATATGCTAGTCGCTGCTGCAGCTCCACCTTACAACTTTGTCCTTCCTATAAGCTTAAATAGTCTTGATCTCGCTGGTGTGAGATTGCTGAGTCCCCGTGACTCACAGATTCTACCAAAACAGTTGCAGGTGCCGACGATGCCAAGCAGGTGACGCAACCGAGCTCAAGTGGGAGTTCGATGAGGAACGTGGTCGTTATTATGTGTCTTTTCCCGATGATCAGAGTGGAGCTCAGCTTGGGACGATCGGGATCCTGTGTAGCATTTGGGGTATCTTCTTTATTTTGGTTCCGTAGTCGGACCTTGAGTGTAATCTGAATGATGGATGTTTATTTATGTATTGTGTGAAGTGGCGATCGTAAGCCAACTATGTATCTCTTTCCTTATGTATTACATGGGTTGTGTGAAGATTACCTCACTTGCGACATTGCTTTCAATGCGGTTATGCTCTAAGTCGTGCTTCACACGGGAGATATAGCCGCATCGAAGGTGTTACAATAGACTAGAGTGAAAGGTGTTTGGCCGTGGCTCGATTTGGACGCCGCTCGACGAACAAAGAACCACCGCAGCCTCAATCCAGTTTCTTCCGCCTCTTGTGCAGTCTCGTCGAAAAGTTCTGGTCTTGAGTCCTGCAGCACTTCAGCATTTGCCCTTCTCTCGCTGACCGCTGCTTTCTGATGAGCAATGAAGCAAAGCAGACCTTGGCGCCAAGATCTTGAAGGTGCGGCTCAGAACCGTGGTGTCGTTGTCGGTGATGATCCTATTAGGAATCCCAAAACGGCAAACAATTGACCAAGAACTTGATCGCTGATCGTGGCTGTCACCTTCCTCATCGCTTCCACTTCCGCCACTTTGTGAACTTGTCGATGACGATAAGTACTCAAAGCCCCGACAGCTCTGGGAAGGGCCCGAGGATGTCGAGCCCCTGCATCAAAAATGTCCAGATAAAGGGATTGTCCGGAGAGCTTGAGCTAGCTGGTGTATCTCGCTGAATGGAACCGCATGCTTCACACTTGGTTACTTGTGCGCTTGCATCCCGAGGGCTGTCGCCGAAGAAACCTTGCTGGAAATCTTTGCCGATAAGTGTTTTGCGCCAATGTGGTGACCACATATGCCTCTGTATCTCTCGCCAACAGCTTCTCATCCATCTTCCCGATTTATACACTTCAATTTCACACCGCTGAGCCTTCTTTCGCATGTGATGTTGTCGATAAACTTGTACATACTTGACTGCCGGGCTACTTTTTTCCGCTTCTTCTTGCTCTTCGGGAAGTTCTCCGTCTCAAGGAAATGGACGATCTGTTGCGGCCCATGTTGGAGCTATGCGGCTCGACAACAAGGACTAAAGGCACATCTGCCGCTGGGGAACATCAGCTTTACGGCAAGAACTCGCGGCTCAGCCGAGCTTGATGATCCCCGCAAGCTTGCCAGAGCAAAACTTGTCGGGAGCGCTCGCTTCAATGAAACAAACCTTGGGCTTGTCGGAGCAGATCGCCTCAGCGATATTGGTGTTGATTTTGGGGACCTTCTTGGCGGCGGCTTCGTGGAGCTCGCCGAAAGTAGTCACCGAAACCAACTTCCTCTTCTTGCTTTGTCCAGTTGATGGCGTTACAGTCGGCTGAGTCAGCTTGAGCACAAAGATCCCTGGTTCCACAGGTACTTTGAGTGCGGTGCACTTCGACAGGCCATCAGCAATGTCATTCCGAGCTCTTGGAACATGTTCCATTTGTAGGCCGTCAAAGCGCTCTTCTAGCTTTCCCACTTCATCAACATAAGCCTCCATCAATGGACTTTGATAATCTTTGTTTACTTGGCGGACGACAAGCTGCGAGTCACCCCTGACAATGAGCTTCTTGATCCCAAGGTCACCGCACTCGAGGCCGCAAGCAAACCTTCATACTCGCAGATTGTTCGTTGCTTGCTCCTTGGGAAAGTGCATTTGGACCAAGTACTTGAGGTGCTCTCCTGGGTGCGATAAGCAGCACACCGCACTGGGCGCTTTGCAGCGAGAAGGCACCGCCAAAGTACATCAGCCACCGCTTGCCTCCTTGACGGGATGCTCTCGCCTCGAATTTCTTCATCTTATGCTGGTGTCCATTCTGCTATGAACTCGCCAATGCTCGCTTTGGATAGTTGAAGTGCTTTCAAACTTGAGGCCAAAGCTTGACAGCCCAAAGGCCCACTGACAATCCTGCCTGCTGCCTCGTGATTTTGCAATATCCTCTTCAGCCGGAAAGCGAGTGACGATCTGTTATCTCATGTGCTTGGAAGTAATGGCGCAGCTTTCTCGAGGCCATGAGGAGGCCGAAAAGCAACTTCGCACACCAGAGTATCTCGACCTAGCCTCGCAGAAGGGAGCCGACAAAGCAAACTGGGCGCTGCACCATCCTTTTCTCGTGATCTTCTCGCAATCTCGCGCAGATCCGCCCTTGTCGACTAGAGCTTGTCGGTGAAGCCCCTCGCTTGTCGCTGGATGTATCTCGCTTCTGTTGTCGGCTCATCATCCGCCTCCCTTTCCGCTATTAACGCAGCACTAACCACTTGATTGGTTGCCGCTATATACAGCAGCAACTTCTCTTGTGGCCTAGGTGCGATAAGTATTGGAGTGGAGGACAGGTACTCTTTAAGTCCTGCAGCGCAGCCTCCGCTTCGAGTCCATTTCATTGACCTGCTTTTTCAAAATCTTGAAAATGGCAGAGCGGCTCAGCGGACCTAGAGATAAACTCGCCGAGAGCAGCCACGAACCGCAAGTCTTCGTGACATCCTTGACGCGCTTTGGTGCTTCAATCTGCTCAATGGCCTTGATCTTGTCGGGATTGGCTTCAATTCCTCCGAGATGAAGAACCCGAGAAGCTTGCCGAGGGAACTCCAAACATGCACTTCTCGGGATTGAGCTTGAGGTTGATCTTATGCAGATTTGCAAAGGTTTCATCCAAATCTTGAAGCAGAGTGGCCCTGTCTTTTCTCTTGACCACTATGTCATCCATGTAGGCTTCCACATTTCTCTTGCAAATGTTGAACTGCATTCTTAGCCCAAAGGGCATCCGACAAAGCAAAGTATGTGCCACATGGGGTGATGAATGCGTTTTCCTCATCCTCTCTCGCCATGAAGATCCGATGATATCCCGAGTATGCATCAAGAAATGAAAGAAAATCACATCCAGCCGTGGAGTCAATAATCTGGTCGACACGCTGCAAGGGAAATGGGTCTTTGGGACAAGCTTTATTAACATCGTGAATTCGATACAAAGTCTCCATTTCCCATTCGCCTTATGCATTTACTACAGGATTGGCCAACCACGAGGATGGAGCACCTCCGACAAGGCCTGCTGCTTCCAACTTCTTGATTTCTTCTACTATGAATTCTTGGCGCCCACCGCCGCTTGACTTTTTGCTTGACGGGCCGCGATGAGGACAGATAGCTAGATGGTGCTCAATTACTTTCCGGGAACACCGGGATGTCGACGGTTGCCATGCAAACACGCCGACGTCGCCAGCAG
Source organism: Aegilops longissima (assembly GCA_021605205.1). NCBI lineage: Eukaryota > Viridiplantae > Streptophyta > Magnoliopsida > Poales > Poaceae > Aegilops > Aegilops longissima. Next base: position 299,042,918 of record CM038677.1, read on the forward strand.
AAAGCAACGAGCACGCTTCCTATTTAGGGTCAAGCGTGGCAATCGATGGTGAAGGTACCACCAGTGCCGCCCTCCTTGGCGGACACCTTCTTGGTCTCTCGAGCTGCCATCGCCTTCTTGCACTTGCCGGTGGAGCTCGATGGAAAGCCCTCGACGGTAGTGCAGCACCAAGAGGTGCGCTTGCCGGAGGGCATCGAGCTCTTGCCGGACTTGGTCTTTTTTCCCCGGAGCTTCAGCCGCAAGTGATTTGCTATCCGTTGCAGCTGCTGCTTCCAGTAGATCTTGTCGGGCGCAGATAAGAGCATCCTTCTTGTCGCCGGGGACAGAGATTTCGCTTATTGGGCCTGGCATCTTGAGTACGCTTGTATGCATAATGAGAGGCTGCCATGAACGTGGCGAAAAGCTAGACGCCAAGTATCCCATTATAAGGCAATGGAAAATCAGCAACGCCGAACGTGACCTCTCAGTCCCTGAAGTTTAGCTCACGCCAAATGTTACCGCAACGTGATCTTCCCTTCGCTTGTTCCTTCCCGGATTAATTCCTTGAATGTGCCGCTTCTTCGAGCTCGCCGTGGATCTCAAGCTTCGGAGCACCGCAGAGGAGATCAGGTTCAAGCCGCCTCGCGCCAACCAACATCTTAGTGACTTTGAGGTTGCGGATGGTTGGCGAAACCAACATCGGCAAGCACCCGACCGCAGTTATGCGATCAGGGTGGTCCTCAATATCAAAGATGATGGGCGTGCTGGACCACTTCAGAGGCTTGCGTGACTCTACGGATGGTTCCGCTGCATTAACTTCCTGCATCCACTGCTTGAGTTGGCGGTGTGAAGTATGCAGAGAAGCACCGCCGTCAACGCAGAGGACCTCGGTGGCTTTCTGAAACTCCTGCTCATCAGCTTCATCGTCTTCCATATCTTCATCGTCATCGTTGTCTTCATCCTTGTCGCGGCCACGGGAGGTCTGCCTCTTGCCGCTGCTTGGCCTTGCTGCAAGGCCCTCCCCGGCTGGGTCGCTTGCTAGTTGCCCCAAAGACCTTCCTGGTTTTCTCCTTGTCGCTACGCCAGATTCAGCCTTTTCGCTGTTCAACAAGCTGCTCGACCTTCTTGCATCTTTTGGAGGTCGTGGCCCTTGGTGCGGTGAATCTTGCAAGATCGCTTGTTGAGTTGTCCCGCTTGTCGGCGTCGCCACAGCTTGCAAATGGGCGCCAGCGGCAACCTCCTTGCCGGAGCCACCAACCCCGGCCTTCTTGGCGCCACCTCCGCTGTCCGGACTGCTCGACAACTAGTACTTTTTGCTCTTCTTCCTTCGGTTGTTCCGCCACCGCTCTTCTTTGCCGGGCGGTCTCTCATCACATCCTGCTTCAGATTCTCTCCCCGAGTCTCCTCCTTCCTCAAACACAAGACACTTGTCGGCCAGAGCATACAGCTCATCGACGTCCCTGACTTTGCACATCGCCATTTCTCCTCATCCCGTGGTTCC